>CM052802.1:115965778-116087973 GCA_028533885.1 Nasua narica
GTTCTTCTCTTTTTCTAAATCTAGACCTTCTTAATCAAATATTCTCAATTTCTGCCTGGGGCAGGATATATATTGCTCCACCAAACGGAGATTCAATTACAAAGCTGCCCCAAACTTTGAAGCATCATTGTTCACCTGCTAACTTCTGGCTATGAATTCCCATCAAGCCAGATTATGCCATACCATACCCTTTGTATATTTACACGTCTATCCATTCATGCCCCATCCAGTTCAGGTCAGGCCCATTTACCTATTAGACTCATTTTCAAATATCTTACAGTTCAGCTTGGTCCTCCAGGATCATTACATGAAGTCTTTTGGCACTTACTTCATATAACACACTTCCAGAAATGGATGTGCTGGTAAAGTTTATTTACATCACATTTTATCATGTCAGTCACATGCAAGACCCAGGGATCTGCATTTACACATGGCATCCAGTACCTTCCTTGGAGAATTTTTTTTTTTTTTTTTGCAAAAACAAAAGCAAAACAGGAGGCAATCAATAGGACAGTGGGGGTAAGCTTAGTGAACATCGCGCTTCTCCGGGGGCTCATGTGGGATTTCAGAGTGAACTGTATCCAGAGGCTGCCAGTGGCAACTCATGAGAGAGTCATAGAGTTCCTCACTTTTCACCATAAACTCCTTGTTTAATTCCTCAATATTCACATGAAGTTTTGGATCTGTGGGAGCCAATAATGCATAGGGGGAAAAAATGAGTTTTACAGGACACATATTGGCAATGGCTTAGAAAAAAATCAGAGTTTTGGGACGCCTGGGTGGCTCAGTTGGTTGAGCAGCTGCCTTCGGCTCAGGTCATGATCCCAGCGTCCTGGGATTGAGTCCCACATTAGGCTCCTGGCTCGGCAGGGAGCCTGCTCCTCTCTCTGCCTCTGCCTGCCTCTCTGCCTGCTTGTGTTCTCTCTCTGTTAAATGAATAAATAAAATCTTAAAAAAAAAAAAATCAGAGTTTCCAAAAAAAAAATGAGCAGGAAAATATTGCAGACATTTCATGTTAGGATTTTTAAATTACATGTTTTCTTTCAATAAGATTTGAAAGTAGAAATTAAGGCTGGAAAAGCACCACTACCAGACTCAGGGAGCGTCTCCGTGGTGGAAAAGATGGAGGGGAGGGGTGGAGTCGAGAGGGGTTTGGAAAATGAATGGGCAGTATTTGGAAATGGACTCACTTTGGAGCCCCAGAGAAAAGGAGGGTCGAGGAGGAGTCCAGAGTTTCTAGCATGAGCACCTGGTGGGGGGGGGGGCGCCATGCCAGGGAGCCCAGGCCAAATCCACAGGGCGGGCTTTGAAACAAACATGCTGCTCTATTTGCTTAACTAACAGATTGATATAAGTGATGCAAGATAGAGCAACTAATTCAGAAACAGAGGGAGGCCTGGCCTTCCTTCTTTAAAACCGGGAACTCTAGGGCCCCTGGGTGGCGCAGTTGGTTGAGCGACTGCCTTCGGCTCAGGTCATGATCCCGGAGTCCCGGGATCGAGTCCCACATTGGGCTCCCAGCTCCATGGGGAGTCCGCTTCTCACTCTGACCTTCTCCCTTCTCATGCTCTCTCTCTCGCTCTCTCTCTCCTAATAAATAAATAAATAAAATCTTTAAAAAAAAAAAAAAACCGGGAACTCTAGGATGAGATGGTGTTAGTTACCATGAAAGCGTCAGACCTAGATATTCCTTCCAAGTTGCCGGGTTTCCAAGGTTTTTCATGGCCATCCCTTGTTTTCTCTCCTTGTCCTGAGTGTAACCGAAGAAGCCCTCTCTGTGTTCCTTTGTGATTTTTGCAAGCCTTAGCTCACTCAGGACTGTGATTTTTTTTTTACTTCCAAATACTCACATGGGATCATGATACTCACTTGTAGGTGTATGTGTGGGCTTAATGTTTGTGCCCCCCCCAGACTCATATGTTGAAACACTTCCAATGTGATGGTATTTAGAGATGGGGCCTTTGGGAGATAGTTAGGGTTGGCTGAGCTCATGAGGGTTGGTCCCTAGTCTGATGGGATTAGTGCCCTTACAAAAAGGACACCAGTGCTGGTGCATGCTCTCTTTCCCTGCCTGGTGAGGATATAATGAGAAGGTGGCCATCTGCAAGCCAGGAAGAGAGCTCTCAGCAGGCACTGTATTAGCTGGCACCTTGATCTTGGACCTCTCAGTACCCAGAACTATGAGAAATAACTTTGTTATTCAAGGCACCCAGTCTGTGGCATTTTGTTAGAGCAGCCCAGGCTGCCTAATGTCCTTCTATACTTACTTGGGACCAAGATCATCAAGTAGGCCTAATGCACAATATATGTTTCAGGAGCTACTTCCCACTTTCTTCCCTGGAGTCATTCATGACTGTGCTGTCTGATTCTTATTCTTTATCAAAGTTTTTTTTTTAAGATTTTATTTATTTATTTGAGAGAGAAGAGCGAGTAAGAGAGAGTATGAGAGAAGAGAAGGTCAGAGGGAGAAGCAGACTCCTTGCAGAGCTGGGAGCCCGATGTGGGACTCGATCCTGAGACTCCGGGATCATGACCTGAGCTGAAGGCAGTCGCTTAACCGACTGAGCCACCCAGGCGCCCCGATTCTCATTCTTTAGAGCCTCCCATCCCTTTTGAACTACCTTTCCTTTGAGAGCTTCTGATCATAAAATTAGATGCTTCCATTGGCTTTTTTTCCCCTTAACTTTCTAAAAAAAATTTTTTTAAGATTATTTTCAGAGAGAAACAGAGAGCACTCAAGCAGGGGGAGGGGCAACGGGAGAGGGAGAAGCAGACTCCCCGTTGAGCGTGGAGTCCGACATAGGGGCTCAGTCTCAGGACCCTGAGATCGTGACCTGAGCCAAATCAAGAGTCCGATGCTTAGCTGACTGAGCCACCCGGGCGCCCCGTGAAATTCTTTCTGAAGGTCAAGCCCCAGGGTCCTTTCCTCCAACTGTATGGGCAGTTGTTTGCTAGAAGCCTCCTGGCTCTGCAGGCCCCTGGTGGCAGGAAAGGTGTCACCGCTGCCCTGCTTCGGAGCAGACCACAGACCACTGGCTGTCCTGTCACCTGTGGCCTAGAAAACAGACACAGTGTGGTCCACGCGAGGAACCCCAGATTAATGATCTAGGCCCTCCCAGTCACGTTGGCCCTGGTGGTAAAGAAACCTACAAAAGACAAAGTCATTACAGCTTCCCTAACCCTGGGGGCCCTCGAGACCAAGCTGCCCTCCACAGCAGACACTCGTCACCTGTGGTTACTGAGCACTTGAAACGAGACGAGTCTTCACGGAGACGTGACATAAACATAACACCGCATTTTGAAAACTTGGTATTAAGATGTAAAAAAAAAAAATCTCATTCATGGTTATAGTCATTACAAGTTCAAATGAAATATTTGGGGTATGTGAGGTTACAGGTATCGAAATTAATTTCATCTGTCTATCTGTCTCTTTTTAGCTTTTGATTTTTAATTTGGCGACCAGAAAATTTAAAACTGTCCACGTGGGTGGATTGGCGTATCAAGTCACATTTCCCCTGGACAGAGCGGCTCCAGCTCTGCGAAGCTGAGTGGCTCTTCCCTGCCACACATGCTGTTAAAACAGTTAAAAGCGCTTCAGAGCTGTTGTCCTCACACTTTTTTTTTTTTTAAGAATTTGTTTATATATTTATTTATTTGACAGAGCGATCACAAGTAGGCAGAGAGGTAGGCAGAGGGGGAAGCAGGGCGAGGCTCGATCCCAGGACCCTGAGATCGTGACCTGAGCCGAAGACAGAGGCTTTAACCCACTGAGCCACCCAGGCGCCCTGTCCCCACACTTTCTACGAGGTCGGTTTTAACATCCCATTTTACAGATGGGGATGCGGACGCCCTGGCGATGGGTTTGTCTGGAATTACACAGCTCATAAGTGAGATTTGAACCCTGGCTGTCTGCACCCCAGAAAGCACACTCTTTGTAGGTTTTCCTTTAATCTGTGTACCGTCTGTGGGACTGATGAAAGAAGGGAGATTTGACTTATGCTTTAACCAGAATGAAATCCCGCCGAGAGTTGGTATAGGCACCTTTTATTCACGTGTCAATCAAACATATCTCAGTAAAACTCGAACTGCCCCATAGCATTTAAGGATTGGAACAACAGTTGCATTTCATTTGAACACTGAGCACCTGCTAGCCTGCGGACTTAGCCCCTGGGACTACCGGGTCACAAGGCTGTGGGGGGTTTGGTCTCGTGGGGGGTGGCCTGGGGGTGGGGGAAGTGATAAGAAGCAGACAACGGTCTTATATCTGCCTGTCTTTTCCACTTCTCTTTCCCATAATGTAAGTAAAATTAGCCAGACATTTTCTTCCCTTCCTGGAAGACACAGCCAGAAACAGGTCCTGCTCCAGGCAGATGCGCTTTGTTCTTTTCCAAACCGATCGAGAACTACAAGGAGCACTGCCTGCCGCCGCAGACAGGGCCTGTGAGGTCCTCCGGGAACCGATAACCCCGAGGGAAGCCAGGAAGCCAGGCCACAGCGATCACCTCATGCTTTTCCCCCTTAGCAATCAAAATTAAAGCAGAATTTAGGGGCACCTGGGTGGCCCAGTCAGTTAAGCATCTGCCTTCAGTTCAGGGTTCTGAGATCGAGCCCCACATCAGACTTTCTGCTCAGTGTGGAGACTGCTTCTCCCTCTCCCCCTGCCGCTCTCCCTGCTTGTGTGAGCGCTCTCTCTCTTCTCTCTGTCAAATAAATAAATAAAATCTAAAAAGAAAAGAAAAGAAAAGAAAAGAAAAGAAAGCGGCTTAAGTAACTGAGGTGGGAATTTTCCAGCAGAATCTCTCAGCTTCTAGCCAGCTGAGTAATAAGTAACTTGCAAAGGGCCTAGCTTTGTTTTTGACCATGGCCACCTAGGGTCTCTCTCACCTTCCAGTGGCTCTTCATCTTCCTTCTCTGCCAGCGCTGTGCTCCCCTACAAGGAAATCAGGATGTTAAGGAAAAGAAATCATTTTTTCTTAAAGGTTTCCTATCAACACATGCTTTTAAACATTAGCTGTTGAAATTATGGACGACTATAATTACGAAATAGGTGAATGAAGTCAAAGAAAAAAAACCATTAAGGAGAAACATGCCTGACAAAGACCTCAGGGCTCTCTGAGGCTTCTGGGAACTAACTGGCCTCCCAGGGCCTCAAAGGAACCGGACACCAGGGACCCAGGCATCCAGACTCCACAGTCCCTGCGCTAAAAGCCCAACTCTCTGCCTGGTGCTCCGCCCTTCCTTCCAGATGACAAACTGCAAAATCTTTACACGCACATTCTCCTTGTAGTCTTCTAATCACACCCGAAGCCCACAGCTCAGCTAAGGACCAGGACTGTATGTGCTTAAGCAGAAGAAGAGACCATAGAAAAGTAAGCCAGTCAATCAGAGAAGTAAATTCCAGAACCATTCCCCAAATAAATCTTGCTTGGTTAACGCAGACCCTGTTGGCTCTCCTGGGACAGTTACGTTTTTAGGATTCCTCTCTGTAAGCACCTGTTGGGAACTGTCTTTGTTAAGGATGTACAGCTTTTCCAAGGAACCAACCCATCCAGGAAGAGCCCTGATAACTCCTGGCACTAATGAACTCAATTAAGTCTCCCTCGCTAAGAAGGATGAGATTACATTGAAAGCCAAAGACACCGCCCCCCCCCCCAGCTCTTCTTTTCATTATAACTGAAAGTATGCCTCCCTTCCCCTCCGACATAGATTCTGGTTTGGAAAATAAATTATACAGTTACCCTAAGTTTAACCTCAGCATTGGCATGTTTTTCCTATTTAGGAAGGGCTAAGACAGCCAGAATCTGTGCTTGAATGAGGTATTTCTTATAATACCATGTTTCTAAATGACTTCACATTTTCTCTTTTTCAACAGGTGTTCTGGTAAATGTGGATCCTACACTACCAGGGTGCGGGGAGCCGATGCTCTCTGGAGACAGAGCTTTCTGTCTGTGTGAGGGCCCCCTGGGCAGTGCCTGGTGTCCTTGAAGAAGGGCACCTCTAGCAACCGTCTTCCTCTGCTAGTGGGAGTTTTGGGACAGATGCGCTGATGGAGCCTGAAGACTGGAGAATCATTTTGAAGATATGCACCTCCTCTGATCGTAAGACGCAACATCAAAATGCAGAGGGCTCTTGGGAGGCTAAGCTCTTGGAGAAAGAAGAGCTGAGAACACGGGTGTGTAGGAAAAACGGGCAGTAAACTATGACATGTGGCAGAGGTCACATTTCCTTAGCCAAGACTAAAGCAAGGGCATGAGTGAAAGAGGCCCGAGCCACAGTCTTACCATCTGGAATTTTGATGATCCGCCCCTAAACAAAATTCTCTCGCTAGGAAAGCAGGCAGGAGGCACAAGTGTGCTCACCACAGCCACTGAAGAGAATATATTTATAATTCTTGAAATTGCATGTCAGAGTAGTAATTTGCCTAGAGAGTGGGCTGAAAAATCCCAGGTGTCAACAAAAATGGGGAGAAAAAAGTGGGGGGGGGAGGGACAAGAAGAGAAAAAGAGGTGTTAATTTCTTTTAAAAATGTTACTTATGTTTCTTTGTTCTTTTGTTGTTGTTGCTTCTTACTGTGTTTGATTTCTCTGTCCCATGTTAATTTCTTCATTTTCTCAGAGTTCACAGAAATCAGGAAATACTTGTTTCCGAAGTTGCTGATATACTCAAACCCACACTTCTCTATTTAAGATAAAGCTAACCACCAGAAGACACATAGACCATTTCCCAAAAGGTCAAAAAAGGGAGGGGGTGGAAGAAAAAAAAAATGTGCTAAAACCTCAGGCAATGTAGCAAAAGTTTTTTGTTTTATTTTGTTTTGTAAGTGATGCAACATCAAACATCTGCTAAAAGGTTAAAATCTGGCTTGGGTTTAAAAAGAAAAAAGCCAAGAAATCTAACAAGGTATTTTCTATAGAAGAAGGCACCCGTAAAACAGACTTGAATAACTGAAAATGAAAAGTTTTGGGGAAAAAACCCCCAAAAAACAAATGCAAGTATTAAAAACTTAACTGTTAAATCTGACTGTGGGTTTAAGGCACAGGTTATCCCACAGAGAGAATATTACCAAACGGATGGGAGAGAAAGCAAACACATCGGCTGCTAAGTGCTAATTTCCATAATACGTAAGTATCTACACAGAAGAAAGGGACACAACTAGCAGAAAAAAAAAAAAAAAGATGGACAAAGGACATCAAGGAGGTCACCAAACACAGATACCAAGAAACAGTTTAAAAGGTATTTGCTCTCGATAATAGACAAATGGCTTTCTTACCTGTCACACCCGTTAATCACACACAGAAACAGAGGCAAGCGTACCCACAGCAGCCGTGAAAAGTGTCAATTAGGAAAACTTCTTGGTGAGTAATTTGCTGTATGCAATTTTATTTTATTTTTTTAAAGATTTTATTTATTTATTTAACAGAGAGAGAACACAAGCAGGCAGAGAGGCAGGCAGAGGCAGAGAGAGGAGCAGGCTTCCTGCCGAGCAAGGAGCCCAATGCGGGACTCGATCCCAAGACGCCGGGATCATGACCTGAGCCAAAGGCAGCTGCTTAACCAACTGAGCCACCCAGGTGTCCCAACTGTATGCAATTCTAAATGTTACATCCTTTGATCCACACCTTCCACTTTCAGAATTTTTTAAAGATTTATTGGAGGGCGCCTGGGTGGCTCAGTTGGTTGAGCAACTGCCTTCGGCTCAGGTCATGATCCCGGAGTCCCGGGATCGAGTCCCATATCGGACTCCCGGCTCTGCGGGAAGTCTGCTTCTCCCTCTGACCTTCTCTCCTCTCATTCTCAGTCTCTCTCTCTAATAAATAAATAAACATCTTTAAAAAAAAGATTTATTGGAGAGTGTGCATGTGTGTGAGCAAGTGTACAAGCAGGGGGAGGGGAAGAGGGAGAATCTCAAGCCGACTCCTCGCTGAGCCCAAAGCCCAACAGGGGCCTTGGTCTCACGACCCGATCATGACAATCATGACCTGAGCCGAAATCAAGTATCGGGACGCCTAACAGACCAAGCCACGCAGGCACCTCCCTAGAAATTTATTCTTAGCCAAAAAACATTGAAATACTTGGAGGTAAGTAGAAGTTAAAGCACTGAGAACATTCAAAGTGTTAGTTAATAAGGGATGAGCTAATATCACAGCACATCCAAATGGACAACTTTTAAAGACAGCTCTTTATTAAAAAGGCAAACTTTGGTGGGGGAAGGGGGACATCTCCTAAGGCAACCTATAAGCAGAAGCAAGCAAAGACTAAACCTGTATGTACTACTCAGTCTCGTCTCCCCCATCTCCCTAAATAGAAATAAAGTCCAATCGTGCTGATTTAAGAAGAATAAAAATGTAGAGGACACAGACGCACTTGAACAGGGCTTTCTTCTAAGTGGGGAGGAGATGGGGAAGAGGGAAAGGATGAGGAGAAGGCTTCCTTCCTTACTCTAGTACCACTGTGTGATTTTAGAAATAGCCCACTTTAGCAACCAAAATATTAGAATATCTTTGAAAAGCGTCATAATGTTTTCTGCTATTGCTAAACAAAACTACCTCCAGTCCTATTTTAAAGCGTAAAATCGAAGGGGGAGGCTCAGTGGGTTAAAGCCTCTGCCTTCGGCTCAGGTCATGATCTCAGGGTCCTCGGATCGAGACCCGCATGGGGCTCTCTGCTCAGCAGGGAGCCCGCTTACCCCCTCCCCCACCTGCCTCTCTGCTTATTGTGATCTCTCTCTCTGTCAAATAAATAAATAAATAATCTTAAAAAAAAAAGTAAATTTGAATGATAAAATTTAGTCATAAGAATTCAGGCACTGACATCAGCCTTGGGATTTTTGTTTTGGGAAGATAGTAATGACTTAAATTGCCAAATTTCTCCAGCCGTCAGCTTTTACTCGCTGGTATTAAAACGGGGAGCAAAGGCCATGGCTGTGGGAGTTGGAATGAGAACATCCGGAGGGGTTGCTGAAGACCGAAAGAAGACGCTTCTAGGTCGGGCCCGCGGATGACCTAGGAATCCTTTCAGGGAGGGATACCTTAGGCGTGCCCGGAGTTTCAGCTGGGGGTCCAGAGGTCTCCCGCACAGAAAGGTCAAGTCCACTTGCGTGTGCTGCACAGCCACAGTTGTAGACGGAAAGGGAGTAATCACGGTGCTGCTGCTCGAGCCAGGTGCCCGCGTGGTAAGCCTGGCCGGGCCGGAGCACTGGCTTCCCCCTAAGAGTGGAGGGGGGACAACGGGAATGACGTCAGCAACCGAGGCCGACTCGTGCGGAACCCCAGGACCCTTTCTTCTTTCCCGGGAGGCTGAGGGGCAAGGGGTAAGGGTGATTGCTGCATTAACTGTTTAGGAACACCTACTTCCAAAGCAATAGTTGGTAAATTGCCAAACATCGTGTGAGAAACCGAGCCCGGATGGCCTTCATGTTCATTATTTGGAGTAGGGGGAAAAAAAAACAAAACAGCTTACCTTTGCCAGTACCAGTAGTAATGATTTTGTTGAGCTATGCCAAAACCTGCAAAACTCTCCTGCCGCGCCATTTATCCAGAAACTGGACAAAATGAGACCACCAGGTCTCCACGGTTTTTATTCCCAGGTCAGTAACTCCTGGTCAGGGGGTTAACCCCTCTCCCACCAGCAAATACCTCTCCTGGCTGCCTGAGACCAGTAATTACACTTAGTGACGATTCCTGCTAGGCAATGCGGGGCTTGACTTTCATTACAATGGGGTTAAGGTGTGGCTGGGGCAGGCGTCCATAGGGGTCACCTGGGGGGGAACTTCTGCAAACTAGGGAGCTGGTTTTCAGCCTGCTAGCCTCCCTCTCCCAACTGCTGGCCCCCGGGGAAGGCAGCCGGAAGCCAGCGGGGAAAGACAGGAGTGTGTATTTGAGGCACTCACTGAAGTTTCCATCCCACCCCCCTACAATAATTGAGTCACTTGTAATAACTAAAACCTTAAGACAAAAACCACAAATTGATGTTTCCTTCCTCAGTTCACTTATCTGCTAACTATTCAAACCAGCAATTAGTGGACTTTTTTATAGCCTCTACAGGTTGAAATCATTACGCTGACCAGCCGGTGGAAAGTTTATAGAAGGAAAACACACACACACACACACATACATACATACATACATACATCCCACCTACCCCCAGCCGGTACAAGAAAACACTGTAAAGAAATATTTCTGTGGTTCAGCATTATTTTTAAAAACACAATAAAGCATGCCTTCCCAAATTTCAATGTGCTTAAGAATTACTTCGGCGTGTTGTTTACAGTGTAGGTCCTAATTCAGTAGATCTGGATTAGACCTCACTCAGATTCTGCTTTTCTAAGTAGCAAGCCTACACAAAGCATCAAAATTGTTAAGAAGGAAAATTCTGAGTCCAAAGAGAGGCACTTCGGGTCTGGACATTTCTCTGCAGCTTATTAATAAGTGCTTGATGTAGTCTATATTTACCTGGAATGTAAAAAAATAATCATGATTTCAAATCATTCATTCACCCATTATTTACTGTACACCTCCTTACACAAAGCGGGGAAGAGTCTCTAGATCTCCCCATGTTTCCTGGGAGATAGTATTGATGAACCGCTGGGGAACCCATTGCTAGGGCCACCCACTATTCAAGTTTTTCTTCCTTAATAACAGAACCCTGACTTTATTTGGGGGCAGAGATAGGCTTCACTGAAAGACATTTCCTAGCTCTCCCTGTGCAGGTAACTCTCCATGCGCCCACCTGGCCAAAGTCTGGCTAGTGAGATGTAAATTGAAGGATTATAAGGGGACCTATCGTCCTCAGCCCTTTCCCCAGGCAAAGTGCTGAGATCGTTGATACGATGCTGGAGAAGAAACTCTGCCAGTCTTTGGCACTATGAGGTGACATCATGGAGGAAGTTGCCCACAAGAATATAGGATCTGAAAGACAAGACAGGTCTGGGTCCCTGATGACTGTGGACTCCTGGTACCAGCACTACCTCCAGACTTCTCTTACTGGAGAGATCAACGTCTTGTTTAAGCCGCAGCTGTCGAGGTTTAACACGGTTCCTAACTCCTACAGCAGCTTGGCCATCCAATGAAACATACCAGTTAAGGGTTCTTTTTGTAAAACGTTAATGGAGTTTTTTGTTCCTTCTCTTATTTGAGAGCTGTATTTCATAAAAGGAAAGTGAGAATTTTTGCTCCGCATGGGTGAGAGATCAAGCTGGGGTTAGAAAGGAAAGCAGAAGCTGGACGTTGATAGGAAGGTGGTAAGGAGGCTGAGCAAGGGAGGTCGATGTTGCACGTTGAAATCCCCCAGCATGGTGACGGGGGCTCAGTACAGAGGACCATGAAGCACAGCTCCAGAGAAGACGGATATTCAGGGGCTTTGTTGATGACAGTGACAAGGAAGGGTTCATAAATACTGTTTTCTTCTCTTAAAAGCCCCAAATGCCGACTTCTCATATTTCACCTGCATTATTCCCATGAAGCAGGTGGAACACATTTATTCCAGGGCAGACCATTGGCTTGGCCAGTGGCCAGGGGGAGGTAACTCACTTTCAGCTTCCCTTAGCTGTGTGTGCAAAGGAGACCAAAATCCTCCGGCAATATGCACAAGCACCTTTGTCGTCCTAAACGTGGACACTTGCTGCCTGCCACAGGGAGAAAGGAGGGTAATTGAGCCGGAATATTAGACTCTCATCTTTCCAAAAAGGCTGATTTTTCTCCGCTATAGCCTGCTTTTAGATTAGTACATCCACCTTATCAACCGCTCCCCGCACCCTCCCCCAAAACAAACTGGCTGTTTTTCCTTTAGCCAACCAAAGCCAGGCCCTCAATAAATATTTGTTGAATGAATGAATAAATCAACGCATGGCTCAAGTGTAGAAAGCTTTTCAATCAATAATTTAAAAGCAGAACAACAACAACAACAAAAAACCCTGTTGTGCTTTAGCGTTAATGAACTCTTCTTAACGGTTGGTTGTTTCTTGGCAACTGTAGTTTTCACAAGAATGAGATTAAATGGCTTTTTGCATCCCGCGTTTAGAAAGAGAACAGGACTTTTGCAGGAAGTATGCTTAGTTTGAATCCAGCTGATCAAGTATGTAATTCTTGTTTCTCTTTACACAGCAAAAAAACTGCTTTTTCCTTCGTTGTTAAAGAGAAAGTTTGAGCCCAAGGAAATGTTAAAAGCAGGGGCAGCTGGGTGGCTCAGTCATTAAGTGGCTGCCTTTGGCTCGGGTCCTGGGACTGAGCCCCTCATTGGGCTCCCTGCTCCGTAGAAAGCCTGCTTCTCCCTCTCCCACTCCCCCTGCTTGTTTCCCTCTCTTGCTGTCTCTGTCAAATAAATAGATTTTTTAAAAAAATGTAAAAAGCAGCAGGACTAGGCCTGTTACTTAGCTATGTGGTTTTGAAAGTTACTTTTCTAGACCAATTTCACATTTAGAACCTCATACTGATTGAGTGCATTTTAATTGTAGAGGCATTAATCCTTTCGAAAACGTAATGAACTTTTATCAGTGCTCTCCTCCAAAAATGTACATACACAATTTTGCATATAATTTCAGGGGGTTCAAAGCCTCCCAAACTTATCCATGAACTCCCTTAGGTGGGGATCACCTGGATAAATGCTCTTTAAGGTCTTCCAAGCTCTGTATTGGTTCCAGTAATTTCTAACAATTAAAAAAAAAAGAAAAAGTACACCACTTGGAGTTATGTTTATGTTGTTTACACTATGTCTTTCATTCTAGAATCAGATATATTCTAAAAGATTCCTGGTTGGAGCAAAAGACTTTTTCTAGCCATTGTTTCTTCTTTAAAATGTGACAAGCAGGTAAAAGTGTGACAATCTGGTAATAGATGCTGAATATAGTAATTATCCTATTACAGTGCTAAAATTAATTTAAAAAAATGTACTGAATGAGTACTAATTCTTTTCAAACGGTAGTTGAGATTTCTCTGGAGGTAAAGAGGCAGAGCACCAAGGACTTTTCAGAGACAAAAGAACATAGAAAAGATTTAAAAAAAAATTATTTGTCAGAGAGTGACCACATGTGGGCATGCACAAGCAGGGGGAGAGGGCAGGCAGAAGGATCAGACTCCCCACAGAGCAGGGAGCCCCACGCTGTACCCTATCCCAGGACCCTGGGATCATGACCTGAGCTGAAGGCAGAGGCCCCTTGAAACAGGTTTGTTCAAAGATTTTTTTCTTTTTGGATGAGAGAATGTCACTTTTACATTAAAATAAATGGATATATCATGAAGTCAAACGCAGTAAGTCATATTTTTCGAGATAAAATATGAGACTTCAAAGAAATGTCCTGCTTACTCATTCTCCTGGGGGACACCCACTGAAGCAACTAGCACTCTTTCACTTGAGTGGTTCTCCAGTGGAAACAGTCAATAGAAAAGAAATAGTAAAATAGTTTGACTTTTTGTAGGTAACTAGCACAAAGTGAAGGAATTAGGATAAAACAGTGAAGGACTACGCGTTTCCAAGACCGAGAGTCAGACTACAGCATTTTCAATGCCTGAGGAGGGCTTTCAGGTGGGGTCGCCAAAGCGTGCACGAGACAGGGCCTTTCTTGCGCTTTAAGGACAACCAAAGCACGCAAAATCATTTCTACAACACTCAAACCAGCGTCAGTGAAAATAAACCCGAGTTGGATAGGTAATGGCTATTCACAATGCCAGAGAACAAGTATTCTTGAAAAACAGAAGGGTCAAAGTGCTACAGGATCAGCACTAAATGGGGATTGAAGAACTGACACTGACGGATGCCATCTACCTCCTGCTTGTCAAATTCACCTGCTGTGGCATTTAGGAGACAAATTATGACGCTCCAGATTGTATCCCATTAGGTTTGTGCAAAGCTGCCATTTCTAACAGACCTCCGAGTCTCCACACCTTATGAAAATATAAAGTGTCAATCAAGGCAGTCTTTGGTTTCACGAATGTTTCATTCTGCACCTGAACCGGGAGGTGGTGAAAAGTGAAATGTTAGATTTCCTTCCGGAACGTTCACGTAGGATTAACTGGGCCCTTCTCCCTCAATCCGTCCGTCTTTACACCTTTCAAGTATAGCGTCCTCCTCCCTCCCCGGGGTGTGCGGCAACGTTGGCCAATGGGACCCGAAAATCAGACTAGCGAACCCAGCTGGAAGGAAAGGGGCGCAAGGGGGGGGATTATCCTGGCGGGCAGACAGAACCGCAAGAAGCGGAGCTCCAGGGCTGACTTCGCGGTCAGCTCTAGAATTCGCTAGCCCTGAACGTCATCCCCTCTTGGCGCTATTACGAGAGAACGTGAGAAAGGCTCGTTTGTGTTTTCTGCGAAAAAAGGAAACCCAATTCCCGTCCCCGGTCTCTCAACCCACAGGCGAGGTACCTACACACTAACCCCGTGCCACTGCCAGAAGCCCCGCCCAGACTGAAAGATGCCCCGCCTCTTGAGTGACGTCACGGAAATGAGGGGCTTCCGCAGAGGATGTCCCGCCCCACTCCCCTATGACGTGCCTAGCTCGCAGCCACCTAGGATATGCCTGCTTGCCCCTAACTTTTTCTCCTCGGCACGAGAACTTCCTCAAGTGGCGTCCTTTCTTATTCTCCTCTTGGAAGCTCCGTGTGATCTTCGAGCGTTGAAACCGTTTCCAGGGAGTCAGGCGCCCCAAAGGCAGCCTGATCTCGTGACGTAATTTGAGCGCCGAACTCAGGAAGGACCCTACTTCCTCTGGCATCCGCTTTCGTCACTCTCAGCTGAGCGGGGCTCGTGGAGGAGGCACGTGCGCTGCTGAATGGAGCTGGTAGCTGGTTGCTACGAACAGGTCCTTTTTGGGTTCGCTATACACGCGGAGCCGGGTGCCGACGGCGACCGCGAGGAGGTAAGAGGGTGCGCTGGTAAGTCTGGTCGGGTTCGCACACGGCGGAGATAGGCACATCATCGGAGGTAAGTAAACACATTCATCTCTTAAGGATTAATTGAGGAGTCAAATTCAAACGTGTGATTTAGTTTTTAAAACATAGAGTAGGCGTTTCATAAAACGAGATCATGTCTGTTGCTTTTAGTAGACATTCTGACCATGGTACAAGAAGGAAGCTGGCATTCCTGCCAACAGGCAATTGAGGCATAGGTTATGGATTTAAGCCTCGCTCCTGTAAGTTGGCTGCCAGTTTTACGTGCTCAGGATTTAATGGAAGAACAGTTCACCCTTTTTCTGAGTTTTGTTTTGGAATTTTACAAAATATTGGAGCGGGTCAGAAAAAACCCCTCATTGACAAAAAGAAAAAAAAAAAGTGTCCCGATTCACTCAGTGTTTTTGGATCTTTTACCATGGGGCCATTAATTGGCAGTGGAGGTACAAAGAAGCCGAAGGAATGAATCCCAGACATTGGGATCCACAGACAGCAAAGATTCCAGTTTGCTAGCCAGCTTGCAAACAAAAGGAGAAAAGCAGAGGAGACAAATGCATGGAGAAAATGACAACAAAATATAAATATTTTAATATTTTTAAAAGATTTTATTTATTTATTTGACAGAGACAGAAAGAACACAGGGAGAGCAGCAGAGTCGGAGAGGGAGATGCAGGCTTCCAGCCGAGCAGGGAGCCCAGTGTGGGGCTTGATCCCCAGGACCCCAGGATCATGACCTGAGCTGAGAACAGATGCTTAACCGACTGAGCCACACAGGCATCCCAAAATATAAGTGTTTTTACTAGATGTATGAGAAAAAAGGTTAAGTAAATTGCCATTAGTGAAACAGGTAGTTAGGACACATCCAAGACTAGAAATAAGATCTCTTAACTTTTAACCCAGTAATATTTTTCCCTAAGCAAATCTAAGTATCTCTTAGAAACCTGTTTCTTTTTTCAGTACTTCTTTGTGAAGTCAGTCTTGAATGAACCAGAAAACTGGCAGTATTTAACTTGACTAATTACTTTTGTTTGTTTTGTTTCTACCTGGTTATGAACCCGCTTTTGGCTGAGAGGTGACATCTCTCCTGTTCTTAAAGATGAAGCTATTGATTGTGTTACTCATGGTAAAAAAGTTGCTAAGTTGTTTCAGACACATAGTAGTCCATACAACAACCCCCTGAGGCAGATACACTTATGCCTGTTTTACAGATGAAGAACCTGAAATTGAGATCTGTTAAGTGACCTACTCAAGGCCACACAGCTAATAATCGGGAGACCTGGGACTAAAGTCCCCAGGTGTCTCTGAAACATGAAGCTCTTACACTGTCCACTACTGCTGCTAAACCTAGACAGACAATAGCTCAGATAATCAACCTTCCTTCTATAATATGCCCAAGCAAAGGTTATGTTTGATTTATGGCTGTAGCAGCCCCACAGGAATTTGTGCCTTTACTCAGAAGAGGCTCCCTTGGTCCTCGTTGACGGAAACAATGTCTGTTGCTGTAGTTATTTAGAAATTACTTTGCAGTAACTCAACTTAAGTGTGTTCAGAGAGGTCTGATTTTTTTTTTTCTTCTTTGGTTTGTTTGTTTTGCTAATACTTTTTGATGCTTCTCTTTCAATTTGGGGTTTGTATATGCATTCAGCTGTCAGTCATTCTTTGCATTCAACCAGTCTCACTTACTCAATCCAAAAGTTGCATATCAATAAGCATAGAGTTCTTGAGACCTCATCATTGGTCATTCTCAAGGGATTATATTGGTACTAATGGAAGGAAACCTATTCTTTATCCTGTTTATTTTTCTTTACGATATGTCATTATACTCATCTGTGCTCGTTTCGCAGCACGTATACTATACTCATCTGTATGCGACATCGTATTTGTTTATTGTTTGCCTCTCCCACAAGGATTGCAGTTCTATTAGAATAACCACTTTCTTTTCTTCACTGCTCTATCTCAACTGTCTAAAATGACGCCAAGCACATAGTAATCATTTAGTATTTGAATGGATAAATTCAAATCAAAATCTGAGTGTTTGAATGAACGGTTTGCACGTCTCACACAGCAGTAAATATATAAGCAATTAAGGATTTGGATAGGACCTTAAAGTCGTCTGGTCTCTGTAATTGTCTTGAAGTCATGATACCCAGCAGCGCCTTCCCATTTCCTTGCTGCCTGTCTTATTTCTCAGGTTCTTTGTTTTTCTTAGTCTGCTATCATTGCATAATTTTTTCTCTGTTCGTAAGTATCTGTGGGTGGTTTTCATGAGTTGTGGAACCACATATGTGTTTCTAGGGAACTATGATACGATTGTGACAGTCATTGTATATGTTACTCTTCAGCAAAAATGGACTCCTGTGGCTGACTTCACTCACCATGCCCACACTGCCTCCTTGTCAGCGGTGGCTGTAAATAGTCGTTTTGTAGTCACCGGGAGCAAAGATGAAACAATTCACATATACGACATGAAGAAGAAGATAGACCATGGGGCTCTGGTGCATCACAATGGTGAGAAAATTATATCCTTTAGTAATGTTGAGGGATCTACAATTTGACTTCAGTTGAAGAACTCATTAGGTGTCTATTACGTAGCAGGTTCTGTGCTAGGAAATACAGAAATGAGGAAAATGGGTTTGTTTGTGTTTTTTTACCTTAAGTTCTTCACAGTCCATATTGGGAGACAGAAGGGAGGCACTTCACTCACGCTGAGGGGAGTGGGAGGAAACAACTTTTCATTGAAAACTTCTCCAAAATGACGTCCTTTGAAAGACTGAATTGTCTTACGAGGGGAGTACCAGTTAGCCAGGCAGGAGAAGAGGTGTTCCAGACAGAGCAGGAAGCATGAGGAGTGCGGGAGCAGCCTCGTGTTCATAGCTGACTTTATTGAGAGAGTACCATGTGCCTAGGAATGTGCCAAGAAGCTATGGTTGTACCTTCAGTTCATAGAAGAGAAAACCGAGATTCCAGGATGTTAACTTGATTTGCCCAAGGTTACAAAACAGTAGAACTAGAACTCACAGCTAGGTCTAGAACCCATGTTTCTAACCGCTGTGTGCCTGGGGAACTGTAAGCAAGTCGGTGTTACAGGAACATTAAAACAGACAGTACGGTGACTGGAGAAGTAGACTGGCCAGGTCCTGGGTGGTCCTTGGGAAGAAGAGGTTAGGGATTGAATGGGAGGGAGAGGCTGTGCGGGCTCGAGGAAAGTGCTGGCTCCCGGGATATGAGAGAGATGCTGCCAAGAACAAGCAAAAGACTGATGAGAGTCTTCCCGATTGAAGCTGGAGGCTCTGGATCGAGTAACGTCTGTTCTTCGCGGGAAGCTACAGGCGTTTTGATAGCGAGCAGAAAGCTACTAAGTGTGTGCAGCAGGTGGATCGATATACGAGGAGTTCAGGATTTGGGGGAAAGAAGAGGTTGTTGGCTTAGAGAAAATGGGAGGTCAAGGGTCTCCGGATCTCTGAAGTAAAAGAGCAGGCGGACTGTGAACGAAGGGGCCCTGAATGGGCTGGTGAGGGTGCGGTCGTGGGCAGGATGAGGCTCAGGAGGGGAGCGTGCAGCAGCTCCAGGTGGTGACCGCGTCTGGGGTGTGGGTGCGTGAAGCTCAACCAGAGAGGAGACAAAGCCACTAGCGTTGTGGGTGTCGAGACGACTGATCCCCGGGTCATGCCGGGGTTTTCCATAGCGAGGGTGAACGTGTCCCGGATACTGGTAGGATCAGCGAGTAGGGAGACCGAATAGGTGTGTTTCGTTTTGTCTTCTTTTGTTTTCAGTATTGAACATTATGGTGTTTTTATTGTATTTTCCCAGGGATACTCCGCTAAGGGTGTTGTTTTCCTGCAGTTAAAGGCAGATGAGGCCACCATGCGTTGGTTCTAGCAGTAAATTTGGAGTGGTCAGTGTCTTTTTTAGGGCCTTAGCTACTTTGACAAGCATTTTCCTTTTCAACAGAAGCTAGGCTTTGAGTGAATTCAACATATGTTCCTTTTCCATTCTGTCTCCTGATCCCAGTTCACATGAGAAAGTTTCTCTCTCCCTTGGGTGTGGAAGAAATAAGTAAAACAAATCTGGTCTGCCTAAAGCCACTGGTTCAGGTGTTCCCTAACAGGAAAAGGACTGACTGAGAAGGAGTTTGGTTGGGGGGGGAAGTATGGTTTCTAATTTCTTTCATTCCTTGCATAACTCCTGTTTGTTTGGGTTTTTCCAAGATTTTATTTATTTATTTATTAGCACATGAGGTGGGGGGAGGGGCAGAGGGAAAGGGAGAAGCAGACTCCTCCATGAGTGGGGAGCCCGACCTGGCGCTCTGTCCCAAGACCCTGAGATCATGACCTGAGCCAAAGGCAGATACTTAACCGACTGAGCTACCCAAGTGCCCCAACTCCTGTTTTTCTAATAGTTGGTGATAGAAAAGCTCTTTCCAATAGGAAATAGGCTAATAGGAAAGAGGAAAACAGGGGCAAAGATGGCTAAAGACTCCCACTTTGATACAGTCGTATGTAACCCCGTATATTATTGGTGCTTTTTTGGGGTGGAAGGGTGCAAAATTATTCATCACAGATCTTTGACTCTTTCAATATAAAGGACAATGTAAAGGCTTCAGTAGATGTGGCAGATGAACAGCAGTGACCCCAGGGTTCATACCCTTATTCTGAAAAGGACAAAATAGTAAATATTTAGGCTTTGTGTCTATGTTTTTGGTTTTGATTGCTCGGCTCTGCTTTTGCAATGTAAAAACCGCCATAGACATTTTGGAACTGAACAAGGGAGGCCGTGTTCCAATAAAACTGCTTTTATGAAAACAGACCACCAGCTCAGTAGTCTGTTGACCACTGAGCTATAGGGCAGTTAAGTTGGGGGACAGGCCTCAAAGGATAGGGAATTTTACTTGAGGGTAAATGTATAACGGTGTGCATTGCTTTGGGGAGTTAAAAGAATGCTGGGTTCTTCTATCACCTCATCCTTACAGTGAGGTTAATTGAGGACAGCGAATATGTTTGTCTCCCAGTTCCAAGAGCTGTAGGAGAAATTCATGGGAGATGCAGGCTTTAGTTTGGGCAGAGGGGAGTGGAGTGTTTTGTGAAGTTGAAAAGATAAAGGAAAATTTGTGCACCACAGAAGGGAGATTATAGAGGGCATAGTTGCATACTGGAACAATTTATAAAATTGTTCTAATAAGTTCTTTTTTAAAGATTTTAAATTTTTTAAATTAAATTTTAAAAAGTTTTATTTTTAAGTAATCTCTCCACCCATTGTGGGGCTCAAACTCACAACCCCAACATCAAGAGTCGTATGCTCTACCAACCGAGCCAGCCAGCGCCCCTCTGATAAATTCTTATGACAATGAGTGAGAACTGTGTACAAATCAAAAGCAGGTCTGGAGGGATAATAATTGGACTATGGATGATTGGGTCACTGTTTCGAAAGAAGTCATATGGCTATACATCTTGGTTTTTTCCCCCAGATTAGCTGGTTTACTAGTTGTTTTTGTTTGACTTCTGATCAAACAATCCTAGCCAGCCATCTTCTAAACTTATGATCGTGGAGATATAGAGCCAGAAAGTGAACCGATATGCTCTGTGTCTATGACTAGAGAAATTCTGCTGAAAATATTTGCATAGCCTCGAAACTGTATGTTCTAATGTGAAAAAAATCAATCTCTCTTCACCTAAGACTTTAAGGTATATTTCAGTAATACTGAATTCAGTTAGATGGTTTGCCTCTCTTGGTTTTTCCACAGGTACAATAACTTGCCTGAAATTCTATGGCAACAGGCACTTAATCAGTGGGGCAGAAGATGGACTCATTTGTGTGTGGGACGCAAAGAAATGGGAGTGCCTGAAGTCCATTAAAGCTCACAAGTGAGTCTAGCCCTTTCCCATTGGTGGTCTCTAGGTGCCAGTCACGTTGGGGACTAACTGTTGTTTTCCTTTTAGAGGACATGTAACCTTCCTTTCTATTCACCCATCCGGCAAGTTGGCCCTGTCCGTGGGTACCGATAAGACGTTAAGGTAAGTTGTTAATGCGGAGAGCATCTTTTGTAAGTTGTGGTCTTTGTTGTTCAGGGACAACAGGAAACTACCATCAGGGTATATTTTAGTACAATAATTAGATTCATTTTCTTTCTTTCTTTCTTTCTTTTTTTTTTTTTAAAGGTTTTATTTATTTGAGAGAGAGAGAGATTCCAAGTAGGCAGAGAGGCAGGCAGAGAGAGAGGGAAAAGCAGGCTCCCCACTGAGCAGAGAGCCTGACTCGGGGCTCGATCTCGGGACTGTGAGATCACAACCTGAACTGGAGGCAGCGGCTTTAACCCACTGAGCCACCCAGGCGCCCCTGGATTCATTTTCTGTCTCATCTCATGGCTCTCAGCTATTTAAAGATATTGCAATACAAGAAAAGGTGGAGAGCTAGTGAACCTTTTTGCAGTGATAGAGAAAAAATGACAAGCTCCTTGTTAATGTATATACTGCACATCCCAGTCATTGTGAGCTGTGAAATGAAGAGGACGGGGGTCCTAAAAACAAATGTTTTAGGAGGTGAGATATTTGGAAAATATATTAAACATTTTAAATACATGAAAGGGTTCTAGGAATGGATGAGTTAATCTTGCTCGATGGTATATATTTGAGTGTTGCTGTAAGAAACACAGTCATTCTAACTAGCCGCCTGTGTAGTAAATTGTCGTTTGAGTAGGTCTTCAGTATGCTTCCTTTACTCCTCATAACAGTTAGTGATCATGCCATAAGTGAGCTTCCTTTTTTGCAGAACGTGGAATCTTGTGGAAGGAAGATCAGCATTCATAAAAAATATAAAACAAAGTGAGTACTTTTGTTCGGAATGTTTTTTATAACTTGATGGAATGTGAATATATATACATACTTACATATGTACCTTTTTTCCCCTGCATGATGGTGATTATTTCCTAGGGCAATGATTTAGGTTATTTTCTTTTTTCCATTTTCTTTTATTTATTTTATTTAATTTTAAGATTGCTTATTTGAGTGACCATGAGCAGGGGGAGTGACAGGGAGAAGGAGAAGGAGGCTCCCCGCTATGGGGTTCGATCCCAGGACCCCAGGATCATGACCTGAACTGAAGGCAGATGCCTAACTGATTGAGCCACCCAGGTGCCCCCCTTCCTTTCCCATTTTAGCTTGAAATTCTTGTCATGTCTGTTCAGCTACCAGCTCTATGACTTAATGATTCTTTGGGATCCAGTTTCATTTTCAAAAACTTAACTTGCAAAATATGTACCAGAAGTTCGTTGTGAAGGTTAAATAGGATATTAGATGTGAAGATGCACAATGCAACTATTTGCTTTTTTTATTATTATTCTGATCATTTCACTTTTTTGTTTATGAAATAAAAAAGCTTTGTGTTTTTAACTTACAGATGCTCATATAGTGGAATGGTCCCCAAGAGGAGAGAAATACATAGTTGTCATACTGAATAAAATCGACGTCTATCAACTTGACACTGCGTCTGTTAGTGGCACCATCACAAATGAAAAGAGAGTATCTTCTGTTACGTTTCTTTCAGTAAGCACCCAGAAATCAGTGGTGGAATCTTAGTGTCTGTGGCGGTGGTTGCAATTGTTGATGACATCCTGGATATTCTTTTTCTCTCTGCTAGGAGTCTGTCCTTGCGGTGGCTGGAGATGAAGAAGTCGTAAGGTTTTTTGACTGTGATTCACTAATGTGCCTCTGTGAATTTAAAGCTCATGAAAACAGGTATTTTTTTTTTTTTTTTTGCCAGTCTCCATATGTATGTGTAGAGTCTTCAATAAATGTTACGTATGAAGTAGTTTCATAAAGCAGGGTACGTGTTTTCTCATGAACAACTGCAGAGATGGACATTCCTGCATATATATGATTTCTGGTGTGTGAGAGGTTGGTGGAAGTGTCTTCTTGGCCTTAAGTAGAGCAAAAGTGGGGAAGTTAGCATCAGGACTGGTGATCGCACAAGATCTTTTTCCACTAGTATTATTGAACTTGGGGCCTAAAATCAACCAAATTTGAAGAGGAACAACGAAATTAAGCAGTTGAGCTTTGGCAGGACCTCTCGGGTCCTTTTACTCTATTCCCCCTTGTCCACTTCTTCCCCCTTTGTGCACTGGTTGTCTTTCCTGCGGGAGGAATATGTGACAGTATTGACCTCTGTTTTGTGCCAGTCTTTCTTAACCCGTTCCTGCTCACTGTATTTCTGGGGGTTGACACTGATTCTCAAAGTAAACGGCTAAGTGACGTGGCCAAGATTACCCCACTGTTGGGTGAGGGAACTGGGACCCAAACCCAGTTCTATCCGCCTCTGCTTTTTCTACTATTTTGGAAAAGGTGATAATGTGCAGTTATACTTTAATACGCTTCATTTGCGTGTTCCTCTGTCTTAAATAAGTCCTAGTTTTTATTTTCTAAATAACTCTCTTCGAATACTCTGAACACTGTACTCAGTGTATAGGCCCTGGTTTTTCCCTGCATTGGGAAGTGTTCATTCAAGGCCATTCAAATGGACTAATAACACTAGAACACTTAAGATAACACCTCACATACTTTGCTATTCATCTACTCATTTAACGTGTTCGTGAGCATCCGTTATGAACTGAACTAACTTTTTAAATGATGAGCAAAAAAGACCAGGGCTTGCATTTGTGTTTCTTGTAGTAGAGCAACAGACAGATGATAAGCAGGAAGATGTGCCTTAAGAATAACAGCAGTAACTTAGTATGATCGGGGAAGGGAGAGGGAAGGACTTTACAGAGAAGAGAGCTATTTCTAAAGAGAGGAGAGAACCACAGGCATAGTGTGCCTGATGGAGGGAAGAGCTGTGGGTGTATTTTAGCAACAGATGAAAGAGCTTTGTGACTAGGTCAGAGTGAGCCAAACGGGGCATGGTCTTGTAAACTGGTGAGGAGTTTAGATTTTACACCAAGGGCCTTCATAGATTTCGTTTTGTTTATTTCTTACTACGGAAAAATTTAAAGGCAGACAGACCAGTTTACGGAAGTGACCCCATAGGCCCGCCCCCCAGCTCCAGCAGTTGTCCGTTTATGGCCAGACTTGCTTTATATACGTCCTCGGCCTCTTCCTCCTGTCCTGTGTGATTTTTTTTTTTTTTTAAAGATTTTTTATTTATTTATTAGAGAGAGAGAGACTGAGAATGAGGAGAGAAGGTCAGAGGGAGAAACAGACTTCCCGCAGAGCCGGGAGTCCGATATGGGACTCGATCCCCGGACTCCGAGACCATGACCTGAGCCGAAGGCAGTCGCTCAACCAACTGAGCCACCCAGGCGCCCCCTGTCCTGTGTGATTTTTAAAAGCATCCTAGTTTTGTAGGATTTTAAGCCTGGGAGTAACGATTTGATTCATGATTTTAGCCGGTTAGGCTACCCGGTAGTCCAGAAGAACAATGGCAGTAGCTTGGACTTGGGTTGGTGGCACTGGAGGTGAGAGAAACGGATGTGTAGGAGGAAGCCATGGTTCATCTCTGTTGTCCCACTTGTCTCTCCAGAGTCTTGGAGTCTCTTGAGGTTAGGGACTTTAATATCTTTATTTCCTTTATGATAACCTAATTGTAGTTATGATCATCTTACTTTTTTTAACATTTTTAAATTTAAATTCAATTAATTAGCATATAGTGTATTACTGGTTTCAGAGGTACAGGCCTGTGATTCAACAGTCTTCTATAACACCCAGGGCTCATTACCTCAGTACCCTTCTCAATGTCCATTACCCAGTTAGCCCACCCCTCCGCCCCCACCAGTTTGTTTCCCAAGGAACTCTTAGTCTCTTATGGTTTGTCTTCCTCTCTGGTTCGTCTTATTTTTTCCTCTCTTCCCCTATAATTCTGTTTTGTTCCTTAAATTCCACATATGAGGGATGCCTGGGTGGCTCAGTTGGTTGGGCGGCTGCCTTTGGCTCAGGTTATGATCCCAGCGTCTTGGGATCGAGTCCTGCATCGGGCTCCTTGCTCCGCAGGGAGCCTGCTCCTCTCTCTGCCTCTGCCTGCCTCTCTGCCTGCTTGTGTTCTCTCTCTGTTAAATGAATAAATAAAATCTTAAAAAAAAAAAAAATTCCACATATGAGTGAGATCATATGATAATTGTCCTTCTCTGATTGATTTATTTCACTTAGCATAATACCCTCCAGTTCCATCCACCTCATTGCAAATGGCAAGATTTCGTTGTGTTTTTTTTTTTTTTTTAATGGCTGCATAATATGCCATTGTGTATATATACCACGTTTTCTTTATTCCTCTATGGGTGGAGTTCTGGGCTTTTTCCATAGTTTGGCTACTGTGGACATTGCTGCTATAAACATTGGGGTGCACTTGCCCCCTCGGATCACTACATTTGTATCTTTGGGTTAAATACCCAGTAGTGCAGTTGCTGGATTGTAGGGTAGCTCTGTTTTCAACTTTTTTTTTCTTTTTAAAGATTTTTATTTATTTATTTTGACAGAGAGAGGAGAGATCATAAGTAGGCAGAGAGGCAGGCAGAGAGAGAGAGGGAAGCAGGCTCCCTGCCGAGCAGAGAGCCTGATACGGGGCTTGATCCCAGGACCCTGAGATCATGACCTGAGCCGAAGGTAGAGGCTTTAACCCACTGAGCCACCTAGGCGCCCCTGTTTTCAACTTTTTGAGGAACCTTCATACTGTTTTCCAGAGTGGCTGCACGAGCTTGCATTCCCACGTCTGTCATTTCCTGACTTGTTAATTTTAGCGATTCTGACTGATTTGAGGTCGTATTGCATTATGATTTTGATTTGTATTTCCCTGGTGACAAGTGATGTGGAGCATTTTTTCATGTGTCAGTTGGCCATTTAGATGTCTTTGGGGAAATGTCTGTTCACATCTTCTGCCCATTTCTTGACCGAATTATTTGTTCTTTGGGTGCTGAGTCTGATAAGTTCTTTAGAGATTTGGATACTAACCCTTTATGTGATTTGTCATTTGCAAATATCTTTTTCCATTCTGTCTGTTGTCTTTGGTTTTGTTAACTATTTGCTTTGCTGTGCTAAAGCTTTTTATCTTGATGAAATCCCAATAGTTCATTTTTGCCTTTCTTTTCCTTGCTTTTGGAGATGTGTCTAGCAAGAAGTTGCTGAGGTCAAGGTCGAAGAGGTTGCTGCCTGTGTTCTCCTCTAGGATTTTGAGGAATTTCTATCTCACATTTAGGTCTTTCATCCACTTTGAGTCTATTTTCGTGTTTGGTGTTAAGGAAATGGTCCAGTTTTATTCTTCATGTGGCTGTCCAATTTTCCCAACACCATTTGTTGAAGAAACTGTCTTTTTTCCATTGATGTTCTTTCCTGCTTTGTCAAAGATTAGTTGACCGTAGAATTGAGGGTCCATTTCTGTGTTTTCTGTTGTATTCCATTGATCTGTATGTTTGTTTTTCTGCCAGTACCATACAGTCTTGATGATGACAGCTTTGTAATAGAGCTTGAAGTCCAGAATTGTGATGCCACCAGCTTTGGTTTTCTTTTTCAACATTCCTGTGGCTATTTGGGGTCTTTTCTGGTTCCATACAAATTTTACAATTACATCAGCTCTGTGAAAAAGGTTGATGGTATTTTGATAGGGATTGCATTGAATGTATAGATTGTTCTAGGTAGCATAGAGTTTTGTTTTTTGGTTGTTGTTGTTAAGATTTTATTTATTTAGGAGAGTGCACAAACACAGGGGGATCAGCAGGCAGAGGAGAGGGAGAAGGAGCCTCCGCGCTGAGCAGGGAGCCCGATGTGGGGCTTGATCCCAGGACCCTGGGTCCAAGACCTGAGCTGAAGGCAGATGCTTAACCAACTGAGCAACCTAGGTGCCGCTAGCTAGATAGCATAGATATTTTAGCAATATTTTGTTCTACCAGTCCATGAGCATGGAACATTTTTCCATTTCTTTGTCTTCGATATTTTTTCATTAGTGTTTTATAGTTTTCTGAGTACAGATCCTTTGTCTCTTTGTTTGGTTTGTTCCTAGTTGTCTTATGGTTTTGGGTGCAATTGTAAATGGGATTGGTTCCTTAATTTCTTTCTTCTGTCTCATTGTTCATGTATAGGAATGCAACTGATTTCTGTGCATTGATTTTATACCCTGCCACTTGGCTGAATTTCTGTATGCGTTCTAGCAATTTGGGGTGGAATGAAGTCTTTTGGGTTTTCCACGTAGAGTATCAGGTCATCTGCCAAGAGTGAGAATTTGATTTCTTTTGCCAGTTTAGATGCCTTTTATTTCTTTTTGTAGGCTAGCTTTTACTCATAGGTTTTTTTACTTGTAGCTTTCACTTGTAGGCTAGCTTTTACCTAAGCCTGGTAACTTCTAGTTAGGACTAGGACTTCTAGTACTGTGTTGAACAGCAGCGGTGATAGTGGTCGACAGTCCATTTTATCTTGGGATTTGGACCCTGAAAAGGACTCACTGACTCATGGGAATGTGAAGCATAGTTAGATTTTAGTCCTGTTCCTTGAGCACTTTGGAAGCTCTTGGAACATTGAAAAATCAAGAGACTGGGTGCATAGCAGCTTTATGACAATATCATACTATCTGGGTGAAAGGAGCCTTTATGGTGTTCATATTTCTATTCTAGGGTAAAAGACATGTTCAGTTTTGAAGTTCCAGAGCATCATGTTATTGTTACAGCGTCAAGTGATGGTTTCATCAAAATGTGGAAGCTTAAGCAGGATAAGGTCAGTGTCTTAACACAGTATAAATCAGTATATATGATTTTAATGCAAGTCTTGCTATCAGTATTGCTTTGAATTAGGGAGGCGGAATATTTTTCAGGGCAGAAATCTTTAAATAAACTTGGTCTCTTCTATGGATGTTTGATATTCATAGTTTTAAGGTTGGGCTTCCAAGAGCTACCTTGATGGTTAGTATTGGTGAGTCTGAGCTGGCTGAGTACCGGAACTCCTGCTTTTTCAATCAGAGAAGTGCTGCTTTCGTCTCTTTTGTTTGATATCGATATTCTCTGTAAGATTTTGTTAGATAAAAATACTGCCATTTCTAAAACTTTGAAAATTACTGATTGATAATGGAACTAACAGTAGTTTTGAACCAGATAATTGGAAAATTAAATTCCCTTCAGTAGTCCGCTCTTAAAGATCCCCTTGGCTTCTTATTCTTGATTGTCCTATAAACACATTCTGTGAATGTGGTTTGTTGCATGTCTGTCCAGGGTTCTCTGTTAAAACTTAGAAGTGAACAAGACATGATCCTTCTCCTTAATGAATTTATAGTTTCTGAATAGTCAGAAACATGGTGAAACCATAAGAGACTCCTAAACTCACGAAACAAACTAAGGGTTCCTGGGAGGTGGGGGGGTAGGGATATGGACATTGGGGAGGGTATGCACTATGGCAAATGCTGTGAAATGTGTAAGCCTGATGATTCACAGACATGTACCCTGGGGCAAATAATACATTATATGTTAATAAAAAATTTTTAAAAAAAAGAAACATGGTCTGTGAAGGACACAGTCAAACCAAGTATGAATCAAGATAATAGATTTCTTCTAAGCAGCATGTTTTATTCGCAAGAAAATAATATAACTGTTAAATTAAAAACTTAAAATCCCGACAGGCCGGCTCCGAAAAGTATGCAACTTTTGATCTTGGGGTTATAAGTTCGAGCCCCATGTTGGGTGTAGAGATTACTTAAAAAAAATAAAATCTTAAGAAAATAATGAGTTGAGAGGTACCTGGGTGGCTCAGTGGGTTAAAGCCTCTGCCTTCAGCTCAGGTCATGGTCTCAGGGTCCTGGGATTGAGCCCCAATCGGGCTCTTTCCTCAGCGGGGAGTCTCTCTCTCTCTGCCTACTTGTGATCTCTCTCTGTCAAATAAATAAAATCTTAGAAAATAAATAAATAGATAAATAAGAAAATAATAAGTTCACTTGATAAAGGAAAAAGAAATTACTTAAAATTCCCTTATGTTATCATGACTTTTTCTTCTGTTTTAGAAAGTTCCCCCATCTTTACTCTGTGAAGTAAAAACTAATGCCAGGCTAACATGTCTTGGAGTGTGGCTAGACAGAGTGACAGGCACACAAGAAGGCCTTCCTTCAGCTGCAGAGCCTTCTGCTGGTAAGTGAAAGTCAACATTTTTAGAAAATTTGTTAGCTCTTGAATTGTTGAAATGGAGGAGACTCAGGTAACTTCACTTTATTTGAAGAGGGGGAAAAGTGGTCTTTAAATGTACTGTCTCTTGTGTTTTAGTAAGTAAAGAACAGTCCAAAATCAACAAAAAGGAAGCTGGCAATGCAGTGCAGGAAGAAGAAAGGCAGTCCATACCTAAGTCAAAGAAATGTGGTTTAACTGGTGACAGTAATAAGCGAATGAAAGGAAATATGCCAGTGTCAACCAAGAAGAGGAAAATGGTAGAAATGTTGGAAAAACAGAAGAGAAAAAAGAAGAGAATACAAATGACACAGTGAATCCCACATTTCTCCTATGAGGAAAAACTTCTTAGATGGAATCATTCTTTTCAAATGTACTCCCCTCCCCAAGTAAAAGCTAGAAATTTCTACTTTTGGAGAAAATGTACAGTTAAAAAAAAAACTTGTGTTTATTTTTTTTAACAGTGGTGAAACTATTTTTGGTAGGCAACATTTTAATTTTATATCATGGTGATATATACTATGTTAATGTGTAATATATTAATTTTTACTGTTGTATAAAGCAAATAAAGATTGTTTCAAAATATCGTAGTTTAAAATATACACTGGGTTTTTTGTTTTTTTAAGATTTTATTTACTTACCTGAGCAGGGGAGAGCGAGTGAGAGAGAGAGAGAGAGAGAAAGCAAGCAAGCAAGCACGAGTAGCGGGAGAGGGAGAAGCAGGCTCCCCGCTGAGCGGGGAGCTCGACATGGGGCTCGATCCCAAGACCCTGCGATCATGACCCAAGCCAAAGGCAGAAAGGACACTTAACTGACTGAGCCACCCAGGCACCCCTAAGATATACACAGTTTTGAACACATTCTTTACCAGAGATGGGTAAGAGTTTTTCAAGTTTTCCTCCTAAATGGGTGAAGTATGATAAAACTGCCTTACTTTGGCTTCTTCAAATGGCTCTAGTAATTTCAATGCAGATTTAGTTCATTTTGGTAACGTATAAAAAAAAGATTTTCATACCAGGAGGCAATTTAAGACAAACTTAAAAATCATGGCATATAAAACATGTATATATAAAGCATATGTTTCACCTGAGGGCTGTGTGCATAACAAAGTTATGAGGGAGATTACCAAACCTCGTTAAATTACTTGGTTTTCAAGCTGTGGATGACAAGATAAGTGAAAGATCAGAAAATGATATTTCCAGGGTTTTTTCATCTGTTTCAGGCCAACAAAAAGAATTTACTTGGTTGATCTAACAAAGGTAGTCTTAAATTCAGCCTGTTGATTATAATCTTGCCATCTCTTATATCATTCTGTAGATTCCTGGGTGGTTTAAAAAGACACAATAATAGAAGATTCGTAGATTTGAACTAGCAGACCGGCTGTCAAATACCTGAGGCCAACAGGGAATCCCTCCTGTTCAGGCGAAATGAGACCGCTAACATTCGGACACGAATTGCCATTCCCTTCACAGGAAGGAAATCATCTAGCAAATGAGCCAAATTCTGTGTTCCGACACGTCTGTCCACCTCTTCGTTAACTTCAGGGCTACCAGCAAAGATGAATATATGTGGCTTTGGGTTTTTGTTATGTTTTTGTTCAATAATTTTTTTAGAACAGTTTGAGGTTTATAACAAAATTGAGAGGGATGCACAGAGATGTCCCATATACCCCCGGCCTCTACACACGCACAGCCTCCCCCGTGATCAACATCGCTCCTAAGAATGGTACGCTTTTTACCAAAGATGAACCCACGTCGATGTATCATGATCACCCAAAGTTCACAATTTACCTGAGGGATCACTTGGTGGTGTGTACTGTAGGGGACAAATGTACAATGACACATTAATATGATCCACAGACTCTTTCTTCTGCCCTGAAACAACTCTTGGGTTCTTTTTATCTCCCCCACCCAACTTCCCATATTCACTGAACTTTTCATTGCTCCATAGTTTTGCCTTTTCTAGAATGTCGTGTAGTTAAGAGTATTGTAGCCTTTTCAAGATTGGCTTCTTTTGCTTGGTAACCTGCATTAAGTTTCTTCTATGTCTTTTCATGGCTTGACGGCTCATTTCTTTTTAGCTCATTTATTCCATTGTCTATAAGTACCACAATTTACCCTTCACCTACTGGGGGACATCTTGGTTGCCTCCAAGTTTTGGCAGTTGCAGTAAACATTCATGTGAATGTTTTAGATGGACAGGTTTTCAACTCTTTTGGGTAAATACTAAGTGTGATTGATGGGCTGTATGGTAAGTACGTGTGCTTTTGTGAGAAACTACCACACTGTCTTCCCAAGTGGCTGTACCATTCTTCATTCCTATCATCAATGTCTAAGTGTGCCTATTGCTCCACATCCTCACCCAGCATTAGGTGTTGTCCATGTTCTGGATTTTGACCAGTTTTGTGTGTAGTGGTATCTCATTTTAATTTGCATTTCCCCGAGGATATGTGTGGAGCATCCTTCCATATGCTTATGTGCCATCTGTATATCTTTGGTAAGATGTCCGAGTATCTGGCTTGTTTTTTAATAAAATTGTTTTCTTACTATTGAGTTTTAAGAGTTCTTTGTATTTTCGATAGCAGTCCTTTATTAGATGTCTTTTGCAGATATTTTTTCCCAGTCTGTGGTTTGTCTTTTCATTCTCTTGATAATATCTTTTGCAGAGTTTTTTAATTTTAATGAAGTCTAGCTTATTTCTTTCATGGGTCATGAGTTTGATGTATCTTAAAAGGCTTCATTATATCCAAGTGTCATCTGAGTTTTCTCTTAGCTTTCTTTGTAGGAGTTTTTTTAGTTTTGCATTTTACATTTAGGTCTGTAATCCATCCGGAGTTAATTTCTGTGGGTATTAGGTTTGTGTCCAGATTTTATATATATATTTATTTATATTTATACATATATATGTATTTTTTTTGCATGTGGATGTTTAGTTGTTCCAGCACAATTTGTTGAAGAGACTATCTTTGCTTTATTTTATTGTCTCTGTTCCTTTGTCAAAGATAAGTTGACTAAAATAAAATAAAATTTAAAAAAATTAAGTAAAAAATAAAGTAAGCTTTTATGTAAAAAAAAAGATGAGTTGACCGTACAGTTGACTCTTGAACAACATGGGTTCGAACTGTATGGGTCTACTTACTTTTTTTTGTATAGTAAATGTTTTTTCTCATGATTTTCCTAACATTTTCTCCAGCTTACTTTATTGTAAGAACACAGTATATAACACACATACAAAATATGTGTTAATTAACTATGTTATCAGTAAGGGTTCTAGTCAGTAGTAGACTTTTAGCTAACTTTGAGGGGAGTCAAAAGTTAACGTGTAGATTTTTGACTGCGCGGAGGGTTGCATCCCTAATGCGCTGTTTTAAGAGTCGTCTATATTTATGGTAGTCTATTTATGGGCTCTCTATTCTGTTCCAATGATCTCTTGTGGGTTTGTTTTTTTGTTTTGTTTTTTGCCAATACCATAGTGTCTTGATTATAGGAGCAAAGTAAGTCTTGAAGTTGTGTAGCATCAGTTCTCCAATTTTATTCTGCTTGAGTATTTAGTATTTAGACCATTTACAGTTAAAGTAATTAAATACTGATATGAGTGCCATTTTGTTAATTGTTTTGTGGGTTTTTTTCCATGTTTTCTGTTCCTTTGTTATCTTGTAGCTTTTGTAGTTGGATGGTTTTCTTTAGTGTTATGTTTGGGTTCCTTTGTCTTTATTTTTTGTGTATCGTAGGTTTTTGGTTTGTGGTTACTATGAAATTCCTATATATTGACATATATGTTTTTTAAGCTAATAACTTAAGTTCTAACACATTCTAAAAGCACTACATTTTTACTCCCCTCACTCCCGTTTTATGTTTCGATGCTTTATTTTATATCTTTATTTTGTGTATCCCTTAACTCTTGTGGTTATAGTTAATTTTGCTTTTTTTTTTTCTTTTAATCTTTTTACTTTTTAAGTGGCTGGTTTACTGCCTTTACTATATATTTGTCTTTATCAGTGAGATTTTTTATCATTCATATATTTTCTTAATTCCAGTTATGACCATTACTTTTCCCTTAAAGAAGGCCCTTTAACATTTCTTGTATCGCTGGTTTAGTGGTGAGGAATTCCCTTAGCTTTTGCTTGTCTGGGAAACTCTATCTCTCCTTTAATTCTGAATGATAATCTTGCCAGATAGAGTATTTTCAGTTGTAGGGTTTTGTTTGTTTGTTTGTTTTTCCCTTTTAGCACTTTGAAAATATCATGCCACATTCTTCTGGTCTGCATAGTTTCTGCTGAAAAACCAGCTGATAGCCTTATATAGGTTTTCTTTGTGTGTGACTCTTTGTTTTTCTCTTGCTGCTTTTAAGATTTTTCTCTTTAGCATTTTGCCATTTTAATTTTAATATATCCTGGCATGGACCTCTTTGAGTTCATCTTGTTTGGGACTCTCTGGAATTCCTGTACTTTGGTGTCAGTTCCCCATGTGTTCTGCCCCTTCAAGTAAATTTCTTCAACTAAGTTTCTACCCCTTTCCTTTTTCTGGGATCATTATAATGTGAATGTTAGTACATGTGATGATGTCCCAGCAGTTCCTTATTCTCGTTTTTAAAAATTCTTTTCTTTTTGCAGTTCTGATTCAGAATAGTGATTTCCACTATTCTGTCTTCCAGATTGCTCTTCTGTATCTTTTAATCTGCTGTTGATTCCCTACAGTGCTAGTTCTGTTATTGTAACCTTCAGTTTTGTGACTTCTCTTTGTTCTTTCCTGTATTTTCTCTTTGTTCTTTCCTGTATTTTCTGTTTGTTCTTTCCTGTATTTTCTCTTTGTTAAAGTTTTCGCTGTGTTCAGTGAGCATCTTTATGACGATTACTTTGAACTCTTTATTAGGTAAATTATCTCTGTTTCATGAGGATTTTCCTTGAGGGTTTTGTCTTTTATTGGAACATTTTCTTCCATCTCCTCATTTTGACTTTGTGTTTGTTTCTATGAATTAGGCAAAACAGCTACTTGTCTTGGTCTCGAAGGAGTGGCTTTGTGTGTAGCAGTGTCCCCACTGTAGGCTGCATATGCCTGGTGGCTTTGGCTGGCCAGCTGGAGCAGGTGCAGGCCAGAGGACCCTGGGGCACTCTGTGTCCCTGGTTCCCTGGCAGGACAGCTGGAGCTGCAGTGAGTGCAGACTGCACTGGCAGGATTGCTGGACCTGGAACAGGTACACAAGGGAGGGTCCCAAAGCCTTCTGTGCTGGAGTTGCTGTGGTGGGTGGCGGGAGCCGGGGCTGGCGAGGGTTGGGAATCCTGGGATATTCTGTGCCTCCCCGTCCCCCGCCCCACCCCCCCCACCCCCCGTGGGATGGCTGGGCTAGAGTGGTGCTGATTGGGAGTGTCCCAGTGCACGAGGTATCGGGGCATTCCTGGTGAAATGCTGAGTCAGGTGCAGGCCTGTGGGGTCCCAGAGCACCCTGCGCTGTGGCCACCTTGGTGGACAGTTGGAGTTGGTGTGTTAGGAGTCCAGGGCTCACTGGAGCAGCCCAAGCAGGCTGGCTAGAGCACCTGGACCCGGCTCCCAGCCATGCTATCTGGGTGGAGGGGGAATGTAAACCATGGCTCTCATTGGCATCTCCTACCCCAGAGCGTTCCAGTAGTTCTCCCACCATTTGGTAGACATTCTAGGGTTAATAAATGGATTTCCTTTACTTAATAGTTTAGTTGCCTTTAAACTGTTCGTTTTTTTGTTTGTTTGTTTTTTAAGAATTTATTTGCGAGAGTGTGTGGGAGAGAGAGTATGAATATAAGCGTTGGGGGGAAGGGCAGAGGGAGAGGGAGAAACAGGCTCCCCACTCAGTGGGGAGTCTGATGTGGGGCTCAATCCTGGGACCCTGGGATCATGACTTGAGCCAAAGGCAGACACTTAACCAACTGAGCCACCCACGTGCCCAAACCACTGGGTTTTTTGGCAGTGCTCCAGGGATGAGGAAATCCACATATGGGTTCCTCAGCTATATTACTCCCTGCTGCAGATTTTTGCTTTGGTGGTGGGGTCCCATGGTTACCATGTCTCTGTCTCTTCTGCCCTTCTCTATGTGGTCCCTCTATTCATTGTGCAGAAGCTATTCAATCAACATTAGTTCTTCAGAAGTAATTCTCTACATGTAGGTGTAGATTCAGTGTGTCCATGGGAGAAGGTGAATGCGGGGTCTTCCTATGGCACCATCTTGAACCACCTCTCTCCTCCTCGTGTTTTAAATCGATTTAATAAACCATGTGATTCAAGTCTTTTAGGTTAGTCTGTGAGCCTCTCTGCTCAGTGACCTCCGGCAGAACTTACCTGGTAGTATCCTTGGAAGTCATGTCCTTACATTGACAACAGGTCATATAAAACTATATAATTTATTTGGAGGAATTCATGTTTGTTCTTTTCCACGTAGAAATGTATAGTCTGCATATAGTCTTCACCATCTAAATGTTGAATTGTCTACTTTGATACTTATGTGTGAGCAGATTCTCATCACAAATTCACTCTTTCCCAACTTAGACTGTGTCATGTGACCTAGATCTTCCCCCTCCTTTGTTTATTCAGTAGCTATGTACTCAGTATTCACCATATGCCAGACACTACCTTAGATTCTGGGGGCTGGAAGGAAAGTGTGATCCCCACCCAAAGGACAAAAGTTTTGGTAAATAATTACATGTTTCATGAACCAGACTAAATCTATCTTGGATAAATCTGCCATGGTGACTGTTCTGTGACCTGAAACCTTCTTGAGCAGAGGTCCCCCATTCTTTCCATTTGTTTAACCCCACCCTTAGGTATACCCTCCGGGGCATAACATCCTTGATCTGCCCTGGAGATAGGAGACACATGCAAGTCTACTTGTATTGCGTCAGCCAGAGAAACACTGTCCCCCAATAAGCCATTACTTGCCAAGCTAGACTTGTCAGCCTTTCTCTTTGGTCTTATGACTCCTTTGGCCTTTGGTGATCCTTTTGCATACACTCCCCCACCCCCCCGCCCTTTCACAGAACACCTGTAATGGCCTGGGATAGTCAGGGGCAGCTTGACTGATGACTTTTTAACAAAAAATGAGATTGAGTTTTTAGACATCCTTTAGGATGAAAAGGTTATTTCTGGCAGAAGAAATGGGGTGCTATCTCAGCTAAGAGAGACTTTTAACTGCAAGAAACAAAAAGCATCTCTGGTTATTCCAAACTTCAACAGAGGGCATAGGGTTGGATTTATAACAGACACAGGTACGTATGACAGAAGCTGGGGTAGGAAGAGAACCAGAGTTCAGAAAGGGACAGGGTGTGGTCGGGGCAATCTCTCCCTCTTGTCTCTTCCTCTCTGCATATCATTCTTCTTTCTGCAGACCAGCCTATTCTCTTGTTTCACATCTGTTCATTCATCCAACACATGCTTATGGAGCATCCACTGTGTGCCAAAGCAGTATTCTAAGTACTGCATAAACACCCTCATTCTCTAGGAACTTACATGGTAGGGTGGGGAGATGATTTTATAATTAGTAAGTTATACAGCACTAAATATGGAGGTAAGTGCCATGGAGAAAAATACACTGTGAATTGCCTATGTGTTGCAATATTATTTTATTTTATTTTTGAAGATTTATTTATCTAGCAGGAGGCAGAGCAAGAGGGACAACCGGACTCCCCGCTGAGCAGGGGGCCCGATGCAGGACTCGATCCCAGCACGCTGAGATCACAACCTGAGCCAAAGTAAGACGCTTCACCAAATGAGCCACCCATTTTAAACCAGGTGATCCAGGAAGGCCTCACTGCGAAAGTGACAACTGAATAAAGATATAAAGGAGACGAGGCGGTGACCTGGGAGGTTATCTGCAAAGTTCTGGGCAGAGGAAGCAACAGGTGCAAGTGCTCGGATGTGGGGACAAGGAGGCTGAAGCAGCACGAGCAAAGGGGAGATGAAAGTGAGCTGAGGACGGGGAAGTAGATGTGTAGGACTTTACAGGCTATTGCATGAGAAGGGGGGCCACTGGAGAGTTTTGAGCATAGGCATGAAACCATTGACGTATAGCAGGAGTGTTCTGGATGTTGTATTGAGAACAGACTAAAGGAGGTAGGGCAGCTCTGTCGTGTATTCACTGTGTGGCCTTATCCCTTTAGATAACCTCTTTCTCAGTTTCCTCTGTGTGTAAATGCAAGAGATAATAGTCTCTAGTGCATAGGGTTAGTATGGAGATTAAATGGGCTCATCTATGTAAAGCACTTCATACGGTGTCTGAATTATCATTAGTACACTTCATGTTTTTTCTGCTTTATGTCTCTAACATGTAAGGTCCCAGAAACATATGGCAGATAGGGTTGGTTAAGAACACAGGCAATATTTTTTCATTTATTAATTGAGCTGGAGAAATTTATTAATGGAGCTTGGAGAAAGGTTTATTGAAAGGATGATGTTGCTCTTCGGAGCTATAAAATCTATCCTAAAGATCTAGAAATCGGTACCATGGATACTCAGATATTAGGTGAAACACTGCAACCAGGGCATTGTTTTTGACATTTTTGTTGGAGGGGTTTCTTAATGTGTGAAGTCATATATACAAGGTTCCAAAAATGATAGAATAATGCTGAAATTGAAGCACCGTTCCTGTTTCACAAACTGTTGTGGTAGATGGTCTTCACTGCTCTGGTTATTTGTGTGTATACATTTGTGTCTACCGAACATAAACTTGACGCTAGGCCTCTGTGAAACAAACAAACAAAACCCCAAACAAAACAACCTACTGAGAAGTCCCAGTGCCAGAGACTAAAAATTTGCCCCTTACACAATCTTGGTCACTCTCCATTGATACATTTGTGGTTCAGGGTTCCAGTAATTAATCCAGTGGGCTCCTAGTTTGGAGTTGAGCTATTTCCTAAAACATGTGAATGCCAATTAGAAACAGTACTGAACGCAAATCACCGATTTGGTTTACTCTGTAACTGAAACGGAGCACAGACCAACTTATTTTATGAGCTGCACACACAGAAATGATGTGTGTTTTGGTTGAGGAATGACATAGAGGCAACACAATGTGAGGTTAAGGGTGGGTTTTGAAGGACAGACCTTACTTCAAATAACAGCTCCAGCCAGGACTAGGATTGTAGGTAATTTACTTCATTCTCTGTGCTTCAATTTCTTTAAGCCTCAAGGACAGGGGTAAGATCACGGTAGTTAAAACTAAGGTTTAAGTTTACACCTGAATAGGGAGGAACGCATCCCCAAATCCATTCTGAGCTGGATTTAAGTTAAGTCTCATTGTTGGTTGTTGAGCATCTTCCAGTAACTCAGTGAGGGTCTGGCATACTGGAATTACTCAAGTTCTTCTTAGTCCTTATCTGCTTTCCCTGGTTAGAATTAGTTATGGGGGCGCCTGGGTGGCTCAGTGGGTTAAAGCCTCTGCCTTCGGCTCAGGTCATGATCTCAGGGTCCTGGGATCGAGCCCCACATCGGGCTCTCTGCTCAGCAGGGAGTCTGCTTCCCCCTCTCTCTCTGCCTGCCTCTCTTACTTGTGATCTCTCTCTGTGTCAAACAAATAAATAAAATCTTAAAAAAAAAAAAAAGAATTAGTTATGGTAAACACAGGCTTCGGTTTTGGTATCTCAAAGGCAGGAACTGCTGTAACTGGAAAGTGTTTGGGAGTATGTTTGAGCTGCAGTTTCCTTCTTTCACTCAAGATTGTATTTATAAGATTCATCTATGTTGATTCTTGTAGGAGATTAAGGAGAAAGAGACATCAAGGATAAACACCCAGATTTCGCTGTACAGCAATCGAGTGGTCCTGCAGGAAACGCAAGGAAGAGAAGCAGAGATTATATTTTGTGGACACTAGGGCATACAGAGGTAGTATGCCTCTCCCTTAACTCACCCTCTCTCCTCCTTTAAGATGCTGCTCAAGTAAACACCCTGGCTTGCAGTCACCATCTCTGCAAGAAGAAAGTAGTTACCACTGTAGGCAAAAACCGTGATCTAGCTAGAGTGACAATCCTCCCGGATGGCATGCCTTCGGTTTACTCCAGGTAAACCACAAGTCCCTCCATTAAAAGGGTCTTTCAGAGTCCATCCTCAGATGCCTTTCTCTCCTATCCGTGGCCTCCACCTCAGGCCGGGCCCAACTCGCGATGCCTCTTCCAAGATCCGACTCAAATTCTAGGTTTCAGGCAAGTTTGTGGAGAGCAAAGCTTCGAAGGTCGAAGGTCGACAGCCCAGCGGAAGATGCGGCACTGGGACTCAGGGGGCGTAGCGCAACTCCCCGCCCCAAGTCCCGCCCCGCCTCCGGGACGCAGTGCGCGCGCCGCGACTCCTCCCCTCAAGCCTCCGCCCCTTGGGTCTCTTTCCCGGGACTCTGGCGTGTTCTGTGACTCCTCCCCTCAAGCCCCGCCCCATGCGTCCCCGGGTCTGAGACGCCTGCGCGCGGCGCGACTCCACCCCTCAAGCCAGGCTCCAGGTTTCGCTCCGCCCCACGTTCCGCCTTGCTCTCGGGACGCAGAGCGCGCGGCGTCGTTTCCGGCGGGACCCGTACTGTCCGCCTCACGGCTTGTTCGCCCTTGTAGCCCGGTGCAGACCTACGGCAAAGCGGTTCGGTACTTGGGAATTGTTAATATTCTTAACTTTTTTTACTTTGGGGGGATTACGTGAGAGATTTGCTGCCGCCCACTCTTCGTCCCTCAAACCCAGGCAGGGGCGTTAGGCGTCATAGTTGGCTTTCTAGTCGCGCATTTTGTGCTGCTTTTAAAATTGTGAATCTTGCAGAATTCCTGTGCTCTTGAGACAAATGCTTACGATGTAGCGTAGTGGTGATTAGTTTCCGGGGGATTTTATTGCTCCAGCTCTTTGAAAGTCTCAGTAACTCGGTGCTACTTGGAATTAATCACTGGCACCCCCCCGCCCGACAATTAAAAATTTAAAACAAAAAAGGTATGAATTGCTTCCAAGCTTTAAAACTCATTGGATACCAGATGCATTTCTTTAAGAAAGTAGGAGTTAACACCCTGCTTCGCCAAGAGCGAAGTGTCCCATGGTAATTATGACTTGGGCTTTCCAGTATTTTACCCCCTCACCGGCCTCGGTCTAATGAGCTATGATTTGGATGCAAAAGTAAATAGCTCTAAAAGTTTTGCAGGTGTTGGGTATTGCAGTAATTGAATTTGGCCAAGGCAGAAAGGGGCAATTAAAATAGTTCAATTAAGGACACGGGATACTTTCTGATTTCGTAATGAGTTGGTTAGCTGCTGAAAAGGTAAACTCATCTGTACAGAGCTGGTCAGTGAATTGCTGTTCAGTTTCCTGTAGGCCTGTTATTAGAATGGAGGTTATTAACAAAACGGTTGGTATCTGCTCAGCATTTTGCTGAGTGCTAAGCACTTTTAGTATTACCCCGTTTAATGCTCACAGGAGCCCTGGGAAATTTCTACCATCCTTATCCTCACTGTCCAGTGAGGGAAGCTGAGGCTAAAAGAGGTTGGTAGCTTGCTCCTTACTTACTTAGTAAGGGGTGGAGCTAGAACTTCGGTCCATTTCCTTCTGACTGCTAGAGAGCCTTGCAATTAACCACCTCTGATCAAGCCCCTCCTCCGCAGGTGCCGTCTCCTGTACTCTTTTGTCTAGTAAGAGTGAAAGAGAACAATGCAGAGGGACTCTGGCCCACTGTAAGTACAGTGAATGGGAGAGGAATAGCCACCAAATTCTCAAAACCAGAGCTTCTTTCCTTATCCGGAAAGGGCCCTAAGAATAGACTGCTGGGGAGCACAGGGGTGTGGGAGGATGGACATGTAGGCCAGGGACCTGGGTTTGAGTCCCAACTCTGTCACCAACTAGGGCAAGTCATCTAACCTCTGGAATTTATATTCATTTGTACAGTGATAGGACTGTCCTGGAATAATGATGTTTTAGTCCCATCCTGTCATTGTTTTGTTTTGTTTTAATTTTCTAGCCGTGGTTGGCACTGATTTCTTACTCTCTCATTTTCAGAGTGCCTTTACATTGGATTGGCTTTGGCTATGCAGCCCTGGTTGCTTCTGGTGGGATCATTGGCTATGCAAAAGCAGGTATGGTTTGTAGCCACTTAAACCTCCTAAGATTTTCACATTGTTGCTGGTAAAGAGAGAGTCCCCAGGTTCCTTGAGGTGCAATCTCATTTGAGTCAAGTTTGCTTTAAGCCCTCTAGCTTGAGTGCGGGCTTATTGTCAGTATAGCTACTCCTGCACTTGCTTTTCTGTTATCAGGTTGACCTAAGTCAGGCTTCTTGTCTACTCACTTGTTCTTGGCTTCTTTATCTAAAGCTGCTGGGCAGGGGTGATAGTGGGTTGTTATTATCACTGACTACCACACATCAGCCTTGACCCCAGAGTGTCATCTCTGTGCTAAGTAGGAAGAAACCTCTTTTCTTTTCATGCTCATTTTTTGAAGTTTTCTCTGTAGACATAGGTCTGTCAGTAAATGTGCCGTTTCTACCTCTGTTGTAGCCTGCATCCCCACCCCAACACACCCCCCCAGAATTCTTATTCTCCAATTTTTTTTTTTTTTTTTTAAACTCACTGTCCTTATTTCCCTGTTCTTTGGGGATTTGCCTGAGTTCCTGCCTATAGATGGTTCCAGCCCTTGGCAGATCAGTCAGGCCTGGTTAGGAGCCCTTCTTTTCACCCCAGACAGAAGTATCTATCTATTAAACAAGAGGATTAGTGTGATATTACCCTGCCTTCTGTAAAATAGCAAACTCCCCAAAACGTTCCTGGTTGAGAGCTCCTTGGTTACGAACTGTGTTGAAAGAAACTTCTTTGCGGTTTTCCTTGTAGGGAAAGGAAATCTTGTGAGTTCTCTTAATGAAATGAGTGTCTGATGTTATAATGCAGGACTCTCTTTGCTTCCCTACAGGTAGTGTCCCGTCACTGGCTGCTGGGTTGCTTTTTGGTAGCTTAGCGGGCCTGGGTGCTTATCAGCTGTCTCAGGATCCGAGGAACATTTGGGTATTCCTAGGTATGTCAATGTCACTGTCTCCCTTGTCTGATTATGTATCCGGAATACTCTACCAAGAGGCTCTGGTTTGGTGGAATTTGGCAGGTCCTTCACATGAAGACAGTTTTACTGCTTCTGCCAAGTTCTAGGGAAGTTTTAAAATTTGGGCGGGGGGGGGGGGGGTTGTGCTGGTTTCTGTTTATTTTCTGTGTACGGAATATGGAAAGGTTTCCATGCCTCATGAATTTAGATTTAGCCAATGAAATTAATAGTAAAGCTGTGCAAGCCAAGTGTATGTCTCTTAATCATTATGATTGCCCCCTGAAGACTGTATGCTTGAGCATTCCCAAAGGATCCCATGTCAGGCTTAGGTTTGCATCAATATTACATTTCTCACATTTGAAAATACTAGCCATTTAGCACTGAGCTAAATGTATGGCTTAGGCCTTGCCTCCAAGGAGCCTTTACCTTGGCTGACATGAAACTGAGTCTGCGAGGCTGCTCAAGTGCCCTGTGAGCCGCACAGAGAGTGAGGAGCGCCGGGAAGGGAAGGTTACTTATCAGGGTGGCTTTGGGTGCGTTGTTACTGAGCTCCACCCGTGTATCAGATGCTGCACTAGGACTGTGGGCATCTCACGGTCTCCACAAACCCGCAGAGTTGGAAAATTTGTAAGTGTAGTGGGGAGACCAAGTGTGTTAACAGAGTGGTTTGCATGAGTTGCCGCGGGCTGGGCAGGAGAGGTCAGCAGTGGCTGATGGGGGGTGTGCTGCGGAAAGAGGAGGTGCCCAGCTCTCAGCTCTGCCTCGCAGCTCCCTCACTCGAGTTCCTGAAAGACTTTCGGACTTTTTTTTTCCCGTTTCTGATTCCACTCCTCCACTCTCAGCAAGTGACCTCACTGCCTACTTAGAGAAGAGCAGCAGGCATCGCGTGGGGGCTCCGGCATGCCATCAGCGTCCGTACCATCCGGTGTGCTGTTTCTCTCCTCTCCAAGGCCGGTCCCTCCACCCGGGTTGGGGTCTCTTCTCCCTGGCCTGGAGTGTTATTCTGCCCCAGATGCCATCTCTCACTTGGATTTCACCCTGTAGATGGATCCCTCCAACGCATGTTCACGTGTGTCCTCTCTCACCCAATAAAGAAAAAAGGATCTCCTGTGACCCCACTTCCTTCTCCAATTGCTGCCTTTCTTCCCCTTCAGAAACTTCTCTGAAACTGTTAACACTGCTTGTTTTTATTTCCTCCCCTTTCACATTCTCGACTCACGTCAGTCTCTGTTTTTGTCTCCTTTGTCCCTGGAGCTAGCTTTCCCTGATTGTGCCAGTAACCTGGATTTTTCAGAATCCAGTTTTGTTTTGTTTTGTTTTTTTAAAGCTCTGTTTGTTTATTTGAGAGAGGGCACACGTGCATGTGTGATCGTGAGGAGGGGGAGAGGGAGGGAGACTCTCAAGCAGACTGCCTGCTGGGCACAGAGGAGCCTGACACAGGGCTCAGTCCAAGCACCCTGAGATCGTGAGAGTCCAGATCAAGAGTTGGATGCTTACGGAGTCACCCGGGTGCCCTTGCAGTATATATTTTTTAATCTTCATTCTAGTGGTCTGTTAGCTTTCTCAGCATAGTGGACTAATCCATTTTCCACTCTCCTGTTTTCCTTTTTATTTACTTGTTCTTTTTTTTTTTTTTTTTTTTTTTTTTGACCCGTCTTCTTTTTGGCTATTAAATGTCAAAGTTCTTAAGACCTGGCCTTTTTTTTTTTTTTTTTTTTTTTGAGGACTTAGTTATTTGAGAGCTCAAGGGGGAAGGGCAGAAGGAGAGGGAGAGAATCCCAAGCAGACTCCCCACTGAGCACAGGGCCTGATGTGGTGCTCAGTCTCATGACCCTGAGATCAATCAAGAGTTGACTGCTTAAATGACTGAGCCACCCAGGTGCCCCAAGACCTGGCTCTTATATTCTTTATGCCATCTTGCTTGGCTCATTGGAGCCCAGGCCTTAAATTACAACTGAAACAGATCATTGATTCACAAACGGATTTCTCCTCCAAGCTGTACTTTTATATATACAGTTGCGTGCTTGAAATCTTTTTTATTAGTTGTCTCAAGGCATCTGCCCAAACCTAACATCTTGTGCTCCCGTACTTTGGTCTTCTGGTGTTCTCCATCTTTTTGGGTCTTGCTCTCCACCCCTTCGTCTTTATATCTCATTCACCAGCAAGGCCTGTTGACACCACCTCCAGCACATATCCTGAATTGTCTCCTTCTCTGTCTCCGTGGCCACCATCCTCATCCCAGTTATCCCTGTATTTCGCCTGCATTCCTGAGGAAATTTCTTTTTTTTTTTTTTTTTTTAATCTATTAGAGAGCGAGAGACTGAGAATGAGAGGGGAGAAGGTCAGAGGGAGAAGCAGACTTCCCGCAGAGCCGGGAGTCCGATACGGGACTCGATCCCGGGACTCCGGGATCATGACCCGAGCCGAAGGCAGTCGCTTACCCAGCTGAGCCACCCAGGCGCCCCCTGAGGAAATTTCTTAATCGGTACCCCTACATGCTCTGGTTTCACTGCAGTTCCCCATGGAGTGGCTGGAGTTTTGTTTTTATAGTTCTATTCTGCTCATGTATCCCTCTGCTTGATGTCTTTTAATGGCTTTTCATTGCTCTGAGGGTGAAGATCACAATCCCTCGTATTTCAGGGCTCTGTGGTCTGGCCCCTCTTCCTCGCTAGCCATATTTTAGCCTTCAGTTCCCTGTGTGTATTGTTCCCTCCACTTGGATTGTTTTCTCTTCCCCCTTCAGCTCATTCACTCCTCTACTTTTTAGATCTTGCCTTGATCTTCACTTCTGCAACAAATCCTTTTGTGATCTTCCCTAGTAGTCTGGATCCACTGTTTAGAGACTCCTTTTTTTTTTCTTACGATTTTATTTATTTATTTGATAGAGCACAACCAGGATGAGGGGCAGAGGGAAAAGCAGACTCCCTCTGAGAGGGAGCTCAATGCAGGGCTTAATCCCAGGACTCCAGGATCATGACCTGAGCCACCCAGGCATCCCTGTTTAAAGATCTTTTTTAATGATAGTTTTGTCTTCCAGCCCCTAGTGCAGTGCATGGCATATAATAGATATTTTAACAGATGTTGAAAAGAAGAGCATACAGTATAAATACATCAGCAAGGAATAGGAAAAAAAAATCTTTGGCCAATTTGGAGAAAGTTGTGGCTGAAGAGTGGTAGGGGGTGAAACCAGGAAGGCCATTTGGCCCAGCCTGTGAGGGCCTTACATTCCAGTATTTGTTCTTAGCCCCATAGAGCGTGAGTGACCATGGGGAAGTAGATGATAGTATGAGATGGGGTCTGGCCCTTGAAAGATGGGTGGGACTTTGGTTCTCCCGCATATAAGATGTAATGATCTTTGATTCTTTTCCTCTTTCCCATCAGCTACATCTGGAACCTTAGCCGGCATTATGGGAATGAGATTCTACCACTCTGGAAAATTTATGCCTGCGGGCTTAATTGCTGGTGCCAGGTATTTTCTTTTCTTTGCTGTTCTTCACCAGTATGGAGTTTAGTTTCATGCCCCCCAAGACTTTGTGCATTCAAATATTTACTTGTTCTGCTATGCCTGATGCTGGACATCAACTGAAGTGATGTAATTTTCACACAAATAGGGAAGGCTGCAGAAACAGTTGATTTAATGCCAGAATGAAGTAAATGCATTCATGAATTTGCTCTCACACATGTGTTTTGGTCTGTCCTGCCTCCTGCCTACAGTGGGAGGAGCTTCATGCAAAGCCATGATTACAGCTCTTTCTGGGACCTTCACCATGAGTTCCATATTTCTGAGTCATGCGGGCATCCTTTGTTACTGAAAATTTTCCTAAAAAGGAATTTTTATTAAGTGCTACTATCTAATTAACTTTGGTTAAAAAACTCAAACCAGATTATTTTAAAAAAAAATGTATTCCTTAAGTGTAATACAGATATTCTGAGGACAGAATTTTTAAACATCTGGAAGAAGATCCCTTACCTGATTCGATCATAGTTATGATGCTGCCAAGCGTAATGTTTTATAGTCGGCGTAGATCAAGGTCAAGAGCCGTGAACTGGGAGGCTGGAAGTGTCCCATTAACCAGCTCTGTGCCCCGGGAGGAAACTTTGTCTTCCCAGCCTTCAGTTTGCTCATCTCTGTGAATTATGGGCTGTTAGATTAGGAACTCCCGATTCACATGCACTATTTTAAGGCAAGTGGGGTGCAAGACTGCCCCTTGGCATGTTATTCCTTCGGTACTTCCAGGAATGGAGGCTCACCTGTGCCTACTCTGCCTTGGCATCTCCTCACCATGTAGTTTTGAAGGACCTGCAGTTTTAGTTCTTGAAAAAATAGTCAGGTGCCTGTTCTGTCCTTTACCTGATGTTTTTTGTTTATGTGTTTCTTTTGAACAGTTTGCTGATGGTCGCCAAACTTGGAGTTAGTTTGTTGAATAGACCCCATCAGTAGTAGTCATGTCCCGCTTGGACTCATGAAGAATTTAAAAACTTTCACTATTTTTAGTGTATTAAGAGAAACGAGTGCAGCATTTTAACATATTCTGACATTTTACTTCAAAACAGAACAAAAATAACATTGAACTTTCCAGAAGAAATCAGTCATTATCATTACAACCTTAAAAGAGGTGGGTGGTATGTAACCCAAGAGCTTCTTATATATTCTCATATAGTTTGATTCCTGTATGTGATGTTATCTCTTCTTTTTGTATCTATGGGTAAAGTCTCAATGGGTAGAATGTTAGGTATCAACATCGGGGGCCTTGAAACCCCATGCCCTCCTCAGAACAGTATGAAATAAAGTCTCATCGGAGCTTTAAGATTTCTGTTCTCTGGCTCATCCTAGAGCACAGACCTACTTTGAAATTATGTCAAATGAAATATCAATGAAAATAAAGTTTACTGTAAGTAAGATTTTCTATGGTGTCTTCGTTGCCAGAGCTGTCTAGAACATAGAATGAGATGTGAATAGCAGGAAACAATAGAAATCTGAAAGTGTTCTGTTACTATTTTATTTAGTAATTACCTATTTTGAATAAGGACCAAGGAAAGTTATTTATGATTTGATTATACATTGCACTAAAGCTCGTTTTAGAAATGATCCCTTAGTTAGGATTTCTAAGATTAGGAATGCGTAACAAAAAAGAAGAAGAAGAAAAGAAAAAATGAAAATGTGGTTAACTAGCCGATCTATAAATATGAAACTAAAAGACCTGTCTGAAACTTGGATGATCAGGTTTGGTCTCTACACACATTAACGGGACACTGACGCATTTCCACCTCACTTTCTTTTGTTTTCAGCACTGAGCATTATCTCATTCTGGTACTCCTTGCTTTAGTTTTCTCCTATTTCAAAAGAAAAGAGATATTTGCTACTTACCTACTCCATAACTGGTATCAGTTGGATTTATAGTATAATCCAGGCACTTATTAATCAAGTTTATGTGTTTTCTTAAACTTTTTGAAAGGAGTCCTGGTTTTCTCATCCTTGTTTAATGTGATGTGGTTTCAACATGTCTGCCAGGGCCCGTTCTTAAACCGATAATGCCCAGAGTGCTGCACAAGCTGGGTGTGACCAGGGTGGTGTATTCTAGACTGCATTTTTGTTAATACAGCTGGGATCAAAATCGGGTTTTTGGATAGCCTCATCACAGCAATGACTCATTAAACTTTTGGCCTACTGAGACTTCAAGTCTTTTTCTTGCACACACTATTAATAATAACTGCTCCTAAATAGGAAAGGGTTGGTGCTTAATGTCCCATCCTTGCAAATACTTGATTGAATTAAAAATGTTCCATAGTTCATGGCATAGTCAGTAATTGCCTTTTATGATGTAGTTGTACCAAATTCATGGTTTAAATTATAAAGACAGATCCATTTATAAATAGCTAATTGGTCTGTGGTATGACTTCATGCCCTCGTGAATCAGATTATTGTGAACTTCTCAAACCTTAGGTCCTGTACAGTCTAAAGGAAAACGAACAAAGAAAATCAACGAGGCAGAACATTGCATGATCTTTTTGATATTTTAAAAACCAATTTTTATGGAAATGTATTTGGGAAAAAAATAACTGGTTATAGTTAGTGTTACAAAGGTCAGAACACCATAGGTGGCCTCCGTGTTCTCTTGAGCAGTGAAGAGCAGTCTGTGTTATCCTTGTTCACAGAGCTAACCTTTATGGTTTTTCCCCCAAACCCTGCTATGTGAGGGCCAGGTAGAAGTGAACATTAGTTCTGACTTCTTGTTCCCCAAGTGTTTCAGTCATATGAACTGTAAGAGCAGAGGCAAGAAAAGGATTAAACAAAAAAACAATACACATATATAATTGATCAGATACATTTTGGGTTCTAAGCTAGCCTTTCTGTGATCGTCTTGACATTTAGGTTGCTTCCATATCTTAGCTATTGTAAATAATGGTGCAGTGAACATGGGGGTACATATATCTCTTTAGATTGGTGTTTTTTGTGTAAGTACCCAGAAGTGGAATTGCAGGATTGTACGGTAGTTCTATTTTTAATTTTTTGAGGAACCTCCATATTGTTTTTCATAGTGGCTGCACCAATTTACATTCTGACCAACAGAGTTCTCTTTTTCTACATTCTCGGCAACACTTGTTATTTTTTTTTTCTTTTTGATACTAGCCATCCTTCTGGTACGTTGTGATTTAAATTTGCATTACCCTGACAATATCGATGTTGAGCATCTTTTCATGTGTCTCTTGGCCATCTGTGTGTCTTTGGAAAAATATCTATTCAAGTTCTGCCTGTTTTTAATCAGATTATTTGTTTTGATATTAATCTGTATAAGATTTTTATATGTTTTAGATATTAACATGTTAATCAGATACATGATTTGCTGCGAATGTCTTCCTCCATCATTGTCTTTTCATTTTGTGTGTTTCCTTCTCTGCAGAAGCTTTTTAGTTTGATATAATCCCCTTTATGTTAGCTTTTGTTGCTCTTGAATAGGAAACTGATCTAAAAAATATTGCTAAGACTGATGTCAAAGAGCTTACTGCCTAGGTTTTCTTCTAGGAGTTTCATGGTTTCAGGTTTTAGGTTTGTCTTTAATCCATCTTTAATTTATTTTTGTATATAATATAAGATAGTAGCCCAGTTTTATTTTTTTGCATGTAGCAGTCCAGTTTTTTGAAGAGACTGTCCTTTACCATTGTCTGTTGTTGCCTGGTATGTCACAGAGTGACCATATATGAGTGGGTTTGTTTCTGGGCTCTCTAGTCCGTTGATTTATGTATTTGTTATTGTGCTACTATTATACTCTTTGGATTACTGTAGCTTTGTGGTGTAGTTTGAAATCAGGGAGCATACCTCCAGCTTTGTTCTTCCTCAAGATTGCTAGCTTTGTTCTTCATTCTCAAGACTGTTTTGGCTGTTTGGGGTCTTCCATACAAATTTTGGGATTCTTTGTTCTAGTTCTGTGAAAAATGCATTTAATATTTTGATGGGGATTGCATTGAATCTGTAAGATTGCTTTGGGTAGTAAGGACATTTTAACAATATAGTTCTTCCAATCTATGAGCCCAGTGTATGTTTTTATTTATTTGTGTCATTTTCAGTTTCTTTCCTCAGTGTCTTATAAGTGCAGGTCTTTCACCGCCTTAGTTTTATTCCTAGGTATTTTATTCTTTTTGATGCAATTGTAAATGGTCTTGTTTTTTAAGTTTCTTTCTGATAGCTTCTTATTAGTGTGTAAAAGTATAGTTGATTTTTGTATGTTAATTTAGTATTTGTCAACTTACCTGAAATTAATTTGTTCTAATAGTTTTTTGGTGTAGCAAAATTGATTGATTTGAGGATGTTGAGACCATTCTTGTATCGCTGGCATAAATCCTACTTGATCATGGTGTATGGTCCTTTGTATTGTTGAATTCGGTTTGCTGATAATTTTTGAGGATTTTTTTCATCCTCGTTCATCAGGGCTATTAGCCTACAGTTTTCTTCTTCTGTAATGTCTTTGGTTTAAGTAATATGCGACCTAATAAAATGAGTTTGGAAGTGTTCTTTCCTCTTCAATGTTTTGGAATAATTTGAGAAGGATAGTTACTAACTCTTTAAATGTTTGATAGGATTCATCTGTGAAGCTGTCTGGTCCTCGACTTTTGGGTGGTTTTGAAATTGTTTTGATTTCATTATTTGTAATTGGTCTATTCATATTTTCTATTTCTTCATTATCAGTCTTGGAAGGTTGTGTGTTTCTGGAAATTGATCCGTTTCTTCTAGGCTTTCCAGTTTGTTGGTGTACAATTGTCGTAGTCTCGTGATCCTTTGTATTTCTGTAGTGTCAGTTTAACTTCTCTTCCATTCTGATTTTATTTATTTGGTCTCTATTTCATCTTTTCTTGATGAGTTTGGGTAGAGGTTTATCAATTTTGTTTATCATTTCAAAGAACCAGCTTTTAGTTTCATGGATTTTTCCTTCCTTCCTTCCTTCCTTCCTTCTTTCCTTCCTTCCTTCCTTCCTTCCTTCCTTCCTTCCTTCCTTCCTTTTCTCCCTCCCTCCCTTCTTTCCCTCTCTTCCCTTCTTTCCTTTCTCTCTTTTTTCCTCCCTCCCTGCCTCTCTAGATCATTAATTTCCATTCTGATCTTTATTGCTTCCCTCCTTCTGTTAACTTTGGGCTTTTTTTTTGTTGTTCTTTCTTTTTCTAGTTCCTTTAGGTGTAAAGTTAGATTATTTATTTGAGATTTTTATTGTTTCTTGCTCATTTTTATAAACTTTCCTCTTAAAACTGCTTTTACTATGTCCCATAGATTTTGGAAAGTCTTGTTTCCGTTTTCATTTGTCTTAAGGTATTTTTGATTTTCTCTTTTTCTCTTGACCCATTGGTTGCTTAGTAGCATAATGTTTATTCTCCATGTGTTAGGGATTTTTTTTTCAGTTTTACTTCTGTAATTGATTTCTAGCTTCATACTGTTGTGCTTAGAAAAGATCTTTGATATAAGTCTTCTTAAATTTATTGAGACTTGTTTTGTGGCTTCATTGATCCTACTGTGATCCTGGAGAATGTTTAATGTGCACTTGAAAAGAATGTGTATTCTGCAGCTTGAAGATTAAATGTTCTGTGTATATCTAATAAGTCTATCTGGTTTGATCTGTCACTTAAGGACAGTATTTCCTTATTGACTTTTTTGTCTTGATAATCTACCTATTAATGTAAGTGGGGTATTAAAGTCTCCTATTATTACTGTATTATTGTCAGTTTCCCTCTTTATGTCTGTTAAAATATTTGCTTTACATATTTAGGTACTTCTGTGTTAGGTATGTAAATATTTGCAAATGTTCTATCCTCTTCTTGGATTGACCCTTTTATCATTATGTAATAACACTTTTGTCTGATAAGGATTGCTGCTCTAGCTTTTTCTTTCCATTTGCATGGAATATCTTTTCTATCTCTTCACTTTAAGTCTCCATGTATCTTTAGATCTGAAGTGAGTCTCTTGTAGACAGTATGAAGGGTCTTGTTTTTTATCCATTCAGCCGCCCTATGTGTTTTAAAAGGAGCATTAGGCCAATTAAAGTAACTTAAAGTGATTATTGATACATACTTATTACCGTTTTGTACATTGTTTTCTGGTTAATTTTGTTTCTAATGTCTTCATATTTTAGAGTTACATTCATTTAGTTTTTTGTATTTCTGTTAAGATTGTAGGATATTTTAGCTTTTATTATGATGAAAGGAAACTTTTTCATATGTATTTTTAAATTAGGTAGTCTGAACAAAATTAATTGACACTAATATAAGTACTTTTTGACTCAGGCATATTATGTGGTTTAGGTTTTTATTAGCTACCATTTATTTAGTCTTGTGACTTTATGTTAAAGTTAAAAATAATAACATTTGCTGTTAGTGACAAGATCACCATTGTTCTAGAGACACCAGACAAAATAATAAAACACGAGAAATAAATAGACTACAAATACTGGAAAAAAACAAGAAATTAAACATTTTAAATAGTTAGTATATTTATCTATCTAGAAAACCTAAGACAAGCAACTAAAAACATACTGAACTAATGAGAAAGTTCTATAAATAGCAGCAAGCAGGAGTAACACTAAAACCTACTAGCTTTCTATTAACAGTCATGTTTACTCTCCATACTGTTGCCAATACCTAAGTCTAAGCCTCACCATTTTTTAAAAAGATTATTTATTTATTTATTTGACAGAGAGAAAGAGAGAGATTCAAAGTAGGCAGAGAGGCAGGCAGAGAGAGAGAGAGGGAAGCAGGCTTCCCACTGAGCAGAGAGCCCGATGCGGGGCTCGATTCCAGGACCCTGAGATCATGACCTGGGCCAAAGGCAGAGGCTTAACCCACTGAGCCACCCAGGCGCCCCAGATCTTCTAAGTTTTTAAAAACTAATACTGTTTTTCCATTCTGGGATCTCACCTAGGATCCCACATTACATTTAGTTGTTATGTCTCCTTGGCTATGACTGTTTCTCAGTTTAGCCTTGTTTTCGATGACTGATAGTTTTGAGGAGTATTGACCAATGGTTTTGTAGAATGCACTTCTGTTAGAATTTGTCTAGTGTTTTCCTTATGGTTAGACTGGACTTAATGAATTTTTAGGAGGAAGACCACAGAGGTAAAGTGCTATTTTCATCACATAATATTAAGGTCACATATATGAACATGGTATTATTGTTGACGTTGACCTTGATCATCTGGCTTCAGGTAGTATTCAATCAGGTTTCTCCACTGTGAAGTTATTCCTTCTTATCCCTTCCCATACTGTACTCTTTGAAAGGAAGTCACGGTGCACATTCTGTACTTAAGGACTGGGAGTTGTACTCTTCTTCCTTGAGGGCAGTGTCTTTATAAATTATTTGGGATTCTGCATAGGAGATTTGTCTCTTTACCCTACTTAATTATTTACTTATTTATATCAGTATGGACTCCAGGATATGTATTTCCCACTTTGGGTTATAATACAATTACTTCTTCATTTTCTTTCTCAAATTGTTGCAGTTTTGGCCATTAGGAACTCTTTCATTAGGAGCTCCTGTGTCTCTCACCTAGCCCATCAGCGTGGGCTGCTTCTGCTTATTGGCTTTTGTTTTGTTTTTTTTTGTAACTGATAATTTCTAGCAGTATAAGAGTTCTAGTATCAGCTTGGGTATTTCATGCTCAGTACTAGAATCAGCCATCTCTCCAGAAAGCCCTGGTTCCTTTTACTGGACGGTGGTATTAGACAAGATCTGGACGCCAAATATGCTTATCGCTACTGGGGTGAGCAGCTTTATTCATAATGACCCAGACTTGAAAACAAGATGTTCTTCAGTAGGTGAGTGGATAAATAAACTGTGGTTTGCATATATACAATGAAATATCAGTTAGCAATAAACAGACATGCGCTATCGAGCTAAGAATGACAGGGAGGAAACTGAATGCATCTTGCTAAATGAAAGAAGCCGGTGTATGATTCCAACTACATGACATTCTGGAACAGGACCACAGTGGAGATGAAAAGATTGGTGGTCGCCAGAGGTTTGGGGGGTGGGAGAGAAGGATGAAGGGGTAGAACACAGGATTTTTAGGGCAATGAAACTAATCTCTAGGATACTATAATGGTAGATACATGCCATTATGTATTTTGTCAAAACTCACAGAATTTACAACACAAAGCATGAACCCTATTGTCAACTGTGGACTAAAGTTTTACTGATACTGGCTCATCAGTTAGAGCAAATGTCCCATCCTAGTGCAAGATGTTAGTAATAGGGAAAATTGGGGAAGGGTCCTGAAGGGGGATATATGGAAACTTTGTACTTTGCAGTGAATTTTTCCCTAACCCTAAAACTGCTAGAAAAACAGAAGTCTATAATGAAAATGACAAATAGTCCCTCCGAGTATAAGTATAAAGTTTAAAAGTATAAAGAAAACACACCAGTTAACCATATTTATTTTAATATCTATTGAGAAGTATAAAAGCTTCCCAGCAACACAATAATTTTTTTAGCTTTGAGACATTAATTAAAACTGTACAAATATATATAACCATTACCATCAACATAAATAACTCTTCAGATTTTAACATTTTTCAACAAGGTGAGCTGAATCTTCTATACAAAAATACCATATTACTATCATTTTATGATGTCTTTGGATAATGTCCACAAGGTGATACCAATTACATTAGCATTTGTTACAAAGTCAGAAAATACATAAAAATAGCAGTTGATAACATTATTATTCTTTAAAAAGAATATACAGTATTAATGTCCAGTCCATAAAATGGCAGATTTAAATAGAGTAGTCCCAAGTTCAAAATGTGTATTTTAAGTACCAGTTTAGGAATTAAAAAAAATTGTACTAAGTAAAACCACTGCTATAGCAACTGAATGCATTTGCTCTTCAGAGTAAATGTCAAGGTCAGAGCCAGGTCAGTGATCTGCAGCAGCAACAGTTTGCTTTGGGGGATAAGCTGGCACACCTCATTTCTGTGTCTAGTAGGAACATGGAAGCAAAGTATTTTAAAAGTCTGATGAACACATGTCACAGTTTCAAGAACTTTCTTAATGATGTGAAGATGAGAGAACCTTGACTTGGTTGATTTGGGAGTCTTCAAGCCATTGGGTTTGATAGTCACCATGAATTCATGGGAGTTGTGTTGGTCAAAATCAAACAACGGACTCTCCATTAAAATTGGGTGACATAATTTTGAGATCTTTATTAAAGATAAATTTATTCCTAGAAAAGATAGCCTACTCAAGATGGAATTAACCATCGCTTCCATAATTTCAAAGTAGAAAAGCATATGATAAATGAGCGTCTTTTGCCATTGCCAAACTGGTAGGGTAGAGCCTTAGCCAAATAAGAACCATAACTGACAGTCTACAGAAGTCTACCTAATTGCTATAAAAAACAAACAAACCAACCTTTGAGGCCAACTGATGAAATGTTAAATTAATTTAGCAAGTAACAGATGAAAACTAAAACACTAAACACTTTCTGAAGGCCTTTTTAAAAAAAGATTCTTATCATACTTAGTAACTATTAATTTGTAGATCAAATACTTGATACTTTGGCAAATAGTTTATTCAATACTTTGTAAAGTCCTACCCGTATATCAGCACTGTGGGCAACGATGCTAAGAAAATGCATTTCATTTCTAGGAAAGAAAATAGGAGATGGTTTTTGCTCTTCAAAGTACCCACTACTGCATATTTCTTCCAGAACTCAGTAGAAATAGACATCTGTAGACATTTCCTAGGGTCAGGGGACTTGAGGGCTCCATGGAGCAATGCTGTGGGGGGCTTCCCGCGAGACTCCTACCGGTGTCCGCCATACTTGGCCATCCAGTCTGTCCTTCCATGCACCGAGGGAACTGGCTGTGCACGGGTCACAATATTTAGATTCTTGGCCGTCGGATTGTAAGTAGGTCCTGAAAACTGCCCCCGACCAGCTTTTGTGTTCCAGGTATATTCTGGAAGAAATGAGAATTGGAAGTTAGAATTTTATTCATTTGATTATAAAATTTAAAATCAAGCAATTTATCTTTTTATTTTATGGGGAAATCTAGAGTTTATCTTTAAAAGATTAGTTCAGTGGTCTCTTAAGATTTTTTTTTAAATATTAAAACAAAAAATTCTAATGTATTTATGTTGATACAGAATTCTCAGTAGCTTAAGAGCCAATATTTCTGGTTTACAGTTCTGATATTGCTATTTCTTTTTTGGGTTCAGGCATATGCCTTAACACGTTTAGGGAGGCAACATCAACTAGGGTGACCAAGAAAATTCTTGGTTCAGGTTCAACAGGCAAGACCCACAGTGTCAGTGACTTTGTAAAGTCACACAATGGTTATATCTGACTAATAATCAAGTGTAATACCCACTACAGAAAATTTATTTGTAATTATGAATCCTAGAAGTCTCTGGCTTCATGGAGCTACAGGGATGGGATCCCATCATAGATTTCTTTTAAACGTGAAAAGGGGGTTTTTAGAGGCAAGAAACTTCATTTTTTTAATTGGGAAAATGATGGATGCAAACAATTCCTTTAAAAGGTGAGCCATTCCTAAGATCCCAAACCTTTGTGAAATTTTAATTTGTTAAATATTTGTTATCTGAATAATTTACAAGCTAAACTTGCTTAAACATCTCAAATGACAAAGCAGTAAATCATTTTACAGAGAACTTCATTCTCTTCTCCAGTCCTTCCGTCACCCGCCCTCACTTCACATTTACAGCTTGTTATCAGGTGTTCTCTCTAAAGAGGATGTTCGGTCTTTCCATTTGAGATTTAAGTATCTTTCACACTGTGTGGTGGCTGTCACTCTTGGATTAAACTCTTAAGTGTCAATTTTGAAATGAGTCTAGCCATTTTGTACACCTAGCACTATACCGTGTTCACATAAGTGGTTTCCCTGGTTTTTGTTGTTGTTTGTATATATACTTTCCCTGTAAAACTGGGAGTGGAGAGGAAATTACAGGGGCGGTATGGGTCCACTGTGCTGTTGGGCTCAGCGTAACAGGAACGTAGCATTAAGTGAGGAACTGCCCTGGGAACACCCTGTCCTATCCTCTCACTCTTACCACGTTTAAAATTCTCTGGGTTAAAGCCAATAAAAAGCTACCCAATGAGGCAGGGACAGAGTGTTTGGAAGAGACAGGCAACCCTTAACTGTTACGGAAAAACTGGTTAAGTCGCTAACCAAGTTTTCCAGGAATGGCCCTTTAGTTCTAACCCATGGGAGTGTAGAAAAGCACCAGTGTGTTAAATCTGTGAACCCACCCCTGAGGTCTGCAGGCCACAATGGTGCCAGGCATGGAGGAGAGCGCCTGTGGGTGGGTGGGAGGGGCGGGACACTGGGAGAGAGGCCGTAAGCCTAGGAATGTGGGGAGTAACAGCTTTTTCTCCAGGCCATGTGTATCCACGTCAAGTCCTAAATACATTTGAGGGAAACCGTGTCCAGGCAAATACTTTTAAAACCACCTTTGAAGAGGGGATCATTTTGCCAAGAAGGGCATAGTGTTGACTTTTGGATCCCTACCTGAGAGATGCTAGTTTTAGGATTCAGGAACCCTGGCTGAAGAACTTCGCTGAGATCTCGTGGCAGGGCAAGAAATGCTTTTGTGTCTTAGCCATACCCGACCCCGCACCTCCTGAGAGCACGGGCAGACAGCCCTCCAAGGTTTGCTGTGCATTTGTTTTAAGAGCCACATGTTGTCCTATCGGGGGCATTTAACTTCTTGTAGAAAATGTTTGCTAAAGGAAAGATGTTCGCCTGGAGTTAAGAATTTAATCAGTGCCACCACTGTGTCACTTTTAGCAAGAAATAGAACCTCTGTAAAACAGATCATAATAATAGTATTTTCTGTAGTCAAGTTATTGGAGGTAGCGCACTTAAAACTGGGCCCTCCGTGCCCTTGTAAAGGGTGGCTATCTAGGAGAGAATTCCCTCCTCAAAGTCCTTGTTACCATCAGAGCAAGGGGAGAAGAAGGTGTTAGGAAGTCTGGGATGAGAGATTACATGGGAAAGCTGGAAGAAATTAATTTGCTTTTTCTTCTCAAAACATGAGGGTGAGGACGAGGAGGAGCAGAGAGGGAGGCAGGCTACAAGAGAAGGGGAAATAGTTGAGTAAATACGGTAATGACCTGGTTTTATTTTCTTGTGGGAAACTGCCACCCAGGTGGGAGGACTGGAGGACACATCTCTTACAGAACAGTGTTTTCCTAAGGATTTGCCTTGACCACTTGAGAATGATTAATATTTACTTCTTTTACCTTTCCTCCTACCACCATCTGTAGGAAAATCTGATGAGCAGAGTAAATGAAGAGATAAAAAGTTATGAGAAAGCATTTACTAAAAAAATGTAAACAGGACTATGCATGTTAATCTGACAGAATACTTAACATGTAAAGGCCTTCAGTATCTTATAAAAATAGTCTTAAAAAGACCCACTTACACTTTGTAAGAGCAGGTACTCAGATAACAAAATAATTTGAAACATTCTGATTTTCTGCTTTTATTTTAAAAATTGCTATTAAACCATGGCTGGTGACTTACCATAAGGTTGACTTAAAATACCTGAGGTTTTAAAAAAAAAAAATCATTGCTGTATATCAAGTGTTCACTTACATATTTTGTTTCAGCAGAGGGATAAGGAAGTAATTCTTCACAGATAAGGTAACTGAGTACTATTTACCAGTTCTACTCTGTGGTAAGAGATAGTAAATTATAGACGTCCAGTGCTTTTTACAGTTTTAGCTACAACAGTGTGAACTTTAAAGACTGGCAGCTTGAATCAAGAGTTCTAAGATAAGCTCCTGGCTAGGACACGCCACAAGCTTTTCAAGTGAACTTCGATATTATGCTACAACTTTGTATCTTACCAAACTTCTCTCTGCCTTAGCCTTTACTTTAGGCACTTTCATGAGGACTTATTTTATTTTATAGATTTTACTTATTTATTTGACAGAGAGAGATCACAAGTAGGCAGAGAGGCAGGCAGAGGGGAGAGGGAGAAGCAGGCTCCCTGCTGAGCAGAGAGCCCACTGTGGGGCTCTATCCCAGGACCCTGAGATCATGACCTGAGCTGAAGGCAGAGGCTTAACCCACTGAGCCACCCAGGCCCCCCCATGAGGACCTCTGTTTTAGATGAGAATAATTTCAAGAATGTTCATAGCCAGTTCTAGTCAAGCTCAAGTACAGAATCATAACCCTGGCCTCTGGCCAGACCACCCTGAATGCGCCCGATCTCGTCTGATCTCGGAAGCTAATAAGCAGGGTTGGGCCTGGTTAGTACGTGGATGGGAGAACCATGACCCCGATAATCAAGAGCATACCCCTGAACGTGGCTGTCCGGCCACGCTACCGCAGAGCAAGCAGCCTCACCAGTCATCACTGGAGGGTGGAGGAATCAACCCTTCACCACCTGCTGTTGCAAAGCAAGCACAGGGTGTGGAAGTCCCGCCACCGTTCGGTGGGAGTGCAGAGGAACTGCCTGTGAAATGGCACACAGACAGCGTCTGAGCATTTGTTAAACTTCCCCTCTGTGCTGGATGCCGGTGGGGAGCTCTGAAGAACGCCGTCTTCCATCTCGTTGGCTAGCACAGCATGTTTCTTGGAATTACGGAGACCCAGTTGCTCTCCCGGCCCCACCGATTAGCAGCTGTGTGACCTTAGGTAAACTACTTCACCTCAGTTTCCCCCTCTGTAGAAGGGCTCCCTCATCCAGTCTTGTGAAGAGTAAACGGCATAACGTGCCTGGCAGAGATGAGCCGCTTAGGACAGACCACAGCTTCAGAAGAAGGGACGTTTTGCCAAAAACGAATACAACTGTGTTAATGAGACTAATTTAAAAGTCTTCACTTGGGGAAAGTGATGGTATAAACTTAGAGCTCCTATCTGATCAGAAATCTCAAAACTATAAAGTTGTTCTTACCTGAAGTTGTTGTCCCGAGAGGTGCTAAGTGTATCCTCTGGCCAGCTGAGCCCACTTCTTTTTTGAGAAAGGAAGGAATATATCCTGACTGATTGTAAGTAGCATAGCTTCCAAGATTTCCTAGTGACGTATCATAAAGTTTCATAGTCAGAAGGTGAATATTTTAAAGCCCCAGAGAGTAACGAATACTACACCCCTCCTAATTCTAGATTGTTTTGTGAGTATTGACTCTATTTCAAGCGCTGCATAATCGCTTTACAGGTAATCCTCCTGAGTCCATATAACAACCCTTTAGATGCCTATTTTGTCCACACCTTGTGGCCCTTAGAACTTGCCTGAATGATCACAGTAAGTGACCAAGCTCGAATGTGAAACCAAGGCTGTTTGCCCTGAACATACCAGTTTTTTTGTTTTGTTTTATGACTCCTCTCTTAACCCGAGTGTGTTTCCTGCCAGGAGGCCCCCAGTCCTGCCGTGCTTTCTGCTTTTCTTCATTCTGTAAAATCACTTAGTAACTACCTGCTCTCATAGGGTTGGTGTAGAGACTGAATGAAATGTATGCAAAGCATTTAGCATAGAATCTGGTGTTCAGTAAATGCCAGCTGTCGTCATCATCCTCATCACTATTAGTGAATGATCAGTCTGGGGGCAGGAGAGTGATGGGCTGAAGGGGGAAGAGCTAAAGGCAGAAGACAGGAAGTCACTGCTAGAGCTGAAATGAGTCTGTACTGAGGGAGTCACAGAGGCAGTGGAGAAGAGAACTGAGTGGGTGTACGGGGTCGGAGGGGTAGGGAAAGAGGACTATAAACCCCTCAGTTTGTATCTTAGGTGACTAAGAATAGTAACAAGTTTGTTGGAAAGACATGGTGCCTTTGGGCTATTGGAGATGTAGCGGTTGAGCGGGCCCGGAGATGGGGAATTAGCAAGGTGCGGCGGTTATGGGGCTATGGGCTTGGAGGAGCCAGCCCAGAGGGACTGTGGCGTGTGCGAAGATCCAGAGCAGAGGCCCAGGGAACACGAGCATTAAGAGACAGGAAAGAAGAGGACCCGCGGAGGAGAGGGAATAGAGAGGGTAGATGATAGGAGGAGCAGGGGCTGAACGCGCAGGAGGGTAGAGTGTGTGAAGCAAGAAGGAAGAACGAAGGAGGCAGAGATCTGCTGGGGTTAGCTCGGCTGTGGGGTCTGGCCCCTAGGATCCTGTCCGGACCCGGCAGGAGCGGTTTCAGTGGCCTGAGTCCAGGGGAGGACAGACCACGGTGAGTTGAGGAGCAGACTGGAAATAAGAGGAAAAGGAATATAATTTCTTTCCTTCTGTGCGGGGAAGGAGACACCTTTTTGTCAGCAAGGAGGTGAGACAGGGCTGACTGTGACGGTGGTTTCGAACTGCTTGTTTGGCAGCTACGACTGAAGCATGTCTGGCCTCTGAACTTCTTGTCCCTGAACTTCTTGTCCCTGACGTCTGTCACATCGCTGTGCACAGGAGGCCCTCGGTAAGCGTGTGCTCTCGAACCAACCAACTTCTGTGAGCCAAACAGTCTCATAGAAGTGCGACTTCAGACACGAACACGTCTGTCTGTGCAGTTCTTAACACTATGAATTCTGCGTGTGCACAGCTGCCCAATTTGACCTTTTAGCCCCAGTACCCATTTCTCAATCACTAATCAGCTCTTTCTGTCAAAAGATTTTTGAAAGGCAGTTCACGGCAGCGATCACATTCCATGGCAGCCTCAGAACATTGCTCTGGCTTTCCTCCGCCTCCCCAGAACAGACGCGACACGCTCACTGTGACAAAAGTCCTAGGGATGGTCATATAATAGTCCTTTGGTAAATATCCTGTCCTCCATTTTCTACGCGGGGAAACTGACTTAGGGAGCCTAACTGACTTGTCCACAATCCAAGGCTACTGAGCGACAGAATGGGGATGGGGATGTGTCAGATTCTAGAAGCCATGTGCTGAGCAGTTACTAGGCTGTAGGGAGAAAGTTGCTAAGGAAAAATGCACAGGAAATTCATTATTTTGGCTTATTTTTGAAGTACGCTGTGCGCTGCAAAGTTTTAGGCTGGAGCCAATAGTTAGCACTGTTTAAACCAGCGACAGTGAATCTCTAGGAAATCCGCCATCCCTATTAACCTGGTTAACTTTTAAATGATTGTTAATGCGTAAGAAATGAGTTTCAGAACTTTAAAAAAGATTTTCCAGGAGTACTGATTACAAGTTAGAAAATACTCTTTTAATTCTTATTCTCAGTAGATTTGCTTCATTTATATAAATTGTCATTATTAATTTAAGAAGATGAGCCTAGAGCTCTAAGAACAAGTTAGTTTAGAATCCCAACTCCTGAAGAAAGGTGTTCTTGATGAGGTGGAACGCTTCTCTTTCTCCCAGCCCTGGTCTAGTTTCTAAAAGCAGGCGACCTTGGTTGGCCTTCATAGTAGCCTTGTATGACAGGATGCAGGGCAAATGTGGAAAAGAAAATTGGACAAGATACTCAAAGAACAAGTTGTACTCATCTAGAATGCCCAGAAATTACCTTGTGGGTCCTCTAATTTTTCAGGAAAACTTTCATTGCATGATAGTTTTTCAATTGGTTTAATTATGCTTTCCTCTGAAGAGAAGGCAAGTGGAAAGAAAGAATGAATAAGAAGAGTGTTTTAGGAAAAGCAGAGAAACAATGGTTAGATGATTCATGAAAAAACCAGGAAGAACCCTTAACACGAGAAACATGTTAACATGTTTAACACGAGAAAGTATTCTCACATGTGGTCACAGCTTTCATCTGATGCCAGCCAATTCTGTATTCCCCTGAGAGGCAAAGTTGTAGCGTGATCATTTAAATTCATTTGTACTCAACCAGCTGGTTCAGTGAATATTATTTTAAAATTGTGGGAAAAAATACAGTGCTGCAGTGTCAGCACTGCTAAATAGATAAGTTGAGTCCTCAGAGCATCTGGAAAACTTAAACGTCCCGAGTGTATTGTCACATCAGAATACCCCAGTAGACTACACACTTGCTACATCAGTGATCTCAGATTTTTTTGGATCCAATACCAACTATCTGTCTGTCTATCTATCTACAAGAACTCTACGTCACACACTTTAAACTGATATGTAAAATTTTTCATTATAGTTTTATAGTTCGTAAAGTTGTCATCTGTGGCAAATTGTAATTATAGACATTTAAAAATAAAACCATTACATCTCTAATTTAACTTTAAGCAATGGAATCTAAATACCATGGTAATTTTATGCCTACCAATAGTGACTTACAAAATACATAAATATATTCCTTTCTAACCACTGGAAATTTCACATTAATCTCATTTCTCTCTAAAATTTTATTTTCATTCATGTCGACTCCCAGATTTTATCCAAATACAAGTTTAGGCTTAAAAGTCTTTAAGTTGACCACTGAAAAGTATGTATAAATTGAAACCCTTTAAGTTTTTTATAACCATAAGTATGTTAAAGTACTTTTTTTTCTAGATTAGGTTAGTTATAATTACAATAATTCATTGTATATAATTAACCAAAAAAGACAAATACTATAAATTTTGATTACTGAACATTAAAAGGCATTGTTTTTTGGAGAAGTTCATCTCACTGAGAAAGATGGCACCTTTTCAAGCTGTCCATGGATCCACAAATGAGTATTATTGCTAAAATCAGGTTTCAGCACCAATTCTAGTCCTTTTTCTCTTGTTCCTTTTTGGAAACGGAAGCACTGAGAAACCTTGTCTAACGTAAACAGATAGCTGGGAAGGAAAGGGGTAGTGTTCTAGCTTTGTCATAACAGTCTTTGAACTCTATTCAGAGTTCTAGACCAAAAATCATACAGTGATTTTGAAAATGAGTTCTCATTATCTTCAGCTAATAATTCAATTAGGCTAAGAACTAGAAACCAAGTGACTTGAACAGAATTTGTTCCCCAGTCATCAGAGTTACTCACTTTCTCAACATTGATCCCAACATATGCAACTGTCTCTTTGCCTGGCACCCCAGAGATTTTTTGATACTTTGGGGAAACAGGAAACACACCCTAGTAAACAGGATTTGTCTTTTCTTTTGTAAAGTCAGAGAATAGAGACCCATTGCTCAGGGAGATGATTTTTTAGGACAGAATCCATATGGAAGTTGAGATCTGGCAAATGATTGCCTTAAATTATCTGTGCTGAAGTACCAGTTAGAAAACTTCTGTGTACCCCCAAAGTTCTCTCAGTTGGAAGAAGGCAGCTTGCAATGTAGTTAAAAGTAAAAAACCTGCGGAAGGAAAACAATGTAAATTTATACTTTAAAAGTATTTTTGCTTTACCTGCATTACTCCTTTTGAAAGCAAGTTCTGCCCCCATGGGTCCCAATGACTTAGGAAATAACTGATTATTCCAAGTATATGGGTTTATATCCTTTGCACTGGCTACCAAGGACACATTCTTGGGATTTACACCTTAGAAGAGCAAAATAGTCGTTTCAGAGGTTAGCATGTGATCATGCACTTGAAGAAAAATATATAATACATTCAAATGAAGACCGGAAATAACACGGAGAAGGAGAATGAACATAAATTTGTGTTGCAATGTAGCAGATTATTGCTTTGACTTGAAATGCTTCCAATAACCTGGAATCCTCACATTGTATTTTTATAAACATAAGATGTTTTCTATCATACAGGTAATAATAGTTAAACACTGGACATTTCTTGCTAAATGTCTTGTAAAAATGGAGGTGGTAACCAAATTTTCTTCAGAAAGATATTTCCTTGACATTTACTTGCTTTCAGTATGAACGCTGGGCCAGACCCTGGAGGAACACTTAGTGTGGCCAGGAAAACAGACATGTGACCAAGAACTCAGGGGATTTGAGAATTTAGAAGCAGATGTGTGAAGTCTATCTATGAAGCTTATTTGTATATAAGATATAGTAAAATCGAAACAAAGTATTTGTGATTTTCTGTAATCTGTGAAATGTGGAGTCAATTTTGGACTTTGGTACTAGTGGTCAAAGGGTGGTGTTTTAACTTATTTTTTAAGACACTTGAAAACCTCCTGAACTTGCTTTCTTTTTCATGACATTTGGATGTAACATACAGGACGATAAAACCTCACGCAGTCGAAGCCTCTGGGTTGTACCTGGAGTATTTTCTTTAGCTAATACAAGGAAAATCTTCACTGAGGACTACCATTAATGTAGGAAGATAGCGATTTTTTCCATGTGGGACAATCTCTTGCTTTTCACAGAGTTAACTCCTTAGCAAAGTTTCCCATTTATGAGACATATAATCATATCCCTTGTTTTGAAGGCAGAAAAAAGCCAGGTTATTCTGTACCTCAAGGTTGGTCACCAGTTCTCTAATGAAACACTCTGCGAGGTAAATAATTAGCCTTTCTTATGGCATATAGCTCCTTACAGATTTTGGTTTCTAATAAAACACTTACAGATTGAACTATAGTAGACAAATACCTGACAATAAATAAGATGCACTTACTAAAGAAGAAAGCAATAACTCATGAAAAAATCTTCACCAAAAAAACCCCACAAAAAAACCTTTACCCCCCAAAGAAAGGGGAAGGTAAGGGGACAAACTAAAAATCACCTTAAATGAATGTTTTCATAAGTGTAATTCAAAAAGAATGGGCTCTTGAGAACCTAAATTATTTTGTTAACCCAGTTAGCCTTGTGATATCCCTAGTTTTTTTTTTTAAGTAAATATATCCATTAGCAAAGAAAATTGCTTTAATTCTTTCTTTTTAAAGATTCCAGATTTCTTGGAAATAGACACAATCTAGACTGTTAAGTCATTTACATCTTAGTTTACACGCTTTTACTGGGCACGTTCAATATAGCAAACACTGTGATAGAGGAAGAAATGAACATACCATCATCCCTTGCCTCAGAGGAGATTAAATCCGTTAGCAAATATTTACTGAGCACCTATCCTGGGCCAGGCAGTATGTGTGGCATTGGATAAAAAGTGGTGAACACAGCAGACTAATTTCTACTCTTTTGGCTCTCATAATTTACTCTAATGGAAAGGGAGACATTAAAAGTTATAAGTAGATAATTAGTGGTATATAAATCGTTTAAAAGAATTTGGTGCTGAGGGGGCAGGCAAATAACAGAAGCAAGTTTCTTTAAAAGTTCCACCACTCTTTCTTTTAAAAATAGGAATTTTAAGCTGAACTGTGAATCTGATTAGGGGTCAGGAGGTGGGGTGGGAGGTATGTTCCTGGGAGAGGCCACAGTGTAGGCTGGGGACCTGAGATGGGGAAGCCCTGGGAGACAGAGAAAGAACAGGGACTGGCACAAAATGAGGCTGGAAAGGGAAGTAGGGGTCAAATCACATAGGGATATGTGTGTCCTATGAAGAAATTTAAAACACCGTAGGAAAGGCAAGTGTAGAAACGACATGGGACATTGAAGACAAGGCCGGCAGAGCGGGAAGGAAGAACAGAAGTGATAAAGGGAACCCGAGAAGGAGCAGGGTTTCCTAAGTGCTGCGGAGGGCGCCGATGTCCCTGCCAGCGTGGCGGCGTCCTTGCGTGCGGGCTGGAGTCCCGGTCCTGGGAGCAGGGCGTGAGGCCACAGGGCACCTCTGAGAGATGCTTTGCGCTTGCGTCGCACACTCTACTTGCAACTACCTTGCTATAATTAAATACCTAAGGCTTACAGGGTGAGCTGAGAGATGACTGCAGTCCCATTGTAAGTAACAGAAAACAGAGTCTCAAAATCTTGCTCCAGTACACAGCCGGTCAGTAGCAGGTCAGTAACTATGACTCTTGCGTCTCTCTCCCTGAAGGCCAGTGTCACAGATCTGCCAATTCTTGTAGTATAATGTCATGCTGCCCTGAAAGTATATGGTACATTTCTAGAGCTCCCATGATCCTAAAAAGGTTGATGCTTAATAAAACCTTTTATGTTTGGATTTATGGGGGGAAAAAAGGGGGCCCCTAAAGATACTATTCTTTTTCTTAATCCTGAAGATACTCAATTATAAAAATAACCTTGGATCACAAATGTCAAGGATCACTTCTTATTACGGTTTCTGTCCTCTGTAGTTGCTGGTTCGTGATAGGTGCTCAATAAATGTTTGTCCAGGTGACTGAACTGAGCTCAATTCTAGTTTCAAGTCTCACCCAGCTCTAGAAGGGCATCCTCAAGACAAAAACAATGCCCCAACAGGGGGACAGTAAGTCTCAAATTTACATATCACAGAATTCTAACTTCAAGTCTGTTTATTACGTTTCAGTTATAGCCACGCTTATGACCCACAGTAATTTGCAGAATCTGTTAGATCTCTCTCTTAAAAAGGAAATGACCTGACCAGTCTCAGATACCCAAAATATGTCCCAGAAAACGTTAGGGAGCAGAAATATGAAAACGGTAACTTGGATCCCTTTATCCTAACAAAAATTTACAGTTGCCTTTCCCACCACCAGAGGGCTCCTTTGGACAGATAAGAAAATACCAATTTGCGGAATGATTTTTTTTTTTTTTTTTTTTTCCTCCAAACAGGGAAGAGTATCTCCCATGAATCTGTGTTCTGGGAACTTTGCTACATCCCTGCTTTTGCAGTCAGATCAGAACTCCCTCATAGTACCAACACCAACGTTTACAAACCTCCAGGTATCTAGATAGAGATTATAAGGGAAGTGTCTTTGTTGCTTTCAAAAGTGCCCCCACGGTTTATGGTCTTAATTCCAACTCTTCTCCCCGCCTTCCAAAAGACTTCAATCCCTCACGCTTCCCCTCCCCTCCGGCATGGCTAATCCTTCCCTCTGCAAGCAGTCATTCCTGTCTACATGTAGCTGAGCTCCGGAGACCCAGAATCCCCACCATTGAAGGGTTCCCTGAGCCCACTCCAGTGTGGCTCTGTTTCTAAGCTCCTCTTCACAGCGGAACGTCTCCAAAGAGTAGTCTGCCTGTTCGGTCGCTACTGTCTCACTTCTCATCACTTTTCAGCCCACTCCAGGCTGGTTCTCCCTCACCATTCCAGACTGAAACTGCATTCCCAGGGTCATCTGGGACCTCTCCACTGTCAAGTTTGATCAGGCATTTCTCTCCCTTCTTATAACCGCTGAGCAGTAAACCCAGGTTAACTCTCCCTTCTTGGCCTCTGGACACCACCTGTGCCTGGTCTCCCCATCATCTGTCTGCCTCCTCCGTTCCTCTTTCTCAGCTCCTCCTCCTCTACCACTCCTGTGCTTCCACTCACCATCTCTCGATAGGTGATCCTAGACAATCCGTGGACTTAAACACTGTCTGGGAGTCACTGAGGACTCCTCCATCTGTTCTCCTTAGCCCAGGTCCCTCCTCAGCATTCCTGGTTCCTCCCTCCTTCCACCCGAGTGGCCTCTCCACACGGACATGTTCCACAAGCATCTCCAATACGAGAGCCCACGCACAGGACTGTCCACCTCTTTCCCACCCAATCCTGTTCCTCGTCCGTCTTCCCTGCCTCTGAGCACGGCACCACCACCCAGCTCGGATTCAAGCTCCAAACTCGCCTTCCCCTTATTTTCTACCCACGTCCATCAGCAAGGCCGCTTCCAAAATCCATCAAGAGGTCATCGTCATCTAGCTCCCTCTCGGCCACCATCATCCTTCCCCTGGAGGACTGCGGTGGCTTCCAGCTGGCCTCCCTGCGTGTAGCCTTGCCCTGCTGCAGTCCATCCTTTACACAGAGTCTTTGGAACACACGTGTCGTGTGTCATTCACCTCCTGAGATTCCTTCGAAGGCCTCCATCGGACCCGGAACAAACCCCAAATTCCTTCCCCTGCCCTCAAGGTGCTGCCTCATCTGAACCTTGCCGGTTTCCCACCCCTCTCCCCTCAGCTCTTTATGCTCCAAACATGCAGCCTGTTGATCTGCTTCTCAAGCCAATGTCGTTCCCTCCGCGTAAAACCTCTTCTCTCAGCTCTGCACTTGACTGCCTCCTCCTCATGCTCTGGTGTCAGGTCAAAGGTGAGGGGATCGGGGAGTGCTCCCCACAGCCACACTCCAGGTCATCTCTCTGCTTCCACAACACTCATCACCACCTGTGAATTTGCCTTTTCTCTCTCCCACTAGAACTTGACCTCCTGGAGAGCCAGGGACCTCGTGTGTCTTGTTCAGTGCTGTATAGATAGATGCCTAGATCACTGAGTACCCGGCACATAGTAAGTGCTTAATAGGTATCACTGAGTGAATGAATGAAACAGAGGAATCAACAGCATCCACAAATGAATGTGTATGCTCTCCATCGTCCCACAGTGTCTTGCCCTTCCATCTGCACGGAGACATGTTGCTCATCCACTAAGGACCGTCTGGGTCACCCCATCTATAAAGGCTAAAACCAAACAGACATTGAATCCACAGATCTCCAACTACCCAGGATTCTAGCTTTAGCTCCTTCCTGGATAACTTCACGCCAATCTCTTCAATCTCCCTTGGATAGGATAGTATCTTCCTTCTTAATACTCAGCAGAAAAGTGCAGTCCGAAAGCCTGGCTTTGTTCTCCCTCCCTCCCTTCCTCCCTCCCTTCCTTCCTTCCTTCCTTCCTTTATTTATTTATTTATTTGACAGAGAGAGACAGCAAGGGAGGGAACACAAGCACAAGCACAAGCAGGGGGAGTGGGAGAGGGAGAAGCAGGCTCCCTGCTGAGCAAGGAGCCTGATGTGGGGCTCTCTCCCAGGACCCTGGGATCATGACCTGAGCCCATGTCAGGTCATGGCAGGTGCTTAACGACCGAGCCACCCAGGCACCCCTCCCTACGTTTATTTCAACTTCTTCGACATGTGTGGCTAAACCTATACAGCTGCCATGCCTCCTGTTTTCTCTCCTGTTCATTTCTAAAGCCCTTCTGTAATTTCATTTTTTCCTTTCAGTTACTGACAGTAGGAGTAGATCTCTACTGGATTCCTAGAACTGAAATTTATATGGTTACCTAAAACGTATACAGAAAAATAGTATGCAGTAATCTCTTGCTAACAATCTCTTGCTAACAATTTTGTCTCTTGCCTTCCTTATTCCTCCTTCCCAATACCTTCTGGAAGATGAAAACCATGGCTTGCTTCTGGAGACATCCTCACGTGAACCCAGTGGACTTTTTACTATGTTCAGAAAGCTATAAACAGCCATGCCCACAAATTAAAAACTTCATCTCTCCCTCTTTTTGGACTAAAAATAGATCTATATAGATACACAGTCATTTAAAAATTGATTCCCTTTTAGACTCCATTAAATTTAAACTTTTCTTTTTAACATGGATTTCGAGGAGGAAATGCTGCTTGCAGACACAACATAAACTTCCCACCCTCTGTCTAGATCTTTCTCCTAAGCTCCAGGTTCATATATTCAGTAGTCTTAGATCAACTCAGATGTTTGCTAGGCATCCCAATCTCAACTCCCGTTACTCCACTTCCATACCTCCTGTCCTCTCCGAATTTTCCCTTTCTCAGCTAAAGTCACCATCACCCCCTGAGTCATCACCAAGTAAAAAACCCAGAAGCCTAATCCCTGCTACTTTTTTTTTTTTTTTTACCATCATCCATGCTGATCTTCGGCAAGTCCTATCTTTCCACTATGGAAATACACTGAGATTTTGCCCATTTCTGTCTCTACATTTGCCACTCTGGAGCAAGCCATTACCGTCTCTATCCAGACATACTCAGTGGGCTCTTGGCCAGCCTCCTTGCCCCTCTTGAGCACCTAGTACGCTCTACCCACCATGATCTTTCAAAACCATAATCCAGATCATTTAGGAAACAGTGTAAAACCCCACATTGGATGAAATGGTGTAATGGGAGTGCAGAATTATTTTAACAAAATTTAGCACTTACTTAAAGGCATAGCTTTGGTGGGCGAGAGTGGTCTATTTTTGACGCCTATTCTCATCTTGATTTTTGACTAGGCGTTTCTTGGGCAGACTTGACAGAGGCAAGAGACTCAGAAAAGTCCTTGGGAACAAGTACTGACAAGGCCGAGCCAGCAAAGAGCCCCGTGATTATACTTTTTAGCTTACTGATGCCCTTCCCACAAAGATTCCAAGACACTTGAGCCTGACCTCTATTCTAGTTGGCAGCAAGCATTTTATTTTGTCTGCTTACCTGGAAGGTATCTGGATTGCTTCAAGTAGTACTGTTTAGCTGTTGAGGCAGTCGAGAGTTCAGAATCCGATTTTAGGGAAAAAGCAGCAGGTAGGCTCTTGTTTTCCCCTGCTGAGTGGTTGGAGCCTGAGGGTACGGAGTCTGGAAGCCTTAAAAGTCAACACAAGGCAGCATTACAATGTGAAAACGTCAATGTCAGAACTACGATGTCACAGTAGTGACCGCTACTGTGTTCTCACCCACCCCCTGCTCATCTTTCCAAGGGCAAGGTCACCTCACTTTAATAGTTTCCATCGGAGTCCTTTTGCTGGTAGGGACACTAAATGACAGCTTCTACCCCAACAGATATTGGGCCATCCACACAATCATTTTTAATACTAAACATTGTGTGACAGAAAGCTTTATAACTGAGCAGCAAATTGCCTGTGTATAATGTTTCTAGCTTTCTGGCCACTGCTACAGTTGTGGATTTGTAACGGGAAGACGGCACGTTGAAAGGGAAGACAATCATAGCCCCCTTCACCTGTCTATGAAAGTAATATCTGAGGAGTAAGTTTGTCTGGGACCCCCTCGGACCGACACTGACTTGGTTGGCCCTTTGAATTTCTGGCTACCCCAGCCTGCTCTGGGGGAGCCCTAAACTCTGCTAGGAACCTTTCATTAGAAATAGCCCCACCCATTTCTAGCTTCTTTCCCCTCTCCCTTAGCCCACTGTAGTCCTACCAACTGCTGAAATCCTACTCGTTTTCAAAACTGCTCTTTCCAAAAAGACTTTGCTCTCTATTTTTACTGGAGTATAAAGATTACAAATTAAAATTTAGGTAGGCACTTAATATATGGGAATATATTAATAATAATAATGTCTAGATTGTATAAAGCCATTTGAAGATACTAAAAAATAAAAATGGAATACACGTTAAGAATTCATTGTCATAGTTTTTCTAAAGAATTTCAAGAGAAAAGGAATAAATGATATTGAAGACATTTACCAATTGTTCCCTTGCCAGAATTAAGTATATGGACTACAAACTGGATTTTAACTATAGATTTTGATTCAAATCTCTTCCACCTAAAAACACATGATAAAATTCAGCTGGAATTAAGATGACATGGGTTTAAAAAAAAGTTTTCAAGTCATCTACGTAGTATACCAATGCAGATGCAAAGAATTATTTTTTTTTAAAAAGCAACTACGTGGCTCTCTACATATCTTTGACATCTATAATTTTTTCATACATTAAATTATTTTATTATTTCTTAATAGTAGATGGAAAACAGTAAATAATCGATAAGATGAAATATGAGGATTAACTACAACTGGAGTATTTCATGGTATGACTTGATAAAGTTCTAACCACCTTATTCCATAAAACACTGAATCTTCAAAAAATTATGTACAAGGTATATCCGTACATTGTACGGATTCTAGTACATTGAAAAGAATAAACATCATTATCAGACTCTAGTGCTTTAGTGGTTCTGAATCCCCATGTTTCCAACAACACTGGCTAACATACCCGAATTTCTAATGTGGGATTTTCTCTTCCTTAAGAGAAATATGTATAGGACAACAAAGCCTTCTGAGCCGAGGATGGCAGTCTTCTGACTTCTCCCTTTGTTTGGCATCTCAAAAGTTGTTATGCATTCATGCCACTCCCAGATTTGAAAATGCTAAGAGGAGTGACTTTCCAGCATAAAGTGGGAGGGGATTAAACATGTTTTTCCTCAAGTTCCTGTACTTTAGGGAACAGTACCTATGAAACTGGAGGATCTGGAAACCTACTAAGAATTATCCAAGCTTAAGTCCTCCTAACAGAATCTTCCATGTACTTCAGAGGCATGTGTGTCCCAAAGTAAATGCCAGATAGCTATTAGATAAAATTCCCTGCCTCCTGCCAATATTTTTCTCCCTCTTCTTTTGTTCCAAAGAGAAAAAAAAAAGACAATATTTTTCCAAGCTTTTGCTCATAAAATTTAACCCACCCTCACTTCAAAGTTGAATAGTACACTAAGGATGACTTAACTTAGAAAAGGGACTGGTGGAGATACGAAACTTCCAGAAAAAGTTTAGGAAATGATCAAAAAAGTTTAGAATAGCAAACGAATTAGTGAATCTGAACACCATCAGAGGAAACCATTACTTTTGTAGATTGTGCTTTGCTTTTCTTCAAATAGGCATGTGGATTTCAAATGGGAATGATGGTGATCATAATTCAGTAGGGCACAATAAAAACTTCACAAGACTCCCCCCACCCTCCCGACACACACAACACTCAGCCATTAATACTGAGAATCATTACTGTGAGTAGTCAAGATTCTTACCTTCCCAGAGGTACGCATAGAGATCTGGGGTATGTGGAAGAAAACAATGGAAAGCTACTTACTGTCTTTTAACATCTTCATTCATTTATATGTAATAAGTAATATAAAGTTGATGCATGATAAAAATATATTTTCCTGGAATGTGAAGTCTTACCGAAATGGAGAATCTTTTTTCCTCTTTTCTTTGAATATAGTCATACTCGGCTTCTTGGAATGGGAGGCTCCGAGATCACAGTCCTCAAATTCTTCCCAGCTGTCTCCAGACTTGAACACAGTCTGACCCCAACGCCTCCTAGCACTTTTATGACCTAGTGTGCCATTTGGCTTCTGTGGTGGAAAATCAGTCATCATCATCTGTAGTCATTTACTGAATGCCTTTTATGCATAAGCTATTCTGTTTGATAGTAAAAGCACCCATTCTCAAGGAGCCTTCCATATAGTTAAGAAGATAACATATATACACATTGAAAAGTATTAACAAAACCAGGTAGCACATGCTAAAAATATGATAAGAGTTCAGAGGGAGGAGAGATCTCTGAATTTGGACTGGGGTGAGACTTGAATACTTAGGATCAGAATAGACTCCTCGCTGATGTATACTTTGGAAAACTGTCATGTGCGACTGTGTCTCCTTCTTTGGGCAAGTGACTTCTCAAAGCTTTGGTTTCCTCCTCCTTAAATGGAGATATGCAGTGTTTCTTTAATTAGTGTTTCTGAATTTAATAGTAAAATTCTTGAAAGTCCTTAGGATAGGGCCTAACAGATAACAAGAGTTACTAAGGTTAGGTGGTAAGGTGGTTGTTACTATTATTATTCCAGAGTTTGGAAGAGGAAATATACAGAGTATGACTTTTTAGTAGAAAAGTGCCAGGGGCACCTGGGTGGCTCAGTCAATGAACATCTAGCTCTTGATCTCAGCTCAGGTCTTGATCTCAAAGTTGTGAGTTTGAACCTCATGTTGGGCTCCATACTGGGCATGGAGCCTACTTTTAAAAAAAAAGAAAGAAAGAAAAAAGTAAAGTGCCAGAGTTTGTTCCAGGAAGAAAGGGTAGACCTAGCTTATCACAGCAGATGGTTGGTGCGGGAAATAGTGGACGATGGGTTGCAAAGACAGACTGATGCCGGAGTTTGAAGGCCTTCAGTGTGTCTAACGTGTTGCAGCTCTCTCCTGGGCAGTGAAGAACACTGGATGTCTTTGAGCTAAAACGTGGTGAGATAAAGGCAGCATTCTAGAAGGCCAGGCTCTTTAGAGAGGTCTTTGCAGTTATACTGGAATGGTCGTGAAAGAATACATTTGCTCCTAACAAGGAATAAAAGGACTGGACTTTGCATCTCCCTGGACAGAGGTCAGAGGAGAGTGTGGCACACACTGCTAGGTTACCCACTCAGAAGCCCTTCTTCCCATCTCCCTTGCTAATAGATTTCGTTCAGTGCAGCAATATGCCTACTTAAAATACATGAAATCCCAGCCTCCTTCGCAGCTCTGTGTAGCCATGCGACACAATCTAGCCAGTGAGTTGTTAGTGTAAGTCTACTGGAGGAACTTCCAGGAGAGCTATTTTGGACTCCCCAGGCATGCCAGGCACGCCACTCTTCCCTCTTCTAAAATGCAGAAGCAGCCCCAAGGGAGCGGCAGCCATCTTGTGGTGCCAGGAATGAAAGCTGCCTCCTAAGCATGGCAGAACAGGAAGACAGAAGGAGTCTGGTGGTTCCTTCTATCATCTGTAGCAGCCCCAGTCGGCCCACTGTCTGACTTCTTGTTACATGAGAAAACAACCTGTTATTGTTCGAGCCTCAGTGGTCCGGTCTCCATCATAAGTCACAGAAGCATATAACCCTAATGGATGCAGACAAGGAAGGGCAAGGCTGACTAAAAGTCTCAGCCTGCTCATTTCAGGATGGTGGCTCTGTTGATGAAAATAAGGAATGAGGAAGAAGACCTAGCCTGGACCTGGTCAAATTTATCTGGGGCAGTTCGGGAGTACATAAATAGGAGAATCCAAAAGGCAACTGAAATCAGGGAACCTGGAAGCAAATACAGGTATGTTTTGGGCAAGAAGAGGTTTAAAGAATGGATATGCTATCGCTTGGAGCCTCAGTGGTGCCTCAGTGACGGCTGACGACAGAAACGGCGTCTGTCAACCCCTATTATACTGTTGTTTTCTTCGCCAGGGAAAATCAACTCTAGACTAACGAGAATAAAACCATCTAAGATCCCAGATAAGTAGAGCTAATCAAAGGTTATAGTTAGCAGAGGGCGAGCCTCTTCTTCCAGTTGAGTTGTTCTTTGGGGCACTGATGCCGCACGCTGCTGGGCCGCATCAGTAATATCAAGTAGTCTTACATGTCTGAGAAGACTGGAAAGGGGCAGATATAAATAATATTTATAAAGTAGAAGGTAGATTTTTACAAATTACACCTTAATATGTTTGGTATAGGATGAGGGCAAAGATTCTAAAATCAGTTATTAAAGGGAAAGTTTTTGAGCACCGAGGGAAAAAATGTGGGTAGATCATATAGGCCACCATTTTTTATAAAAAGCAAGCAATGAATACATGTAGTCTCTGTGGCCTTCCACAAAGTAGCCGACAGAGTCTTTGATGCTATCAGTGAAATGAAGTGACAAAGAGACAGCACACATGGGTCAGTACTGTCACAGACTCACTGTTTATCTCCCCCCAAAATTTATATGTTGAAATTTGTACTCCCCCCTCCCCATTTATACCCCAAGTCTAATGTGACGGTGTTTGGACAAGTGGCCTTTGGGAGGTAACTAGAGATTAGATGAAGTCATGAGGATGAGACCCTTGTGATGGGATTCACACCCTCATGAAAGCGACTCCAGAGAGCTTGCTTTCTCTCTCTGCCATGTGAGGACAAAGCGAGAAGGCACTTCCTACAAACCAGGAAGAAGGCCCTCACTAGGAATGAAATTGGCTAGGAAATAAATTTCTAGAAAATAAATTTCTGGCTTAAAGCCGCCCAGTCTATGATATTTTGTTTTAGCAGCCCAAGCACATGAAGTACCTTGTTCAATAGTCTGACCAAGAGTACTCTCAGCGGATCACTGTCATTGTACAAGAAGGTCCTAGTGGTCTCCCCAAGGGCTCACTGCCGTTCTGTTCATCATGAAGGTACAGGAGGAAAAAAGCACATGAACAACTAAACCAATGCATAGTTAGTGACGTGCTGGGCAGAATGGTTAAACTGACAGGCAAAAAGAATTTAGAAATTGGAGACGTAAAAGTAAGGTCTTGCAATTTTTTGATCTAGAGATCAAATACACAAGAAAGAAGTAAAGAATATGTGATTTAGCAAAAGCATTTGTAAAAAATAGACTTGCGAATTTTAGTTGACAGAATCTTCAATCCCTTCTCTGGAACCTATTAGCTATCTAAAATTTGGCGCTAGGATACTGGATACTATGACTTAGTGAATGCATACAAGGCCTTAGCATCGTACGTGGCACTTAGCAGATACTCCATAAGTATTCATGTCTTTTCTTTTCCTCTCAGTATGAGCCAACATTTGATGGAGTTTTTTAAAATACTACAAGAAAAAAACAAAAACCCAAAAAACAAAAACATAATCTTTGGTGACATGAGTACACATCTGGTTCTGGAATGTTGGAGGTGATTCATCATGATTTATACTCCCTGCCCGCGGTTTGCCTCTGGTTCTGGCAGCCTCATTCTAAATGGGAAGCAGGATGGGGAGGGGACTCAAAGGCTCCTTCCTACACAGGAACCAAGGATTACTCAGTCATTGGTGAATGATGTCATGTGTGGAGCGCGAAGGAACTGGGGATGTTTCTTCTAGAGAAGAGAACAGGTAATAGAAGGGCTGTTTTTAAAGCTCTGAATGGCTGCCTTTTTCAAAGAGTGATAAACGTTTATTAAAAGCTACAGAAGGGGCGCCTGGGTGGCTCAGTTGGTTAAGTGTCTGCCTTCGGCTCAAGTCATGATCCGAGGGTCCTGGGATCGAGCCCCGCATTAGGCTCCTTGATCAGTGGGGTGTCTGCTTCTCCCTCTTCCCACTCCCTCATGTTTGTGCGTGCTGTCTCTCTCAAATAAATAAAATCTTTAACAAAAAAAGCTACAGAAAACCAGATTTTATCTCAGTATAAGAAAGAACTTCTGAAGAATCAGAAATATCCCAAAGAGGGGGACACCTGGGTGGTGCAGTTGGTTAAGCGTCCAACTCTTGGTGTCGGCTCAGGTAGTGATCTCAAGATTGTGGGATTGAGCCCTGTGTTGGGCTCCACACTCTGCGTGGAGTCTGCTTGAGATTCTCTCTCCCTCTGCTCCTCCTGCTCATGTGCTCTCTCTCTCTAAAATAAATAAGTCTTATTAAAAAATAAATGATCATCATCCCTAGATGATGTGGACTCCTAGATGTCATATGGACAATCAATTCACTTGTTCACCGGGTAAACTGAGAAGTCAACCATGTGTCAGGCACCATTCTGGGTCCAGGGCCTGTATTGATAAACACACAAACATTCCTGACCTCATGGAGCCTACATTCTATAGGAAGAGCCAGATAATAAACAATACACACAAGAACCAGGTAATTAATAGTATAGTAGAATAGGATTATCGCAACCAGGAGCAGGGCTTGCTTATATAAGGATGGCAGGAATGGATAAGGAATTAGAATTCGTGGAGATCTCTCAGTCCTTAAAATGCCCACAATGCAAATGCATTTGGGAGTATACATCCTGAGGAGAAAGCTCATACGGCCCCTGACGAGCTCCCTGAACTGAACAAAAGAAGTAGGAAGACAACGTCTCAGACTATGCCTGATACTTAAAAAACCCATTCTGTTCATGTTCATTTAGTATTTTAAAACAGTATAAAATTACTGTTAAAATCCTTAAGATTTAGGATCAGCTCTCTCTCGAGTCCCAGATTCTATTAAATTCCTTGAGTTCTTTTGCATCTGAGTAACTGTTAAAGGCTGTAGCATCCAGGGGCGCCTGGGTGGCTCAGTGGGTTAAAGCCTCTGCGTTCAGCTCAGGTCATGGTCTCAGAGTCCTGGGATCGAGCCTGGAATCGAGCCCTGCATCGGGCTCTCTGCTCAGCGGGGAGCCTGCTTCCCTCTCTCCCTCTGCTTGCCTCTCTGCCTACTTGTGATCTCTCTCTCTCTATCAAATAATAAAAAAAAGTCTGTAGCATCCAAACTTTTTACCACATTCATTATGGCTGTTTTTCTTTTCCTAAACCATATTAGAATTTCAGGTTATCTCTGGCAAAGCTCCTGCTAGAGGAAGCAAGGACTTTATTTCACATAAGTAATCTTTTATATCCTTGTCCCACATTTTTAGGAATAAAATCCTAACCAAGCCTAGAAACTACTGCATACGGAGTGTCGTTAGGGGCTACTTACGGTCGGCATGCTTCTGACGATACTTGGGAACAGCGTCTGTGGCTGTTTCCGCTGGCCCGGCTGCTTCGGCGCTGGCTGGGCGCCTGCGTTCTGCGGCGGCTGGATGGGCTGCAGTGGCTGGTGGCTGTTCTTCGGTCGGGGCTGTCTGACCGGCTGGTCATTTAGGTCTGGCAGGGGCTTCAGTTCTAGATCCCCTACAGATGGCTTGGATTCTAGTGGTTGCACCTGCTTATTTAAAGGTTGTTTCGATTCCGGATGATGTGAGGAAGGGCCTAATACTTGACCAACTTGAAAATATGGGTGTTTCAATGCCTACAAAAGCATGGAAATAAGAAATGGAAAGCAGTTGCGCCTCAATTTATTGCACATAAACGACGGACTGGCAGCGGGCTTGGCATACAGCACTAGCCTAGATCGGCTTCAAAGACTTAGAAAGCATCAAGTCCTATTACCCAGCACATCCTGCCTGAAGCCGGTGATGTGTGAGCTCGGCTCTGACCCACAGTTAACTTCTCAGGTCTGCAAGGGCAGTTTTGGGGGGGACAGAAGTCGCTTTATACATGGCTCCAGTATCCTATAAATTCGTGTCTCCCTAACTTAGTCTTCCTGCTTCCACTAAAAAGCAGGGCTATAAAATAGTGGGCAAGAAAGAGGTTAAGGGCAGGGTGGTATATTTCAGCAGACTTAGAAAGAGCCTTTATTCTGATATCCCCGACCACAACCCATGGATGTGTTAATTACACCACGGTTGTGAAGTGGAGCTCTACAAATATAGGCAATTTAAATATATCATTACCTGGCACACAGAAAGCACTCAATTTCTTAATTAAGTCCTATTAATTACTATGTCAATACTCCTAAATTAAAAATGTATTATATTTTGGAGCTAGAACCTTTATAAATGTGATTTGCAATTTCAAGGCTTCATCTGTAACAATCTTTCCTCTTTAAGATATCAGCTACCAGGGGCGCCTGGGTGGCTTCGTGGGTTAAAGCCTCTGCCTTCCGCTCAGGTCATGATCTCAGGGTCCTGGGATCGAGCCCTGCATCGGGCTTTCTGCTCAGCTGGGAGCCTGCTTCCCCCCTCTCTCTGCCTGCCTCTCTGCCCACTTGTGATCTCTCTCCTTTCTGTCAAATAAATAAATAAAATCTTAAAAAAAAAAAAAAGATATCAGCTACCACCCTTCGAGAAGGGGTGAGTCTTTAAGAAGGAACTTATATTTTCCTGTTTATTCAGGGAAGAATTGATCACTGCATAGAATAAGGATATATGGAAAGTTCTCAAAAAGAAATTAAAATAATCCTGGGGCACTTGGGTGGCTCAGTGGGCTAAGGCCTCTTCCTTCCGCACGGGTCATGATCTCAAGGTCCTGGGATAGAGCCCCGCATCGGGCTCTCTGATCGGCAGGGAGCCTGCTTCCTCTTCTCTTTCTGCCTACCTCTCTGCCTACTTGTGATTTTCTCTCTGTCAAATAAATAAAATAAAAATCTTTTTTAAAAAAAAGAAAAGTACCCCCAATGCCAATACAAGGAGAAAACTATTGCTCACATTTTGATGTTTTGCGTTTTTGTCCTTCCTTTCTAGTCATGTAATATATAGAGATACATATTTTTTAAATAAAATCATATTGTATGTGTAATATTCTAGCCTATTTTAAACTTAGCATTTGGGCTTGAGAAGTATCCAAAATGGTTACTTTATTTTAAAAATTCCATTTTTAATGGGGGCAAAGTAGTCTATGTTAAGGATATATATACTTTAAGTGTTCCCATAGGAACATTTAGGTTTATACCTCCAATGGGCAGTTTTTAATTAGCTTTGAATATCTGTGCACATAAATCACTAACTTTCCAAATGTTTTCAACATTCTTGATATACTACATTGCAAAACAATTTTCCATTACTTAGAGAAATAGCCTTTCAACTGTTTTTTTGTTGGTTTGTTGTTGTTGTGTTTGAATTTTACCATAATGAACAATGGCTGCACATTAAAAAAATAGTTTTTGGTAATTTTTATTTTTTTCTGATTTGTTAAAAAAATGTCTCATGGCCCACTTTTCTTTTTTAGGTAAGAGTTAAAGACTCACTATATTTTTATTACAAAAGTTAACAAATATTTAGAAACATTAGAAAATACACTGTCTCATTTGTTTAAAAGAATTCTTGCTGTTTGTCTTCCAACCTTAAGATTTTTATAAGAGAAAAAATTTTTATGCAATCAAATCTGAGTTTTTCCTACAGAGAACAAACTGATGGTTACGAGAGAGGAGGTGGGTCGGGGTATGGGGGAAATGGGCGACGGGGCCTGAGGAGTACACTTATCATGATGAAAAAAAAAATCTGAGTTTTCCAGTTTTCCCTTTGTGGTTTCTTCTGTTACTTTTATACTCATCTATTTCTTTTTTTTTTTTTTTAAAGATTTTGTTTATTTATTTATTAGGAAAGAGAGAGAGTGAGAGAGAGCAGGTCAGAGTGAGAAGCGGACTCCCCATGGAGCTGGGAGCCCGATGTGGGACTCGATCCCGGGACTCTGGGATCATGACCTGAGCCAAAGGCAGTCGCCCAACCAACTGCGCCACCCAGGGGCCCCTATACTCATCTATTTCTTAGCTTGAGATTAAATACTCACCTATACTTTCTTTAGTTCTTAATAGTTTAGTTCGTCCTCCTTACTATTTAAACCTTCTGGGACTTACGAAAAGTATGTTAATAAATAACCTAAATTTACTTTTTTCCTGAGAATTAACTAATTGTGCCAGTGACAGTCCTCCTCCTCCCAGTTTGTGATTCCATGTTTGCCTGCTGCTGGCTTACAGCTTCTGCAGGTCCTGCCCTCTGTTGAGTCTCATGGGAGTCCCATCACTGTTGTAATCCTTTCACTTTACAGATTATTTTAGTATCTGATCGGGCAAGCTCTTTGCCCCTACCACTGTCCTCCAATTACTTATTCTTGTTCGAACCTGTCTTAACTATTCTTTCCCATTTGTTCTTCCACTTCCTCTTCAGAAAACATTTCTCAAGTTAAATTTTTAAAAAGCCAAATAATTTTGGAGGCGCCCAGGTGGCTCAGTCGTTAGGCGTCTGCCTTCAGCTCGGGTCATGATCCCAGGGTCCTGGGGTCGAGCCCCACATTGGGTTCCCTGCTCAGGGAGAAGCCTGCTTCTCCCTCTCCCTCTCCCACTCCCCCTGCTTGTGTTCCTTCTCTCTCACTGCGTCTCTCTGTCAAATAAATAAATAAAATCTTTTAAAAAACAATTCTTTATTAAAAAAAAAAGCTAAGTAATTTTTTTGGTACTTTTAATGCGAAATTTACATTTAAATAACAATAAGAATACAAGAAAGCTCATTATGACTTTTCCAAACTAAGCAAAGACAACCATGGCATTTTGGTAGAGTATCTAGATGTCTGAGGGCCGGTCACAAAGGAGCTGAGCGAGGGTGCCACCTGCTGGCCTCTTGTGGGAGCTGGAGAGCGAACTGTACTCCAGTCCTATGGAGGCTTGATAACCATTGTAGAGGAACAAGAACATACCTCTAAACCACGGAACACAGAAAGTCTCCTATGTTGCACAGTTGAAGACATGCCCTTTTACTCCCAGTGACAAGTGTCTTCCTAATTCGCTGTCGCATGCCTGATTTTTTATCATTAAACTGATTTCTTTCAGCCTCAACCTCATTTGAACCACAAGACATATAAAATCATTTGGAATGGCTGTTTACTCAATTCTCCCAGGGATGTTATAGGCTAGAAATGAATTCATTACATATTGGATGCCTCACGCTTTCAGGCTTACTTACAGGCTGGTAAAACCCTGGTTGAGAACAGACTTGTTCTATAAATGAAATAATGCTGGTATTGTAAAATCTCAAAAGCAAAAAAAAAAAAAGCAAAAAAGAAAGAAAGAAAAGAAAAAACCACTGTACGAGGGGGGTTCATCTTACTTACCTGACTTGCTGTCGGTCGCTTCTTTGGATCCCAATTCAACATTTCAGTCATAAGCTGAATAGCTTCATTACTGGCATTGGGAATAAGAGTTTTTAAGTTTATAGGAACACATTGGGGAAAACGGAAATTCATAGAGGATGCAAGCTGGTACCCTTCTGGCCAGTCACTCTGTTTAAGGAATATATAAGTGGGTGGGACAGGAGAGCAAAAAGAAAATGGTTTTTAGTAATCAATTTAAAAACATAGGTATAATATAAAAAAGTCACTGGTGGTGAAAATTTTAGTGTTGATTTATATAAACAGAATGAAATACCAGACCACATACACAACTCAGTGCTATAAGTAGTATAGAAAGAATATTAAACTCTCGTCTGTTTTTTAGATCTTGACAATGATACCCAGCTGACTTTGAATAAATAAGCACAAGTGGTGTATACAAAGCAGCTGATCATTCCAAAGACCCTCATTATATTAGACATTGCATCCACTGTCAAAAACCGCCCATAGCTAGGAAACAACCAATTACATGAAGCTTTAATAACTATGTTTACTTGTCTAATTTTAACTACAAGGTACATACTAGCATAATTAGGCTGTACTTAAACGTACTTATTAAGAACATATCAGAAAGTAAGGTCTGGCTGAATGCAGTAGTTAATTGAGAAGCACTCAGTTCAAGGAATCAAATATCCATGGCAGAGGTATGTAAAAGGAAACAGGAAGGGTTAAGAGGAAATGGTCCAGGACACCTGGGATTCAAAAGTTGATGCCATTGAATATTCGCAGAGCAAGTGGAAAAGAGTCTAAGCAAGGATGGCCACAAGGTCATCAACTGGTCATGAACACAAAGTTAAATATACAGAATTCTAAATATACAGAATGTTCCCTTAAGTTCTTAAAGGCAAGAGCCCTTTTTTTCTTCAGTCTTGAGGGGATTCTGGCTTCTCATCCCACCCAATTAAAAAAAAAAGGATAAGAAAAATAACCATTAAAGCATAAGCCTATCTAAAAATGAAAATATCAGATAGCTAGGTAAAAGTTATAAATAATCAAAAAGTTGTAACAACTTAAGGACAAGAGTACTCACTTTTTTGGGAGTCCCTAAAACTTGGCAAATCTTAAAGATTTCATCGACCTCACTTGTCCCTGGGAAAAGTGGTCTTAATGTATATAGCTCAGCCATTATACTCCCAACAGCCCACACATCAATGGGAGAGCTGTAAACTGAAGATCTTAATAAAACTTCAGGGGCACGATACCTATGAAAATAGAAAACAAAACAGGCCATTTTGGTTGGAGTTGGAAAGATGGAGAAATGGTGGGGTTTGGTCATACATTTCAATCAAGGAACTGGTACTAAGTGCCTTCTATGTGTCTGCCATTTGCACATTGTTTTGGGGCTCAATCGGACAGAGCACATCTTCCCTGACCACAAACAATTGGTGGAGTTGGAGACAAACATAAATGAAATGTCCAAGTGGCCTAAGTTAGGAACTCAAATGAATTAATATGCAAATAAGTACTATAAGACAGGGTTGGGAAGGAGCTCTAAACGGAAGCAGAGGCAGTCTGAATGAGAACAGTTGTATAATTTTACAAAATATTATGCCCATGATATATTTATATGAAGGATAGAAAACAAAAGATTAATAAAGACTGTCCCTAAGTAGTGGTGTTTTCTTCTTTTTACTTATCAGATTGAAAGTGCTGATTCCTTCAGTGGACTCAATTCCCCCAACTGACAATATCTTCTTTTTTTTTAATTAACTTTGTTTTAAAGATTTTATTTATTTATTTGAGAGAGAGAGTGAGAGAGAGCATGAGAGGGGAGAAGGTCAGAGAGAGAAGCAGACTCCCCATGGAGCTGAGAGCCCAAGGTGGGACTCGATCCCGGGACTCCAGGATCATGACCTGAGCCGAAGCCAGTCGCTTAACCAACTGAGCTGCCCAGGCGCCCTTGACAATATCTTAAATGGAGAAAAATACCCTATTTATGAGAGCAAAGGTACCTGGTAGAAAATATTCTCAATTGTAACTTTATTTTCTCACATTGAAATGTATCGATTTATCAGCCCAGATATTTCACAGTATTGTCTTTTTGCTTCTGTACCTAGTACCTTTCTTTGACAGGTTTATTGAGATATAATTCGAATAACATACAACTCATCCATTTAAAAGTGTATGACTCAGGGGCTTTAAATATATTCAGTGAGTGTGTAATCCATTATCGTAATCAATTTTGAACATTTTCATTGCCCCCCAAAGAAACCTCACACCTCTCCAATATCCCTGTATCCCCAGCGGGCTAGTCTACTTTCTGTCTCTAGAGATTTGCCTTTTGTGTGTACTTCATACCAGTGGAACCATAGTCCATCCAGTCCTTGTGGACTGGCTTCTTTCACTTACCATGTTTTCTAGGTTCATCCAAGGTGTATTGTAGCACCTATCGGTACTTCATTCTTTTTATCACCAAATAACATTCCATTATATGGCTATCGCACACTTTAGTTATCCATTCATCAGTGGATGGACATTTGGGTTGTTTCCAATTTTTGGCTATTACAAGGAATGCTGTTCTGAATCTTCATATATAAGTTATTGTGTGAATGTGTGTTTTCCTTTCTCTGGGGTGCAGAGGTATGGGATTTCAGATCCCATGGGAACTATATGTTGAACCACCAAGGAACTGTTGACTCTTTTGTGCATTTTACATTCACCCCAGCAATGTATGATGGATCCAGTTTCTCTGCGTCCTTGCCAATACTTGTTACTATATTTTAATATTTTATGAGATTAAAATTAACAGTTTTGAATGTCTTGCCAAGTTTAGATGTTGAAAACAAGACTTCTCAATTGCATTCCATTTCCAGATAGCATCTAAATTTACCCAGTTGAGGGACGCCTGGGTGGCTCAGTTGGTTAAGCGACTGCCTTTGGCTCAGGGCATGATCCCAGAGTCTTGGGATCGAGTCCCGCATCGGGCTCCTTGCTCCGCAGGGAGCCTGTTCCTCTCTCTCTGCCTCTGCCTGCCTCTCTGCCTGCTTGTGTTCTCTCTCTGTTAAATGAATAAAAAAAAAAAAAAATCTTTAAATTTACCCAGTTGAAAATAATCAACCAAAAATGGAACTGTGCTTCTTCCCCCCAGAAGCTCCCCAGTATCCCCATCTCAATTAGGCTGACACCATCCTTCTCAATAAACAAAGCAAAACAAAACAAAAACCCCCTCAGAATCGTTGACTCCTTTATCTTATACCATACATCTGATTCATCAGGAAATCATGGCTGCCCTACTTTTAAAAATACCACCTCCACAGCCACCAGATTCAAGTCACTGTCATTTCCTGCCAGTGTAACAGTCTCCTACCTGGTCTTCCTGCTTCTTCCCTTGCTCTTCTAAAATCTATTTTTAACAGAGCAGTGAGAGTGAAACTTGTAAGACCTGGCTGACCACATCGCAATTCTTCTCAGCATACTCCTCCCCCATCCACTAAGATTAACAAGCCACCACATTCCTTACAATGACCTATAAATCTTGCCCTCCATTAACTCTCCAGCCCCATTTCCTACTGCAGCCCTCCTTATTCATTCTGTTCTGCAGAATTCACACATGGCTTTCCTATGTCAAGGCCTCTACACTCAGCATCTTCCCTGCCTGAAAGCTCCTTGCCTTGGCATCTCCTTCTCAGAGAGACCCTCTATTTAAAATAGCAGCAAGCCCTTTCCGTCCCCTAGCCCCCCTACTCCCTGTCCCTTTCCATATTTTATTCTTCTCCATAATAATGTATCATCATCTGATATACAAACATTCTTGTTTTATTGGAATGTAATACACATATAGAAAAATGCACATATCGTAAGAGGACAGCTTGATGAATTGTCACAAATAGAATATACCCATTGACCTAGCGCCAAGATCAAGAAACTGGGTGTTATCAGCATCCCAGGAGGCCCCTCTCCTGTACTCTGGCAGGCACTACTCAAGTAATCGCTACCCTGACTTCTAACAGCAGAGATTAGTTTTCTCTATTGTTGCACTTTGTAGAAATGGAATCATACCATATGTACTTTTTTTCCATTTGGCCTTTTGCTCTCAGTATTATATCTGTGAGACTCCGTCATATCATTGCATGTAGTTGTAGACTTTTGTTCTCACTGCTGTAAGGCATAGCACTAGATGGATATATTAGGCTGCATGTGATGGACATTTGGGTAGTTTGCAGTCTGAGACTAGTACATGTCTTTTGATGAACACGTGCATGTCTTTCTATCGGTAATTCATGATGTTTTTAACTTGTGTGTGGGATGTCACGTAAGCGGCATGAGACAGACGGTTTTTCTGTTTCGTTCACTTCTGTATTCTCCTTGCCTGAAATAGTATCTAGCACATAGTAGGTGTTCCACAAATGTTTGTGGAATGAGTGAATGAATGAATGAATGAATGAATCTCTTTTCCTTCAGAATAGTCATGACCCGATCCTTCTCTCTCCACAGAATGCAAAATTCAGTTCAATATTTTAAGTACTCAAAGTGGAACCTCCAGAAAGCTATGTAACGATCCCCTATAGTAAAACTTCAACACAGACCTACTTCTACCTCTACAGAGTTGCATAAAGGTACTCACCATCTGGTAGATACATAATCAGTGTATGGTGGCTGTGATCTTAATTCTCTTGCAAGTCCAAAATCAGCAATTTTCACAAGTTCTGGACCCATACAAAGCAAGTTTTCTGGTTTCATATCCCTATGAAAAAAACCTTGGTAACGTAGAGAGAAAAAACAATAATTGAGCATTATGTTTAGACACATTTGACTTCTCAACAAAATATAACTGAGCCTCTCTGTTGTAATTAGGGATGTGAACTTAGGGAGAAAAAGTCCATGTTTATTGTCTAAAAAGTGCTGGAGGTGGGGACCCTGCTTTCAGAATAATTTGATAAGAAAGTTCACATAGTATATGAGGTCATTAAAAATATCCACCGAACATATATTTCTATTTGTGAATCCTGTAGATACTGCACCATTCCAATTATCTCCAGTAAATCTGCACAGCTTAAAGGAGGTATTATGGTCACTATTGTGTAGTAAATGAGGAGGCAGAGACCCCGGAGAGAAGGAGCCTAATTAAAGCCCGAGCAAAGCTACATAATCAGGCTTATGTCACTTACTTGAAAAGTCCATTAAATAAAAATGGAACTCCACACATTTGAGCCAGTTCCTTTATTTACAATTATTTTATTTAATAGCTCAGTTCTCCCCTGGTAGCTGATTGATTGAAAAACCCAATAATTGTCATGGTTACTTACCAATTCAGTATGTAAAATAAGTTACTGAAGCTGAGAGGCAGGTCAATGAAACTGAGGCAGAAAAGCCATCAAGAAGAATTTGAAAGCCCTGTTCCTACATTTCTAAGGTGGTGGTGGGGTGGTGGGGGGGGACTAAAGCTCGCTGGTTGTAGACAGATGGCCTGTCTTCTAATGACCTTGCAAAGTGGGAGAATCCAGAAGGTGTCTGGTCATCCACTGTAGGTGACCGTCGTGAGGAGGTTTTCATGTAGTTGCAGCCTAAACTTTTTAAGCCAAATTTTAAGACTGAGCTTTTTGATTCCTTCTAAGCCATTGTGGGCGCTACATCTGTGGCATCTACAACAGTTTTGCACTCAGTTTATCTGGCACCTCGTACTCAAACTAGTTGTTGAGATCCATTTTACGAACTTTCAAGGGAAATACACTGCACTTTTCATAACATGAAGATAGGAACAGGAGCACACGTGGTGGTGAGTAAAGCGACATAATCCATAAAATCGTACAGAATGAAACCATTTGCATATCTGTACCGTTGAGGTTTTCCCTATTCTCAAAAATATAAATATATCAGTAACTTGGTCCTCTTTTAACTAAAATAATAGTCTTGTTTTTTTGTCAGCTACTATTTTAAAACTACTCAAAGTATTACATCTGCAATCTTATCCACTATAGCAAGAATAATGGAGCATTTCTAAAAATGCCTATTGTTCTTGGAGTCTGGTGTCCCAAATCACTGGGACATCACTTGTATAACTAACTGCACATTATTCATATTAGTTACTTGTAGCAGCAATTTTTAACCCCCCCACTTTCGCTCTGAAGTTGCTGGTAGTTCACGTATATATCCAAGGAATCGAAACCAGTTTTATTACTAGCCTAAAAAATATCAATAAATCACAAAGCTCTTTCTAAAATCAAATAATTCATTTCTAAAATGAAATAATTCATTCACATTCATTGAATATGAATTCAATAATTCACATGCTCTTGATTTTTCCACACCACACTTGTTTCTACTGGCATAAATTAACTCAGGCAAATATCATGAGTTACCACGCTGACCAGTTTTTAAAAATAGGCTGAAGATCGGAAATTCATTATGAACAATTAAAATAGCATATATCCTTTGTTTCCATGTAATTAATCAATGACTTTTATCAATAGATGGTAGTATATCATCATAGGCTTTAGACTTCTTATTTTAGATGTCTTCCTTCTTTTTCTTTTTTTAAATTCAATTAGCCAACCTATCTATAGTAGTATATCATTAGTTTCAGATGTAGAGTTCCATAATTCATCAGTTGTATATAACGCCCTGTGCTCATCACATCTCGTGCCCTCCTTAATTAGCTTTAGACTTTTAAAGGACCAAGAAAGTGGGATTCAGGAATGTTCCAACAACGCTTATATGGAATAAATGATAGTGTTTTTGTTTTTTTATTTTATTTTACTTTTTAGATTTATTTATTTATTTATTTATTTATTTGAGAGGGAGAGCCAGTGAAAAAAGGAACACAAGCAGGGGGAGTGGGAGAGGGAGAAGCAGGCTCCCTGAAGAGCAGGGAGTCCAATGAGGGGCTTGATCCCAGGACCCTGAGATCATGACCTGAGCCAAAGGCAGACGCTTAACCAACTGAGCCACCCAGGCACCCCATAAATAGCGTTTTTAGAAAATAAATTATTTCCTGTAACAGTTAAAGGGAAAAGGGGAAAATATAAAATATGGGACGAAACATGAAAGGATGATAACAATGGGGATTTTCAAACGCCTCTGTTTATAATACAGCAGTGGTGTGGCACAAACTCTTCCCATTTAATATCTAAACATCTAGGGATTCTAAACAAATATTTGCCAAAAATTTTCATAATAATCATGTTAACTTTTTGGACGAATTTTTTTGATTTTGTAGATACATAAAAAACTATAAATGAAGATCACATAATTAAGAAATTCATAGAAACAGGAACAAGCACTTAAATTTCACTCAAAGACTAGAAACTACTAAATGTAATACTAAGAAAACTGTAAAATACCATGGCATGGTGCTTTAAACTGTTTAAATGTTAATAAGTGGTCATGTGATCAAAGCATTCCAATCTTTTCCAAAAGTGCATTTTGTTTTGTTTTCATTTCCACGGTAAAATCGGAGAATGAGGTCGTAGGATGGGTTTATCATAACTGAAAGCAAAGGCTGATGATCAAAGTGTTAACAAATTCTGCTATAGAGGAAGATAGTTAAAGAGTACAGAAATTCTGTGTTATATAGAATTATAGAAATTCTAGGTTTTAATAAAACTGTCAGTGTGTTCCCCGTACTCCAAATCTGTAGTTATTCAGTACAACACTATTTAACAGCTTCTCTCTAATTCCTGTGCATGACCTTGACAGTAATCTAAAGAGCCAGGGAAAGGAAATTTAAACCTACCGTGTTTATGGATGAACGCCAGCCCCTGCAATATTTGATACATAATATTTCTGATGACTGACTCAGGGAAGAGCTTGTTTCTGTGAAGACAGGCACAAATAAACAGTCATATGATTCTGTTAACCAACCAACCAAAACGAGCCAGCAGATGTTCCTCCTCCCTTAGAGCCCCTGTTGGTTTCATGATAGTGGTTAAGGGTGTGATTTATAGCTTCATAGTCGTTAAAGATTATACATTTAAAACATGACAATTAGAATTTTTATCTGTTGTGATGTTTGGTAAAAGCTCAAATCCAGTAATGGATGTGTTGCACAGATAACCAGATAGCTAAATTTTAAACGATCCTGAGAGAAACAAAGTAAACTGGACAACTGATGACCATCAGATACGCCGAGTGTGCAAATACATAAAATGTAGGCTTTAAGAATTTTAGGGGCATAACTGCTTCAGTTCTGTATTGTCTACTGGTACCATCCAGTGGAAATATAGTAAGAGCCACAAATGAGAACCACTTATCTATTTGAATTTTCTCTAGTAGCCACATTAAAAAAGCAAATGAAATGTGAAATTAATTTTTAACAATATATTGTATTTAATATATACCAGATATTTCAACATGTAATCAATATACAAATTATTAATGAATTTCCTTTTTTTTGTACCAAGTTTTCTGATGTGTATTTTTATTTTACATTTAAAGCACATCTTGAGGCACCTGGGGAGCTCAGTGGGTTAAAGCCCCTGCCTTTGGCTCAGGTCACGATCTCAGGGTCCTGGGATCGAGCCCTGCATCGGGCTCTCTGCTCAGCGGGGAGCCTGCTTACCCCTCTCCCTCTGCCTGCCTCTCTGCCTACTTGTGATCTCTCTCTGTCAAATAAATAAATAAAATCTTTAAAAAAAAAAAAGCACATCTCAACCCAGACTAGCCACATTTTTAAGAGTTCAAGAGTCCCATGTAACTAGTAGCTACTGTACTGGACAGAGGGGCTTTATATGGAATTTATATGAAGTCTAAAGATCCTAATAGGGACTAAATTAAGACAAACATTAATTGTTAACATGCCACAGATTAATGTGACCAACACATTAATTTTTTGACCTTGAATTAATTCTTTGACCCTGAAACCATGCTGTTTTGGAAGTAATCATTTTAAACTTTGAAAGCGCATCATAATTTCAACATTTTCTAACATTACAGCACGATTGATTAGATTAGAGTGTTTATTCAAAACGTTCTCAACATGTAGAAAATGGCTTATTTTTGAATATTGTTAACTATATTATTTTTTTTTAAAGATTTATTTATTTATTTATTAGGAAAGAGAGAGAGTGAGAGAGAGCAGGTCAGAGTGAGAAGCGGACTCCCCATGGAGCTGGGAGCCCGATGTGGGACTCGATCCCGGGACTCCGGGACCATGACCTGAGCCAAAGGCAGTCACTCAACCAACTGCGCCACCCAGGGGCCCTGTTAACTATATTATATGCTTATGTAATGTTTTAAAATATCCCACCAAGAAGGCTAAGAGCATACAACAAAGAAAGATAAATTCTGGTCTTATATCAAAACTGAAAATAGTATTGATCACATATTATTGAAAAATTTTTAAAACTCATATTCATAAACTATAAAATAAATTTTAAAAGAAACAAAATATTTTTATCCTTGCCAACAATTTAAATTTATAAAAAGAATGCTGTAAACTAAAGATACAGTTATAGCATTGAAGCAAAGATTTATGTATATTGGCCTTCAGTTAAAATACATAAAAAGTTTACTTGAATAAAAAAGACTTAGTTTAAATTAATCCTCATCCTTAAAACAGTGTTTGGGAAGTTAAGCTACCAAAAACAAAGTGTAAAAATACCACTTAACCTCAGATAGCTCTTTACCATGTACAGTTGTTAATTGTTAAATTTATACCTTTGACATTAAATAATATTCAAACAATATGATTTTTATTTCCACTTAATTTAGAAATCTGGAATCGAATCATGAAATTCCAAAGTTGAATCTTTTTAGTGTTCATTTGCTATTGCTTTATCAACTTCCAACAACAGATTTATATATATATATATATTTTTTTTTCTTAAGATTTTATTTTTAAGTAATCTCTACATCCAGTGTAGGGCCCCAACTCACAACCCCGAGATCAAGAGTCACATGCGCTACTGACTGAGCCTGCCAAGTGCCCTTATATATTTTTTAAATTAGATGAAAGTATAATATTTCAAATATTTATATTTACTTAATTTCTTTTTCTCGGGGCGCCTGGATGGCTCAGTCATTAAGCGTCTGCCTTCGGCTCAGGTCATGATCCCAGGGTCCTGGGATCAAGCCCCACATCAGGCTCCCTGCTTGGCAAGGAGCCTGCTTCTCCCTCTCCCACTCCCCCCGCTTGTGCTTGTGTCCCTCTCTCGTTGTCTCTCTCTGTCAAGTAAGTAAGAAAAAAAGATTTTTTAAATATTTTTTTAAAAAATTTATTTTTCTTCAGCACCTGTATCTTAGTATATCATGCATAGGTTTATCACTCCATGCATTTATTTATTTATTTTTATTTTTTATAGATTTTATTTATCTGAGAGACAGAGAGATTGAGAGAGAACAAGCAGAGGGAGCAGCAGGGAGAGGGACAAGCAGGCTGCCCATCCAGCACAGAGCCCTATGCGGGGCTCGATCCCAGGACCCCAGGATCATGACCGAGCTGAAGGCAGTCGCTTAACCGACTGAGCCACCCAGGTGCCCCACTCCATACATTTTAAAGAGCATAATTATTAGAAACCAAAAATTTAAGATTGCCCATCACCTGATTTAGAAACTATTTGGATTTTTCAGTATTCTAATCCAGTCTTAATCTATTTACATGTATAACTTTTATATTAACAATCAGTGTTACATAATTATAATTTTGATTTCTGTTTTTATCCACTCAGGCATTTTCATAATCTTCAAACCTATCACTTTTAAGGGCTACAAAATAATCCCATCAATATTATAAACTACAATTACCAATCAATTCTCCTGATAGTTATTTCTCTTAAGAAGTTTAAAGAGATAAGTAAAGCATGGTAGAGTCATTTAAGAGAACATACTAACTATAGTAACTATGAAGATTATATATCAGCATAACAAAATGCTTGTAAGTGAATCAATCAAATAAAAAAATGATCACCATTAAAATTTCAACTATGTAAAAAACAGGCATGGCTGGATCCAAGTGCTAGAAAGAACTCTAGAAAAACAAACACTGATTTGAGGGGTAGAAATTTTTTTTTACTTTTATTTTAACTGCTATTAATGTTATAATGATATCAGCCTGTGGAAACTAACAGGCATTCAGTAAATATTTTTTGAAAGAAGGAAAAATATGATCAAAGAAAAATTCACTCACCATCCCTTAAGGATTACCTGGAGTGTGTATATGAAAGAAATCCAGAGATAGCAGTCATCATTCCACTGGGAAATTTATTTCTAAAGTATTTTAGGATCTTTTGTTGAACAACTCTGGCTTTAAAAGCAGGTAAAATGGACATTAATCTCCCACATGTGACCATCATCTCCCACCAAAATAATAACCTCCCCACACTCAAGGCAGATGACTGAAGCTGTCCCTCTTTAGAGATTCTGTTCATGGGTTTAAAAATGAAAATGAGAATTAGGGATGCCTGGATGGCTCAGTCGGTTAAGCGTCTGCCTTTGGTTTAGGTCATGATCTTAGGGTCCTGGGATCGAGCCCCACATCGGGCTCCCTGCATCGGGGAGCCTGCTTCTCCCTCTCGCTCTGCCTGCCACTCCCCCTGCTTGTGCTCTCTCTCTCTCTCTGTGAAATAAATAAATAAATAAATAAATAAATAAATAAATAAATAAATAAATAAAATCTTAAAAAAAATGACAATGTCTTTGGAATTGGTAACACATCAAGTTTTATCATTCACTTAAAATTCTAATGAATGAACTTATTAGATCCCTTCATGAAAACTGCCTCCTTCCTTCCTCCCTTTTTTCATTAACCTTTCATAATATGCTTGCGAGAGCAATGAAGGTAATCTCAATTTTGTTCAAGTCCAGCTTTATTAGCATTAAAACTATAGAAAGATTTTGGGGGTGCCTGAGTGGCTCAGTCGGTTAAGGGTCTGACTCTTGATCTCAGCTCAGGTCTTGAACTCAAGGTCATGATGAGTTCAAGCCCCATGTTGGGCTCCACTGGGTATAGAGCCTACATAAAAAACAAACAAATAAGCCAAACTATAGATAGATGTTGTTTCAAAAGTATAGATGGATAATGTGTGTGTTTATGTCAGAAAAATGGTGACTATGTCATAGCTGATTCTTCTTCAAGGTTATAAAGGTAACAGCTAATTAATATAGATCCACCTCTTAGAGTAATAAATCTGTACACTTTAAAGTGTGATATACTGAAGGGATCCAAAGAACTCACAGAGGAGATAACAAGGAAAACATTATAGTTTTTTCAAAATAAAGACATACCTGTCCTTCATTAATTGATAGAGGTTTTCTTTCATATATTCAAATATAAAATAGAGATGGTCATTTTCTCTGATAACTTCTTTTAGTTTAATCACATTGGCATGATTGAGTTTCTTCAGAGACTGTAATACAGCAAATAAGCATTAAAATTCTTAAAGCAAAGTTATAGAAGTTGGCGAAACCTCATCAATCTCTATGATAATTGCCTTAAGTAATCTTCCATTTCTTCTGAATTCATGAGTGAATTAAGTCTTAATGTCTATAACATTTCACATGACTAAGAACATCTTAGAACACCAATTTAAAGTAAGCAGTAATTAAGTAATGAATGTAAGTACAAAAATAAACCAAGCCAATAATACCTACCAAACATTTCAATCTGTCACTTTTTTTCTCAGTCTATTCAACAGACCTAGGTTTTTCTGACTGAACTATGTGAAGTTCCATATAAAGGTATCTAAAAATTTATGCAAGTCATACAGCATAAAATAGAAAGAAATGGTATGTAGTAATTAAAAGTTGTCTTTCCTTTGATAACATGAATTAAAACGCCCTTTTAAAAGTGAGAGTATACGTTCAAAAATGAGGGTATAGTTTTTTTGTTTTGTTTTGTTCTCTATTGACATTAGGGTAAGACATGAGAAATTACTTAAGAAGATAAAGAAAAAAACCGGAGAAATACAATTATTTTTAGAATGCTTCCTACAAAGAACGAAACAATCCCTTTAGCTACGGTCCTCAGAAATGAGACAGGGTGAGGCAGCGCAAAGGCCTCCTTGGGTTCTTTATGCCTGTAGGATTTTACCTTAACTTCTCTCAAGTTCATACATTCATCCCAAGAATAGAACTTTCTCTTCATTCTGAAATTAAACAAGAAAAGTTTAGTGTACAGGGACAGATGATTTGAAACACAAATTATGCTGTTGGCTTTTTTACTCTAGTATTCACTTTGGTTAAGCTGTAATCTCCCCTCCTCCTTAAAAGGAAGCCACCTTCCTTCGGTATATCTCAAGACAGTTTGGTACAGGGTCACGATTATGTTATCTGAAATTCTGCTTTAAACACAATGGTGAAAGGATTATCATTAATCTTCCTTTCTGGGTGCCTTCTCATATTTCCTTGATCAGTTTAATTGTGCTTTTCTAAAAGAGCCCCTTCCAAATTTCCTCTTTCTAGAACTTAACAGATAAATACGAAACACTAAAGTGGAGAGGGGAAAAAATCACAAATTTTGGTAACAAATTTTGTGATATAATTTGAACTGAGGACTTCTATATCATTACCTCTGCTTTCAACAAGAAGCCCATAAAGTTAAGTGATTCAGGTCAACAAAAATTCAGACGCAACCAAACTTTAGAAATAGCTTTCTTTTTAAAAATTTTTTTCTTAATTTTTTATTATTGAAGTTTAGTTTTAGGTATATAACATAGTGATTCAACAATTATGTACGTTATGAAATGCTCACCATAAGTACTCACCATCTGACATTATTACAGTATTATTAACTATATTCTCTTTGTTCTACTTTTTGTCTCTGTGACTTATTTTATAACTAGAAGTTTGTACCTCTTAATCCCCTTCACCTATTTCTCTCATCTGCCTCCCACCCCGCAACGATGTTTGTTCTCTATATTAATGAGTCTGTTTTTTGGTTCATTTTCCTTCCTTTTAGATTCCACATATACATGGAAGCATATGGTATTTATTCTTCTCTGACTTGTTTCACTTAGCATAGTACTCTCTAGGCCCATCCATGTTATCATAAATGGCAAGATTTCATCCTTTTTTATAGCTGAATAATATTCCATTGTGTATATATACCAAATCTTCATCTTATTTTTTAATTTTTATTTAAATTACAGTTAGTTACCCACCCACCTCCCCTCTGGTAACCATCAGTTTGTTCTCTAGAGTTAAGAGTCTGTTTCTTGGTTTGCCTCTCTTTTTTCCCCTGTTGCTTGTTTGTTTCTTAAATTCCACATTTGAGTGAAATCATAAGGTATTTCTTTCTCTGACTGACTTATTTCACTTAGCATAATGCTCTCTAGCTCCACCCATGTCATTGCAAATGGCAAGATTTCATTCTTTTTTGTGGCTGAGTAATATTCCTTTATATATAATACACACACACACCCCCCCCCACATCTTCTTTATACATTCATCTATTAATGGATACTTGAGTTGCTTTCATATCTTGTTTATTATAAATAATGCTACAGTAAATATAGGGGTGCATATATCTTATCAAGTTAGTGTTTTTCATTTTGGGGCAGTAAATAGCCAGTAATAGAATTCCTAGATCATATGGCAGTTCTATTCTTAATTTTTGGAAAAACCTCCATACTCTTCCTCAACAGTTGTACCAATTTACATTCCCAGTGCACAAGGGTTCCCTTTTCTCCACATCCTTACCAACCCTGTGTTTTCTTATCTTTTTGATTTTAATCATTCTGACAAATGTGAGGTGATATCTCATTGTATATTTGATTTGCATTTCCCTGATGATTAATGACATTGAGCATCTTTTCATCTGTCTGTTGGCCATATGTATTTCTCTTTGGAAAAATGTCTGTTCAGGTCCTCATCCATTTTTTTAATTGGATTATTTGTGGTTTTTGGTGTTGAGTTGTATAAGTTCTTTATATATTTTGGATATTAATCCCTCATCAGATATATTGTTTGCAAATATCTTCTTCCATTTAGAAGGTTGCTTTTTTGCATTTTGTTCTCTATTTTCCCTCTGCCATCCCAATGTTACCATTAGAGATAAAAATACCAAAAGTAATAAAGTAATAGGTAGCAAAATAATTCCACTATAAACACCACAGAGAGAGGTTGTATTTTTTTATGAACAGATTTTTAGTCACCATGCAAAATGAGAAACAAGAAAAAAGAGGATTTATGTTCTAAAAAATGTTTCTTCAAGTACAGAAATTAAAAGCTGGATTATGAAAACAAGGACCCTACAAGCACCTGAGTGGCTCAGTCAGTTAAGTATCTGACTTGTGATTTCTGCTCAGGTCATTATCTCAGGGTGGTGGGATCTAGCCTCGCCACAGGCTGCACGCTCAGCAGGAGTCTGCTTGAAATTCTCTCCCTCTCCTTCTCCACCTTCCCCCTACTCACATGCTCTCGCTCTCTGTCTCAAATGAGTAGATACATCTTTAAAAAAATTTAAAAAAAAAAGACCCAATATGCCCTACTGTTTTCATTTAGTAGTATAATCTTCTATTGAGATGTTCTAGAAGATTCTCAGGAAGCTTAAAATTATCTTTATTGATTAAACTAATTCCTATAGGAATTATTTAGAGTCCCTACATGAGTGTAATACACAAGGGTAAGGAAATGAGTAAAGGAATGGCAGCAAAAAGAACTAGCAGCACACCATGGTAGTTAAGAATGTGGGCTGTGGAACTGCCCTCCTGGATTCAAATCCTTGCTCAGGGACTCACTGATGTGTGACCTTGTAGAAGTTCCCCACTGATCATTCTGTGCCTCAAATTCCATAGTTACAAGTAGAAATTACTGCATATGAAAAGCCTATTGCAAATCGCTTAGTTCAGTGCTCAGTAAATACTGGGTGTTCTTGTTTTTACCAATATCTATGATCAGCTACAATAGACATGAAGGGCATTACTGCTATTATTTCTAAAATATCCTTAGTGAATCAGAATTTCATTTATACTCTTTTTTTTTAAAGATTTTATTTATTTATTTGACACAGAGAGAGAGAAAGAGCACAAGTAGGTAGAAGAGCAGGCAGAGGGAGAGGGAGAAGCAGGCTCTCCACTGAGCAGGGAGCCTGATTGGGACTCGATCCCATGACCCTGGGATCATGACCTGAGCCTAAGGCAGCTGCTTAACCGACTGAGCCACCCAGGTACCCCTCCATTTATACTCTTTAAGGCGCTAGAAATTTATGGGGGTTGAAGAAATTGATGGTTTACAAGTCACTTACCAAAAGATACGTTTCCATGCTATAGATTTATAAATATCTTGCTAAAACGATAAGGTAAACCTAGCACAATGTTAAATTTAAAAGTCAGTGCAAGAATGGTGCATAAAAGAAGTTTAAGAAAATTATCAAATCCATCCAGAACTACACATATTATTATTCTTAAAAATTATAAAATTTTTTAAAATCCATTTTTGAGACACTAATATATTCAAGTTCCTTTTTCAATTTAGTAAAAGTTGAAATTTTTATTCTATTTGAAAATTTGTACTAGATTCATCCACGTATTCTAATATGCTCTTTTCTTTCCAGCAATTACTACTACTCATCAATACTGCCCTAAGGCAATGTAGGTGTTTATATGCAACAAATACTGAAGTTTCCTTATAAAACAATTGTCCAATTTCTTCAACCAATGTGCAGAACTTAATTTAAGAAATTAAGCCAATTTGTTAGAATGATAAGAAAAGGCACCTCCTTTTAGCTTCCCTGCCTTTTTCTCCTTCATTTATTCATTCATTCAACACCTACTATGTGCCAAGGCAAGGCACGAACGAGAACCAGAGACGGTTATCATGGTGCCTCCCATCTAACACAAAATAGGCTTTAGACTAGTAAACACAAAACAGACAAATTCGTTATAAGGATCATGAGATAAGGGACTCTTTTTTAAAAATTTAATGGCCCAGCCTTTTTGATAAGGCAGTATGTCAGCTGAGAATTGAAAGACAGAAGGTACCAGCAGGTGAAAAACCGAAAGACTTAAAAAACAGAAGTTTCAACCAGACAGACAGAGCTAGAAAGAGCCGGCTGGTCAAAGGAAATAAAAGACCATTTCAGGCTGATCCTTATTATTAAGGCCCTGAGCTAATTTTCCTGTCTATTCTCAGCTAGTCATCTAAAGAAAAGGATAATACTTTACTAGGTCACTGTTTCTGCTCTGCTTTTTCTCCATAGTACTTACCACCTCTAACATCCTCCCCTCTCCTCAAATGTAAGCTCCTTACAGACACCCCCCACATACCTACATCAGTTTTTGGCATACAGTAAGTCCTCAATAAATATTTACTAAATGACTGGACAAATTTCTGTACCCACAGATGGGATCATGAGGAACTATCCCACAAACAGGAGACCCTCCAAAATAGAATTGCCTTCCAAGTCCTTAAAGAGCAGAGAGCTTAATAAATATTTTAAATTTAATGAGATAAGAGGATCTTACTACCATACGCTAGAATGAATTGTGTTACAGCCTTTTTTTTTTATTTGAGAGAGAGAGAGAGGTCAGATGGAGAAGCAGACTCCCCACTGAGGAGGGAGCCCGACGCGGGACTCGATCCCGGGACTCCAGGATCATGACCTGAGCTGAAGGCAGTTACCCAACAACTGAGCCACCCAAGCGCCCCTGCAGCCTTTTTTTTTTTTTTAATGGCAGCAGATACAAGGTTTCTTGCCAGTGATCTAAATTAGAATTTCTCAAAGGAAATTTTCAAAAAGGTCCCTTTTATCTTATTCTTTATAGTGTTCTCCCAACTTCTAACCACTCATCCACCAACTCATCCTAGCCAGTTTGATGTTATTTCAAAACTGTTCAGAAGCCTTGCCCACTTGCTTACTGAATCAAGTACAGACTTTCTTTCCATGTTCGCGTCGCAAATTATAACACTCTGACATCTACCAGCTGCCGCGCCACACGCCGGTTTCTCCTGGCCACCTCCCTACTGTGCTAGCGCTCAGATTCGACTCCACTTCACTCCCCAAACATTCTGATTCTTCTGCTTAAAAGGCTTCCCGAATGAAAAATACCTTCGTCCAGATAACATTTCCCTTCAAGAGGACATGCTTCTTGCCCACTTTGAAGATTAAAGATAAAGCAGCTCTTCATCTGCCACACAAAATGTATACAACATGGAATTTCTTTAGAATTTTTCATCCAACTTGGATGGATTTATAGTGTTAAACCTACAGTATTTGGGGCCTGAATTTGCAGTGCCTAAAGTTTTATGCCACGAAGCACAGATGATGGTTCTGATGGGATATTATGGAATGCAGGTTGTTTTGGTAACAAATAGGGATACACTGAGAATGGAGAATAAGGGGTCTAATACTTCAAGCTAAGTTTATTGCTTTGCATCAGGCTAAAGAGAAATGGCATAGCCTTCTGTATGACTCTTGCGGGTCAAAAACCATCCTAAGATTATGTCTTGTCCAGAATTTTAGGAGTAAGGAGCGAACATTCATATTGATAATCCTGCCAGTGGACTGGCTTCATAGTTCTTCACTCCAAAGAGCTGCTCCCCTTCTGTGATGCCATGGTCACTCATAAACACCTTGCTGTCATGAAGAATGGTTCCACCCTCTAAGATCTCAGCCTTTAAAACTTCACACTCTGACCACATTCTCCCATCTTTTTATCATCATTACCATTGGATAAAATGTATATACCCACTTGTTCAACACTGGGCTTTGCCTGCCTCCTCCTCCAGGCTGGATCCCATGGTTAGTTAGCCTTCCCACCACTGTCCCCCTCAAGAGCACCAATCTTCTACTACTCCTGCCCTGCCAGCATCCTTCAGTCTCTGATCTCTGTATAAACCCGTGAAGACTCTGTACAAAGTCATGTACACACTGCCAATAGCTCCACTTTAGTATTCATCCCAGGTACTCTGGGATTCTGAAAGTGGATTCTGAGAGTACTGAGAAAAGCCTTCTATGACTTTTTTTAGCAACTAAGTGACAAGTACTCCATGACTATTCCAAGTTGAATGCCTCCACTACCTCACTTTTTACTACTCCTTGCCCTACTGCAATCTGGCTTATCTCCTCTTCTATTTCACTAGAACAACTCTCACCACAGTCACTAATTATACCATGTTCTCCAAATCCAAAGAACACCAATATTGGTTTGGATACCAGAAAGCCATTTCTAACTTCCTCCCTTTTGCCTCCTAGTACAGAAGCTGGAAGAGTAGATTCTCACCTCTCAGCCTCTCTTGTACATAAGGGAGACCACGTGATTCATTTCTAGCCAATCAGATGTAACGGGAAGTCATTCCGGGGGCTTCTGGGAAACAAGTTTACTTAGAATTTGAGAGCAGGGTTTGCTGGTATTATTCTCCCTCCTTCTCACCCTGAACCATAGACATAATGCCTGGAAATGAAGTAGTCATAATGTGGCATTAAGTGACACGCTTGAGGGCAAACAAATGCTAACAGCTCAGTATGAAGAAGATAGAAAAGGCCTCGATACAGTTCACTGGAGTCATCAAAATCCAGATGTTCTGCTTTGGAAGAAAAATAATCTACTTATTTAAGCCATTGTTTCTATCACTTGGTGTTAATTTATATACTTGTCACTCAGAGCAAGAAACATTCCAAACTAACCTAAATGCTTTTCGGTCATTAGGTTTTAGTTTTTCTAGTTGAGCACTTCTTTATATTTTTCCCTTGGGTCCAGATATTTTCTCCACTCTCCTGGTTTTCTCCCTACTTCTCTGGTGACGCTCTTTCAGGGTTCTCTACAAGCACCTACCTCTTCCAAGGCCCATTTTTTATATACTGGGATTCCTTAGTGCTCCCTATGAAGTCCGCTTTTCTTTTCCTTCTATATAGCGTCAATTCGCATCTGTAGACCTAGCAATTCCCAGACCTGTTTTGAATGCAAATATTCAGTTACCTGTAGGCATCTTAAAGTCAGCATGTCCAAAAGTGAACCCAGCTTTACCCCTAAGCCTGTGATTTCCCCTGTCATAGTGAACGGCACCGCCACTATGCATTTAAGAATCCCAGGAGTTAGCCTGGACTCTTGCACATGCTTTACTCCTTTCCCTCCAAGCCCAGTCCCCAGTTACTACAGAGCCTATCTCCTAAACGTTCCTTGAGTACTTTTACTGAGGTCCATACTCAATGCTGTTTTTCTAGATCAGGTCACTGCCCCCTCTAGCCAAGATGACTGCCCCAGTCTCCTGACTGGTCACCTTTGATCAAGTATCCACTCTTTTGCTAAAGGGACCATTCTGAAGCATTATTTGATCATCAACTCTCATCAACAACTCTCCTGCTTAAAATCCCTCATCACCTTCTAGTCAAGAGAGACAAACCCTTTAACCTGGCTTTATGACTTCACCCTTCAGCATCAGGTCCCTGCTCTGTCCCGCTCAGACTCTTCACTCCAGCCACCGCCACTCTTCTCAGTCCCTCAGCCCCAGGCAAGCCTTCACATTCTCTCACCTCTAGGTCTTCGTACATATTATCCTTGCTGCTTAGAACATTCTTCTCCATCCTCCTTTTTTAAAATTTGTCCTAAAAATCTTATTTATTTATTGGAGGGGAGGGGCACGGGGATGGAGAGAATCTCAAGCAGACTCCACGCTGAGTGCAGAGCCCGACTTGGGGCTCAGTCCCACGACCCTGACATGACCCGAGTCGGAACCAAGAGCTGGACGCTCAACCGGCTAAGCCACCCCGGTGCCCCACCTCCTCTTTTTCTGGATATTCTTTTCCCATTCTTGCGATCTCACTTTCTATGGGCAGTCTTCCAGCAGACTTCTTCGGCATCATTTCTCTGTGTTCCACTAGGACCGTGATTCCCCCACCACAGGACTTAACCGTATTTTATATTGTAACTTGTCTAATTTGTCAGTCTTCCTCACCACGTTGTAACTCCTATGTCTCATTCCCATTTTGTCCTGAGCGCCAGTGTAGGAGCTTCACAACTGTGTGCTGAGTATTTAAATCTTTTTCAAGTCTTCCCCATGACTCCTCCCTTTCTCATTCATTTGTGCCGTGTCCTTACTTAAGTTGGGAACACCATCTACCACACAGTAGATACTGAGTGTGGCAGACACTGAGTTGACTGTCCAAAGCCACTCTTCTCTTTGTCTTTACTATCACAGTTTTCCTACAGGGATACAAATGCCTGGCTAAGTATTCGGTTTCCCAGCCTCCCCCCCCCTTTTTTTTTAAAGATTTTATTTATTTATTTGAGAGACAGGGAAAGTGAGAGAGAACATGAGAGGAGAGAAGGTTAGAGGAAGAAGCAGACTCCCCGTGGACCTGGGAGCCTGATGTGGGACTTGATCCCAGAACTCAAGGATCACGACCTGAGCCGAAGGCAGTTGCTCAACCAACTGAGCCACCCAGGTGCCCTCCCAGCCTCCCTTATAGCCAGGTGTGCCATGTGACACACTTCCAGCCAATGACAAGTAACCAGAAGTCTTCTGGAGAGGGGTGAGGCAGCTATGTTTTGAAGACAGAAGAACCTAGGTCTGTGTTAACAGCATGGACAAGGTCCTGGCCCTGGGTGCCTACCTCAACACTTTCTATTATGTGAGAAAAATCCGTAAGTTACTTTTGGTTAGGTTTTTTGTTTCATATACCAAAGCATCCCTAAATTATATATTTATGGCCTCTTCTTAGCCCCCACGCTATGTGACTTCTTGCAGTTTTGGACTCTTCAGTGCTTTGCTTTCAAGGCTTTATCTAGATCTATCCAGGTGAGGCTCGATTCCCTATTTTGTGACATGGAACAGTAAAACAAACACGTGACTCTGCCATCCACAAGGAATAATGAACATTTTGTTAAATAAAACAGAACACTGGTAATAACCTTACATGATTGCATCAGACCTAACCTCATTATCATTTTTTTACTCCCTCCTCAGAAGCCACAGCTTTCATGAATTATATGTGTATCTTTCTAGTTCTTTAAAAACATTTATACATAGTGCTTGCTTCAGCAGCACATATACTAAAAATATTTATATGTATAAATTTATTTGTGCATAACGAAGTATTTGCATGAGTTTGTACAATGATTTAATCTATAAGGATGGTTTCATCTCATTTTGGCTAATACTGATACCTCTTTTTTTTTCTCTTCTTGCATTCATTGAGATCACCAAAGCAATCTTAATTAGTAGGGGTATAGCAGGCAATCTGGTCTTAAAAACAACTGTACTAATAGTCCTTCTAATATTTCAGCATACAGATGATGAATTGTGTGTCTTACCAGGTTAGGGAAATTTCTTTTTATTCCTATAGGCTAAGAGCTTTTTTCTAACCCCAGTCATGAGTGGGTATTGAATTTTATTAAGCCCATTTGGTAAATATTTCATTTCAGTTATTGAACATTGTACATTTATTTGACAATAATGGCTATTGACAATATTTTATGAAGTTATCTCCTTGTACATGTAATGATTTATATCATGATATTTGAAAGGTTATAACATTTGATGAGCATTTGTTAAAGCATTTTAAATTTTAGACTGTCGTCATTTGCTTGATGTGGCAATCGGTCTCCAGGACTCATTCTGGAGGAGGCCGACTGCCGTGGTGTGAGAGGAGTCATGCAACCCTCTGTAGAGGCCTTTGTGAACAGACCCCTTGTCAACCATGAGAGTGAGTATCCTGTTGTGGGCTGAACCGTGTCCCCTCCACTACACACACAAATTCATATGCTGAAGTCCTAACCCCCAGTACCTCAGAATGTGACCTTATCTGGAGACAGGGTCTTTGCAAAGGCAGTGAAGTTAAAATGAAATTATTAAGGTGAACCTGAATCCAATATGGCTGATGTTCTTATAAAAAGGGTAAATTTGGATACAGAGATAGGCACAGAGGGAAGACCGTGTGGAAGAGACATGGGGAGAAAATGCCATCCATGAGCCAAGGAGAAAGACCTAGAATAGATCCTCAGAAGGAACCAACCCTGCTGACACCTTGATTTTAGACTTCTAGCCTCCAGAACTGTAAATCTCTAAGTCTGCCTTGTTGAAGCCACACAGGTCTGTGGCTTACCCCTTGTTACAGGAGCCTATTCTTGGCTAAACTGCCCCCATCAAATTCCCCTGTTGAAGCTGTAAATAAATATCTGTGACTATATTTAGAGACAGACCATAAAGAATTAATTAAGGTTCAATGAGGTCTTTAGGGTGGGTCCGAATCTGATATCACCAGTGTCCTTATAAGAAGAGATTAGGACACAGATGCACACAGAGGGAAGACCCTTGAGGACACAGGGAAAAGACAGCCATCTGCGAGCCACGGAGAGAGGCCACAGAAGAAAGCACCCCCGCCGAAAGCTTACTGTGTGACTACGAACCTGTCAGAACCGCGAGGAAAGAAATCTCTGTTTAAGCCAGCCAGTCTGTGGTATGTCGTTACGGCAGCCCTAGGCCACTAACCCGGGGAGCCGCCGTTGTCGAGGGGATGCTGCAGTCCCAGACTGGCCTTCAGATGACCGCCACCTCAGGAGACGCCTGCAGCCAGAACCATCGGCTGAGCTGCTCCTAAATCCTGGACCCCCAGGAACTGAATTCATAAGGGCTTGTTCTCGTTATAAATCACTAAGCGTTGGGGTAATATGTGAATGTATAATAGGTAACAAATACTGCAGATTCAGAAGAAATAATAACAGTTAATTCTATTGCACTGGGAAGCTTAGGAGAAGAGCACATACCATTCAGAACTCAATTTCGTATTGTGGACACCACCTGATTCTGAGGCCCGTTGTTTTAAAGAAATAATAAACTCCACTCTGCGCTCAACTTTAAATTCTGAACAATTTCCAAACATGAGCTTCAGTTTCGGCTCCTATTTGTTATGCATGCAAAGCAGAGCACATATGGGGAGCCCGGGTGGCTCAGTGGGTTAAAAGCCTCAGGTCATGATCTCAGGGTCCTGGGAGCGAGCCCTGTATCACTTCAGATCGCTGAGCAGGGAGCCTGCTTCCCCCTCTCCCTCTGCCTGCCTCTCTGCCTACTTGTGATCTCTCTCTCTCTGTCAAATAAATAAATAAAGTCTTTAAAAAAAAAAAAAAAGCAGAGCACTTATATTTTCTACCAGTGTAGCTGAACAAACCAGAAAACTGAAGCAACATACGTGGGGCCAAGCCCAACTCCCTTCTGGCAGCGTTCCTCCAGAATGGCATTCCCCATCAGCTAAACAAGCACGGGGGTCTCTCTCTAAAGAAAAGGAAAAGAAAGATCGGCGCTCCCCGCTCATCGCACGCAGTACCTTTTGATGGCCACCAGCTCCCCAGATTCGTTGCTCTTGCCCATCAGCACGCTCCCGTAGGTGCCGTCCCCCAGCTGTCTCATGGTTGTGTATCGGTTCATCTTGGAGAAATAGCGCAACCGAAGTTGTCCGTTGAAATGACTTCTTTGTTGAATATAAAGGTAAACGCTGCTTTATTTTTTGTGGTTGTTGTTTTTCCCTCAGACTGTTATTGCTACACCGGTGACAGGTCTGTCATCATTGAGACACAAGCTCTTCCCCCAAGATTATAAAGCTTCATGAGATATAGCGATACGGAATAGGGCAAGGCGGCAGTGCTTCCATTCCTATGAACACCCTATTAAACAAACAAACAAACAAACAGAACACGAAGAAAGAATTTCATTAAAGAAATTTCATTTCAGGGGCGCCTGTGGCTCGGTTGGTTGGGCAACTGCCTTCGGCTCAGGTCATGATCCTTGAGTTCTGGGATCGAGTCCCACATCGGGCTCCCGGCTCCACGGGGAGTCTGCTTCTTCCTCTAACCTTCTCTCCTCTCATGCTCTCTCTCACTTTCTCTGTCTCTCAAGTGAATAAATAAAATCTTAAGGGGCGCCTGGGTGGCTCAGTTGGTTGAGCAGCTGCCTTCGGCTCGGGTCATGATCCCAGCGTCCTGGGATCGAGTCCTGCATCAGGCTCCTTGCTCGAGCAGGGAGCCTGCTCCTCTCTCTGCTTCTGCCTGCCTCTCTGCCTGCTTGTGTTCTCTCTCTGTTAAATAAATAAATAAAATCTTTAAAAAAAAATCTTAAAAAAAAAAAAGAAAGAAATTTCATTTCATTAACTGGTAGCCTTAGCCTAAGCCTAAGCCTAAGAATATTCTTTCAGGGAAGAATCAGAATATGAATACTGGCGGGTTAAACATTTGTCAGTAAGTCCTTTGTGCTATGTGCAACGGGAATCATATATAACAGACTAATAAGACTTATTTATGATTGTGTCACTTACATGGTGCTGTGCTAGTTATCCCATTATATTCAGTAAATACAGGCTTAATGATTTGTCGGATTCCTGTTATACTGAATATAATCTGTATTATTTCAAATCAGACACTGGAAAATCAGACAACTGTACCATATCCGTTCCTTGAATCACTTTTCGCATGACATTTAATTTGGCCCATGATCCCTTATGTGAAACTCCTGGGCCAGATGTGTTTAGAATCCAGGAAATCTGTACATTTTAGAAAAGTAATGTGGTGGGTATAGCGTATGTCATCTAATCCCTCCCAAGTAGCATCTTAATGTAGCTGCAGAAAACTGATGAAAGTCCACTAAGTAAAATAAAGAGAGGCTACGCGGGCATCACATCGTTCGGGTCGTGTTACGTTGCAATGTTGTACAAATTTATTTTAAAACGTTCATTTTTCAGTTTTGTGAATTTTGAATCTACAAATGAAGGGCTGTGGGTCTGTACATATTAGAAGGGCACAGGTTTCAGTAGGTATTGTATTACAGCAATTAAAGAAAAACAGAACAAAATGCTGGTTTTACTGTGTACCCCATTACGACACTCAAAAGTTTCCTCCCTTTGTTCCCTCTTAGTTCTGTTTCAAGGAACTACTCATTTCATTCTGATATTGCCTTCTAAAAATCTCTAACATTCTGTTACAAGGCTGTATGCTGAGTTGCAGATAACAAAATGCTTGGCACCATTAAAATAGGTTGTCTCAAAATGCCTTTTATAATTTGATGCTTCATTCAAAGATTACTTTGCTTTCACTGTAGTACTGTTTCATTTCCAAAAAATAAAATCATAGAAATTGTGTCTCTATTATATGCAGAAATTTCAGACCCATAAGATATGGAGCGGTCATCAAAAGTACCTACGACTTCCAAAAGCAGGCTTTCAGGAGGAAGAAGCAAAAGCACAGGGAAGGACAATAAAACTATGTTGTTTTCTATTACAGGCATGTGTTTATTCACAGGAAAGGTGGGAAGAACCCTGTGGGACAGTAACAGGGTGGGGGTATATTAGGCTATCATTTGTTTTACTTCATATAGATAATACTCCCTTGAAAGTCATGTGTGAATTAATTTAGGCTGTGCTCACTGTGGCCAGGATCTTAAAAAAGAGATCACAATAGTAGATTCCATATCTATTTAGGTATTCTTTTTCAGCTTAAATCTGAGCAAGTGGTCTTAACGGATGCCAGCAAATGATGCCCCGTTTGCCTGAAAATGGAGTTTCCTGTAAGTGGTCGAAATACTAAGGCATTTCTAGAAAGAAAGTCAATACCCCTTCCGCATGGTTCCTGACCCACACATGTATTTGCTTTTCTTAATTTTTTCCTTTATCTGCATAAGGCAATATATTTTTTGAAAGATCTTTTAGGTTTCTTTCTCTTTTTTTTTTTTTAGATTTTATTTTTGAAACAACGGTCAAAATTTTAGCTTGCAGTGACTTAGCCTCCAAAAGCGGAATTAATTGCATCTTTATCTTCCACTATTAAGACCATCAACCACCATCAGCAGCAGTATTATTAGCACTATAAATCAAACCCAACCATTTTTGGAGAGGAAATTTCATGCTAAGCCTAACCAACCACTTTCCAAATAAACACTGGAAACACGGTCTGTTTCAAGTGAGGGCAGCTACAGCATAGGGTCTACTTATATTCAGGGAGGAATAAACAGGGGACCCAGCCATTTCTCAGCTTCTGTCATTTAAGGGGTAGAGTGATGAAGATTATGGATACGACATAGATTTTAAAAAGGTGTGATCTGTGGCTCTCAGAGAATCTGTCCAGTTTAAGCCCTACCTAACCTTTAAGTAAAACAAGTTTACATACTATACTCCCAAACAGAAATCTTAGAGAGGCCTCTTTCGAGCCCTATTAATTACAAAACAGTTTTCCAGGGTTAGAAGCTGTTTCAGCTGTCCCCGTATCCTCCTTGAAAATATAAAAAGACAGTGGCCTCATGTAAAGAGGCACAGACATCCAGGTGAAGAGATTGTTTTTTTTTTAAATCATTATTCCCATGTTTCTATTTATTGATGGCACATAAACAGCTACTTTAATCGCTGTACCATAGCACACTCCTAAACTAATTACCAGTCAAAAGCAACAGAGATAAGTTAAGAAAACACAGGCTGCCTACGGGTCCTCGGTTCACACACAATAATATTTCTCTACAGGTTACATTTATTCTTCTCTGTCGATCTACAGAAGACAAATTCTGCCGAAGAGAGATGTATTAACATGACTTCTTATGTATGTGAACATTTCCATCTCTACAGCGGACTCTTGAACAACACAGGCTTGAACCGTACAGGTCCATTTATATGAGGATTTTTTCCAATCAATACCAGACAGTACTGTAAGTGTATTTTCTCTCTGATTTTCTTAATAACATGTTCTTTTGTCTAGCTTATTTTATTGGAAGAATACAGTACATAATACATATACAAAATATGTATTAATTAACTGTTTTATGTCATCAGTAAGGTTTCTAGTAGACAGTAGGCTATTGGGTTTTTGGTGAATCAAAAATTATACTAGAATTTTTGACCATGTAGAGGTTCACACCCCTAATCCATGTGTTGTTCAAGGGTCAACTGTATATGTATTTCCATTTATATGTTCATACATGCAACAAGGCAGAACGCAAGTAAATGTAATACAACTATGATCCTTAATTTAGCAGAACTGTTAGGCACTTGGAATTTTCTACAATTAACCTACAATATTTAGTGGCTTTCCTAAAGCTAAACAACCTTATATTTTGATTTAAAGAAAGATTTAGAGGCTCAATTATAGACCCACATTAAACAAATACCCTTATAATTTCTTTCCCACTATAGTTTTCTTGTTTTTATCTAAGTGCATAATTACTGTGTATTTAAATGCACAATTACTGTAAACTTAAGCTGTATTCTCAATAGCTTCTGCCAGCTAAAGGGATTTAGGATTAAAGAAGATTAACACAGAGGACAAATAGAGGGTAAAACTTGTGTCTACCAATCACTGAACAGATAATCTTTGGAAATCTTCAGCTTGTCTTTGCAAATCCTACTGGAACGATATCACTCCAACGCAGGCATTAACGTTTTTAAAATATAATAACGTTTTAAAAATCACTAAGTTGTTTAAGAGCAAAGCAAAAAAAGGTCTCAAAGTAACCAAGACGAATGTTACAGAAATGGAAAGGAGAGCTTTTAAAGTGGAACGAAGATTCCGTGTTTAAAAAAATAACGGCATTGTGCTTCGTGCTAACATTCACACACTATCCTAAAACTAAACAAAATAAAAAACCACCCCAACAAAGAGATCAGACAACCTTGCGCAGGCTAGCTTTGCACAGGCAGTTAAGGGGACGCCTTGGGGTGGGGGTTCTCCCTTCCCCAGAAGCTGCGGTGAATTGGGGGATGGCGGACGTAAAGGAAAGTCCGAAGGATGGGGAGTAATTTCTTAACTTTGGCTCAAAGAGTTTCGTTATCATTAGGACAGATGTCTGCTCACTTAAAATGATTATCTAGATATAATTAATCTCCTTTAGAACTGAAATTACAAGCCCCTAAAATCAGGGATTTTTGCTCCCCCTTCCCTGCCCCCCTCCCGACTCTGTCCCTAAATTAAAATATCTCATCTGCGGTAAGAAAGTTTTCATCACGCCGGTTGTCTCATCCTTTTTCGCAAACTAGGGCCCTTTAAAAGGCTCCTGGGGCTGGGGTCCTGCCGATGTACCGGAACGGGTCGTCCCCGGGCCCTGTGTGTCCGGCCGCCGCGGGGTGATCTCCTGGCACCCCCGCAGCCGGCTTGGCGGGGCACTGCTGGGAGCCCCCCAAGGCCATCCCGCGCCGGGATTCCTTTTGGAGGCATTTGGGATACATGAATGAGGGCAGAATTTAGACCAAGTTTTCTTTCTTTTCCTTCCTTTTTTATTTTGTAGTAGTTCTGAACTGAATTCCCGAGACGCGATCTCGCTTCTGACTCCTCACTGCTAAAGTAGTTTCCCCCTCACTCCAATCACTCCCAACTCCAGGCAGTAGACTGGGGGTGGAGGCGGGACTGGAGGGGTAAGGGTTAGGGGCATAGGCGATCAAAACTGGAGAGGTTCGGGAGCGCAGGTCCTCACACTGATGGATGTCTGCCGTCTTCCTCCCACCCGGAATCTACCCCGTTCTCAAGGAGCGCGGAAAAATGGCCCAGGGGACCTCGGAGAGCAAGGAACCAAGTAGGCGCAGAAGGACCCTCCCCCGCTTCGCCCTCGCCCCCGCCCCCCGGGCCCTTCTCCCTCCCATCCCTCTCCCTACCAGTGTCCAGGGCCCTTCTCTCGGCGGAGGTTGGCCCTGGTAGGACGCGGCACCGAGGGGACATGCCGGGCGGGCCTCGCAGGACAGTCTCGGGCTGGATCGGACAGAGGGTGGTGGCCTCGCAGCCCGCTCGGGATTACCTGCCCCACACCGGCCGCTTACCTCTTTCGCTCCCTTGTGAAGCTCTGGCGTCTTGTGTGTTTCGTCTCCTAGGAAACGACGGGGGCTTGCGCCGGCTTCTGCGCTTCCTGCCCGCTTACACCCCGCCCACGGGGGCGTGGTCAACCAGAACAAATCCCGCCCCGTTCTGCAAGCCCCGCCTCCCTAGGGGCAGGGCTTCCGTTAACTCCAGGGCGCCTTTAGAGCTTGCGCTCTCCCTATTTGGGGGCTGGAGAAAGTCTCCGTTACCTTCACAGTTTTTTTTTGTTGGAAGTTGGTTTGTTTGCCCTTTATTCTGTTTTGATTTTGCTTGGATTCGTTCTACAAAAGAATTTGATTCGTTAAATCTGGTTTTCAGACTTGTAAAGCGCAGAAGAAAGATACACTTGGCCTGTATTTGTGTTTGCTTATGCATATACCACCTGGGGGAAATTTGCTCTTGGATTGCAGTCCCTGGTATCAGTCAACTGTTCAGGTATGTGTTACCTCCTAGGCCGCACCTCTAAGTTTCTTTTCATTAATTCATTCAGAGAACCTACTAAGTACCAGTTAGTGGTAATTCCAAGATAAACTAATGTGTTTGTGTAAATAATGAGTAAATAGTAACTAGAATTGTGAGAGGAAGAAAACACTTGTTACTGCAAAAAAAAGAAATATCCAGATTGCCTAGCAAGAAGGCCCATGAGTCAGAAACGTGAGAGATGAGGCAATGATGTAACCATTTAGTAATTATCTATGAGATACCCGCCTGGGCTTGGCACTAGAATAATGCCAAAGTAAACAAGACAGGTATGCTCATGGCCCTCTTGCAGTATAAAGAAAAATAGGCAGAAAAGCAAAAAGCTTTTAAAGTTACATTATGGAGGTCTTATATGCCCAATGATTAAGATTTTCCACAGAGGAGTGATGTGTTCATATCGGTATTTCAGAAGATCATGAAAGCAGCTGTGGGTAGGGCAAATTTCAGCAGCGAGTCTGGAGGCAAGAGAAGAAAAGGCAGGTGATGGCAATTGATCAGGAAGAAATGATGAGGATCCGACTGCAGCAGGGATGATGGAAACAAGAGAAAGGGACAGAATTTAAGGGATATTTAGGCGTTAAAATTGACAGGCCCATCCAGCTTAGGTGAGTGGCGGACAGTGGTGTCCAAAACTGAGTTGGGAAATGTTGGAAGAGAAGCAGATTTGTAGGTGCTATATGGGAGAGATCCTAAGGCCAGTTGTGAAAATTTTGAGTTTGAGGAAAATCCAAATGGAGGTTATGAGAGGGTAATTTGAAAGATTTATAATTTAGGGTTGGAAGGGCTGGAAATACTGGAACTATAGCTGAAGTCCAAGGGTGTGGATGAGATAAACCAAGAAGAAAGGAGAATTAGGCTTCTGGAAAACTCTTTAAATACTTTAAAATACTTTAAAGGGTGGAGAAGCAAAATAGAGATGTAGGAGAGAGAAGGAATGAAAAAATTCAGAGAAGTAGCAGATTCCTGAAAAAAAATTTTTTTTCAGAATGAAAACAGGTAGGTTAAAAAAAAAAAGAAGCGAGGAAAGCAAGAAGAGGTTGTGATTGTAGACTAGATCCTTTGAAGAGCCCTCTGGATTTGAAACAATGCCATCATGCTTAAGGCAAGGTTTTTTTAAACTCGTTGAAATAGGAGGAACAGATCTCCAAGCACTCCCAACTCCTAAGAGGCACCTGATACACAAATAGGAAAAATAAACTTAATTGAAAGGCAAAACTGGCCCAAAAGCAAATCTACATTCAGTGTAGCAAACAGAAGAGGAAGCCCTAGAGCGGTGGCCATGGGGCTGAGCTGAAGCAGAAACTAGAAAATTAACCAGAGAAACTGGGAAGGGACCAGAATGGTCTCAGGGCAGTAGTGCCATTCAAATCCCAGAACACAAATTATCTCCGGAGAAAACATCTTCAATTTAGGCACCCAGGTTTTTCACAAAATATCAGCTCATAACCATATGAAAAATGAACCCCCCCCCAAATGAGAATGATCAGAAAAAGCAATAATATGTTTAGACTTTTGAGGGTTTCAGAAATTGGCAAAATCAGCTTGAATAAAAATAATTATGTATGAAAAATATACAGGAAAGCATACAGAACCCCAAAAATGAACAATGGTTGACCAGAAATATTAGAAAAAAACTGTTGAAAATGAACATAATAATTATTAACGTACATTTTTAAAAAAAGCAAATGAGTTAAACAGCTTTTTAGAACCAAAGAAAGAATTGGGAAACTGGCACAAAATCTGCAAAAATCACTCAGAATGTAGCCAAAGACGTGAGATAGACGTGAGATAGGAGATACTAATGACAGACTAAGAGATATGATGGAAAGGACAAGAAAGTCTAATATAAATGTAAGTAGAGTTTAAGAAGTAGAGAATAAAGAGCTGGAAGGAAAAGCAATGTTTGCAAAATCATGGCTGAGTACTTTCTACACTGGATTAAAGATAAAAATCCACAGATGAAGAAGGGACAAGGAATGCCAAGCAGAGCAAGTTAAAAGATAGTCACATTGAGACACAAAGTAGCAAAACTTCAGAATGTCCCAAACAAAGCGAACTTAAAAGCAGCCAGGGAGAAAAGAGAAATGACCTACAAAGGAAGAGCAATTAGACTGAGGGCAGACCTGTCCATATTAAGAATGAAAGCTGGAAAAAAAATTAGAAATAGAAAATGAAAAATAAAAATGAAAGCTGGAAGATGACATGAAAATTCCCCTTCAAGGGGCACCTGGGTGGCTCTGTCCGACTGTTGATTTCAGCTCCGGTCATGATCTTGGGGTCATGAGATCAAGTCCTGCATTCGGCTCTGTACTTAGTGGGGAATCTGCTTGAGATTCTCTCTCCCTCCCTCTGCCCCTCCCCCTGCTTGTGCTCTTGCTCTCTCTAAAATTAAATAAATAAATCTTTTTTTTTTAAAGATTTTATTTATTTATTTGAGAGAGACAGAGCATGAGATGGGGGAGGGTCAGATGGGGGAGGGCTCCCTGAGCAGGGAGCCTGATTCCCGGGCTGGATCCTGAGACTCCAGGATCATGACCTGAGCCAAAGGCAGTTGCTTAGCCACACAGGCATCCCTTTCCACTTTATTTTTAAAGCAAAAATTTTGTTTTAAAATAACAACTGGTATCACTGAAGAATCCAGTTCCTTAAACAGTTTGCACTCTAAACAAAGAAAAGCACTCTATATCACCATGGAAGTATTTTCCCACAAAAGCAAGAATCTGTGTGAACGTGTTGTGTTTTTTTTTGTTTTACTGTTGTTGTTTTGGTTTGGGTTGTTTTCTTTCGGGTTGTTGGTTTTTACCTACATTCACCACTTGTAACTTTCCACCAGAGCAAGGATATCATTGTCCCTCAGTGGTAATAACTGCATCTTGGTTAAGCGCCATCCCCGTGCTAGGACACTTTGCACCTTCCTTGGGGAGGTCCCAGAGGTTTTCAGGGAGGGTCCACGTCCAGGAGATCAAAAAACATTAAACGCAAACACTTGGGTGCCTGGGTGGCTCAGTTGGTTAAGCAACTGCCTTTGGCTCAGGTCATGATCCTGGAGTCCCAGGATGGAGTCCCGCATCCAGCTCCCGGCTCCATGGGGAGTCTGCTTCTCCCTCTGACCTTCTCCCCTCTCATGCTCCCTCTCACTCTCTCTCTCTCAAATGAATAAATACAATCTTTAAAAAAAAAAAGTGAAAAGTGTTAAAAAAAACCGCAAACGATTGGAGCTTCGGGCACGGATCATCCTTGTGGGTGACCGTAACTGCCTTGAAGGGCCACCAGGCAGGGGCGGGAACCTGAGATCTGGCCTATCTGTCAAGAGGCAGTCACTTCACTGCCTTATGTTTAAACAGACTCTTCAGTTCACTTCGTTTCTGTTCACAAATAAGTCTAGAGCTTGTCCTGCTTGGCAGGAAGTAATAAATTATATCACCTCAAGTATGTTTGCTTCTGTCAAATGGATCTGTGGACCTGATCTTTATCAATGTTTCTAGGCCCAGCAACTTTGTTTGTATGTTTTATTCACTGACTTAGAAGATTTTACTGTAAGATGATAGAACATCAAGGTCTTGCCCCAAATGAGGTTTAAAAAACCTCTGAAATAAAATCTTAAAAGTACTAGTGGGACATCATCAAGACAAGCGACTATTGAAATTCCAAATTTCATTCCCAGCTTTTTTGATTTCTGAAGACTCATACTTCTTGATTTGGGTCACATTTGGGGGAGATCCTGTCGGAAAAAAAAAATAAACCTCAATAAACCATGCAGCTTTTTTTAGGCACAGGAGGTAAATTTAAGCTTCATAGTTTAAAAATAGCACACAAGTCTTTGATTGGTAAGCACAGTTTTTAATCAGCTTCCTGCAGAGATTGTAGAGGTGTTTATTTTGATATGTGTTTATTTAAATTCTAAGACAGCTTTTTAGTAGAAAAGAGTTCTTTAGTTCTAAATCAAAAGTTAGACTAAGCCCAATCCACTTGGTAATTTATTTATTGATTTATTTTTTAAAAAGATTTTATTTCTTTATTTGACAGTGAGAGCAAGAGTGCACAAGCAGGGGGAGCAGCAGAAGGAGAAGCAGACTCCCTGCTGAACAGGGAGCCTGATAGGGGACTCGATCCCAGGACTCTTGAGATCTTGATCTGAGCTGAAGGCAGACACTTAACTGACTGAGCCACCCTCCACTTGGTATTTTAACAACTCATGCTTAATTTTTGTTAACTTGTGAACAATCTCACAAAGCCTAAATCTTGGGTGAATCAAGAAAATTAAAGTACTATGACTCAGAGGAGACAAAATCAATACAGGGAACATAAAAAAAGAAAAGAAGCAAAACAAACCAACACAATAACTAGTATTCTCCAAGACACAAATGGAAAATGCATCTATGTAAGAAAGATGATTCTATAAAAAGAATCGTGTTCATAAAACAGAAAAGAACTCTTAGAATATAAAACCAGTAAAACCACAATTAATTTGATAGGATAGTTGAAGATCCATTTAAGAAAAACTGGAAATCGAAACAAAACAACATAGAGTTAAAAATAAAGTGGAGAGAAAAGATTAGAAAATAAAAGGATCAAGTCTTTCATCTAATTAATGTATGTGCAGAAGAAGGAAAAGAATGAGATTGAAAACCAAAGAAATCATGCAAAATAATACAGAATTGAAGGACACATGTTTCCAATTGAAAGAAACCACCAAATGCCCAGGAAAGAATGCGGGGGAGTGGGGGGTGCTTAACATGAAGACACATCACCGAAATTTCCAAAAAAATGAAAAAAAAACAAAACCCCACTAGTGATAAATGGAAGATTCTAAAAGCTTCCAAAAGGATAAACACAGATCACACACATATGATTAGGAATCATCGTGGTGGCTGATGCCGGAAGGTGAGAAAATATCCAAGCAAACAAAAAGCAGCAATGTCTTCAAAATCTCAGGAAAAATTGATTTCCGCCCTGAATTTGACACTCCAGTTTGAGATGGGCGCTCTTTCTCTATGAACTCTCCCATGCCTCCTTTCTCAGGATGCTTGAAAATGTAATCCACCAAGAGGAGAGAGAAACCAAAAAAAGGAGGTGTAGGACCCTGGAATAAGAGGATCTAACACAGGAGAAAGGGAAAAAAAAAAACTCTCAGGAAAATGTTAGAAGGAAGAAATAGCGGTATAAACCCATGCTTTATAAATACAGTAACACCAGAAGGTAAACTTCAAAGATTTAAAAGTGGTTGCCTCCGGATGGTGGGATCCAGATAGCCCAGGACAGTTAGGCTTCTTATATATATTAAATATTAATATATTAATATTGTATACATACTGTTATATATAAGTGCAATATAATGCATAATATAATACACATAATTAGTATATATGATATGTATTCTCTCTCCCTCTCTCACTACATATATTTTATGTATTATATGCATATTTTATATATACATATAAAATACATATATTTTGAAATATATATATACTTAAACTACATATACATGATATATAATACATATACATAAAAATACATGTATTTTATATATGTAATATATAAAGAAAAAAGTACTTTTAGAAATAAAGTAGGGCGCCTGGGTGGCGCAGTTGGTTAAGCAACTGCCTTCGGCTCAGGTCATGATCCCGGAGTCCCGGGATCGAGTCCCACATCGGGTTCCCAGCTCCATGGGGAGTCCGCTTCTCACTCTGACCTCTCCCTTCTCAAGCTCTCTCTCACTCTCTCTCTTTCCTAATAAATAAATAAATAAAATCTTTAAAAAAAAAAAAAGAAAGAAAGTAAAAGTAGCTTTTCAGAATGTTGAAAGTAGCCTATTTCAGTGGGGATTCAGTTATGTCAAAATACCAATTCTAAGGAATTTTTTGTGTTGTCTGGCTTCTTAGGGAATCGTCTTAGAGCCAACTGGGATATGCTTAGAGTTGAAAACTGGAAATATTTGTTGCTGAGCTAGGACTAAACTGTTTCTGCTAGCTAACCGTGATTATACAATAAAGCAAAAATGGCCCACAATTACTTATGAGAAATGGCAGTTTTGAAAGCATGTTGCTGTTGTTTTTATTAAAAACAAAGAGTACAAACAATCCAACAGTCCCCCCTTTCCCACCTTGACAAACATAATTCCAGATTTTTAACTTTGGGGCAACTTGAATTCTATCAACCATTACTTCATTTCCGCATTCGCTTTGTAAATAGGGATTTAAGGGGCACCTGGGTGGCTCAGTGGGTTAAAGCCTTTGCCTTCAGCTCAGGTCATGATCTCAGGGTCCTGGGATGGAGCCCCACATCGGGCTCTCTGCTCAGCAGGAAGCCTGCTTCCCCCTTTCTCTCTGTCTGCCTCTCTGCCTGCTTGTGATCTCTCTCTCTGTCAAATAAATAAATAAAATCTTTAAAAAAAAAAAAAAAGACAAGTAAATAGGGATTTAATTTATGCTTGAAGCCAAAGACAGGTTTGTTTTAGTTTTGCCATTAATTTTAGGAGAAATGCTTTAGAACTAGGATATAACCTTTCCTCCTTGTGGCCCTCGTAGGGTTTTAGCGGCAAGCCTAGAGTTTACCAGACCCTTCCAACTTGGTCAGATGCAAACTCCAAATTTGGTCTCATGTGCAGTGGGCAGCAGAGAATTCATTGCTCAGCCTTTACAAGTTTCCAGCTATTGCTTTATGTGGGTCCACTTGGTGTCTTGTCTACGCAAGCGCAGTTCAGGGTTCAGGTGAGAATTTAATGTGAGTGTTTGTAGATTTGGGGCATACTGTCTGTGGCTCCTGATTTTCCAAGACTCCGCCCTCGGTTTTCAGCTGCTTTGCCAGCCCCACACTTCATCCCCTGACAAGGCAAAAACATCGCAGTGTTACCCTCTAGTTCTAGCTGCTCCTCGTGGAGACTTCTCCGGAGAGGAGCTAATACGTATGAACATGAACTCCATGCAGCATGGTTCCTTTCTCTCAAGGGTCCGATCCCTTCCGGTATCTGCCTGAAGTTGGTGACTTCCAAGTAATTAATGTATATTTGCAGGGAGTTTAGAACTGTTACCTGAAAGAGAGAGTGAGTCCAACACAAGCCACTCCACTGTCCCCAGAACAAGAAATTCAAGGATTTGCTTTTAAGTATCGCTACTTCAAAGATTTCAGAACAATATTGTATTTTCAGGTCCCCCAAATGTGTCTATTTGTATTTTTGTGAATTGATTTGGTAGATATCTAATAGCAAAATGGCAAAATATGTATTCTGATTTTCAACATAAATTGAGATTTTGGTGATTTTATAGAATCATTATTCTTGGAAATCGCCCCATATTCTCTCATCCTTGTATTTTACATTTTTGTTTCATCTTCAAATCATCCTTTTTTCAGTGGTTAAATCTTAGTGGAGGTTTCTTTCAGTTCTTTTTATGGGCTAAAATGTTCAAAAGCGTGTACATTTTTTAACTACCAGCATATTTCTTATCAGAGATTGGCAGCATATCCTTCGGTACATGATTCCTATCAAGACAATGGCTCATCCAGGAACTTCATGCTTCTTTAAGTCTGTGCGTTGCCCATTTGAGCTTTTCAGTCCCTCGGAAGATAAGCAATCTTGAAGAGGATTGTCTTACATGGTCATCTCAGAACTTTCAATTGATAAGACTTTGTGAACCTAAAGCTAATTACGAATCTCTGAACTTCTTAGTATTTAAGATCAGCAATAAAGTAGTTGAGAAGTAGAGCAAGAAAAACTTAACACTTGCATATGCCCTATTTTACAGAAAGAAAAAAAAAATGTGTTCTCTTAAAAAAAAAGTCTTTTAAAAAGTGTCTTTGAGGATCCAACAGAGGGATAGTCGGCCATCGCTACTGTGTTACATTTACGAGTAATGGCTAGGTAACAATGCTGTATCTTGGAATAGCATTTTACAATCTATGGATGCCAAGTATGATTATACGTCAACAATTCCCGAATTTGTCTCTCCAGCCTGTGCCTCCAGCCTTAACTCCAGTCTCAGATGCCTGACTGCCTATTCAATGCTTCACTTGGAAATCTAAAAGCTCGAACTTAACACATTCAAAACTGAGCTCCTCATACTCTCTCCTGGCATTTGCCCAAAGTCCTCTTCCATCCGCCTTCCCCGTCTCCACTAACGACCACTCCATGATCTCAGATGTCACATTAAATATTCGGTGTGTCGTCCTCAAATCCTCAGTCTCCTCCTCTTCACCGCAAAATCCATAGGATTTGCCTTTGTGATATGCCCTGAACTTGACCGTGTCTCACCACCCCTGCTGCCCACAAGGCTGGTCCAAACCACCATCATCTCTCACCCATATCATTGCAATCACCCTCCAAGTGGCTGCCTCGCATCTATGTTTACCCGTCTTCAGTCTATTCCCAACACAACAGCCAGAGCAATTCTGCTAAAACGTGTATTAGATGAAGACCGTCCCGTCTGCTCAAAACCTTCCAATGTTTTCTTCTGTCCATCCCATGTCACAGTTCTTATTAAGACCTACAGGGCCCTACCTTATCTGTACTACTGTCCCCTTACTCACCCAGGTACGGCAAACCGGCTGTTCCCTCTGCTGGAATGCTCTTACCCCCTTTATTTATATGACCGGCTTTTGCATTTGCTTCAGATTTTAACCCAAAATGCTCATTCTTAGTGGCCTCTCCATCTAAATGTGTGTACATCCTACCATCACATGCTTTTCGATCTCCCTTTCTTCTCTGTTTCCTTGCTTAGCAGTTATCACTCTATGCCATATTATATATTCTCATATTGAGATCTCGTGCATCATCAACCTCTGTGACTGGAATGGAAACTCATTGACGGCAAGGATTTGAGCTAGTTGTCCTCTGCTCTATCTCCAGTGTCAAGGCAATGTCTAGCACATAGTGGGAGCTCCAAACATATTTGTGGAATGGATATGCGTAGCATTTCCATAGCTGATTCTTACAACAATTCTGTCTCCATCGTACAGTGCAGAAAGTGCCTTCAAGGTGATTACAAGACTCAATCTAAGGCACATAGCCGATTTCAAAGACCATAATTATATAAGGTTTCTTAAAAATTCTGGATTCCGAGGTGTTTCCATACTACTGTGCTGCTCCACCCCGTATTCGAGACCAGTGTACCACTGAATCATCTGAATTCAATGAGTAAATGTAGGTGTTGATTTTATATACCAATCAGAGAAAGATTTTTAGGTGTCTCTATTATTATCATATTATTATAATATCATCATCATGTTATTATTAGTATAATAATATATATTAATATTGTCAAATATTATGTTATAATATTATATTAAATATAATAATATTATATTTATATTATATTAATTATATTAAATATATTTATATATAAATATATTATAATATATTAATATATTATATTATATTAATTATAATAATTAAATATTATATTAAATATATTAAATATAATAATATATTTTGTCACTCAGAGTCCACAGTCTCTCATGGTTCGTCGTCCGCTCCGATTTCCCCCCATTCAACCTTCCTTTCCTTCTCACAATTCCCTCCATGTTTTTCCTTATGCTCCTACACGTAAGTGAGACCATAAGATAGTTGACTCTCTCCGCTTGACTTATTTCACTCCGCATAATCTCTTCTAGTCCCGTCCGTGTTTTTTTTTTTTTCTCTTCAAATATCTGGTTTAATAAGGACTTGTTTATTTTGAGAAAAAAGGGTCCCAATCATCAGGCTGTTCACAAAAATAACCCACAGTATTAACTTTAGAAAACAAATCTTGACACTATTACACTAATTATTTTTCTAGAGGATGCACTTGACATGCCAACTCTCATTCACAAAAATACATTGTTACATTTGTGTTGAGCAGCCCCCCATAGTACTCCTATGTGGGGTACATAACACACATACCTCTGACTCAAAGCTGCTCTCAGGTGCTACTCAATGAATG
>CM052802.1:116088073-116119496 GCA_028533885.1 Nasua narica
CTTTCTGATGGAGGCATAATATTCCATTGTATATATGGACCCTATCTTCTTTATCCATTTATCTGTTGAAGGGCATCTTGGTTCTTTCCACAGTTTGGCAATTGTGGCCATTGCTGCTATGAACATTGGGGTACATGTGGTCCTTCTTTGTACTGCATCTGCTTCTTTGGGGTAAATACCGAGTAGTGCAATTGCAGGGTCGTAGGGTAGCTCTATTTTTAATTTCTTGAGGAATCTCCACACTGTTTTCCAAAGTGGCTGCACCAACTTACATTCCCACCAATGGTGGAAGAGGGTTCCCCTTTCTCTACATCCTCTCCAACATTTGTTGTTTCCTGTCTTGTTGATTTTGGCCATTCTAACTGGTGTAAGGTGGTATCTCAGTGTGGTTTTGATCTGAATCTCCCTGATGGCTAAAGATGATGAACATTTTTTCATGTGTCTGTTAGCCATTTGTATGTCTTCTTTGGTGAAGTATCTGTTCATGTCTTCTGCCCATTTTTTGATGTGATTATCTGTTTTGTGACTGTTGCGTTTGAGGAGTTCTTTATAGATCTTAGATATCAGACCTCTGTCTGTAGTGTCATTTGCAAATATCTTCCCATTCTGTGGGCTGCCTGTTTGTTTTGTTGACTGTTTCCTTCACTGTGCAGAAGGTTTGTATCTCGATGGAGTCCCCAAAGTTCATTTTCGCTTTTGTTTCCTTTGCCTTTGGAGACATGTCCTGAAAGACGTTGCTGTGGCTAATGTCGGAGAGGTTACTGCCTATGTTCTTCTCTAGGGTTTTGATAGATTCCTACCTCACGTTGAGGTCTTTATCCATTTCAAGTTTATCTTCGTGTATGGTGTAAGAGAATGATCAAGTTTCATTCTTCTACGTATAGCTGTCCAATTTTCCCAGCACCATTTATTGAAGAGACTATCTTTTTTCCACTGGATATTTTTTCCTGTTTTGTCGAAGATTATTTGACCATAGAGTTGCAGGTCCATATCTGGGCTCTCTACTTTGTTCCGTTCGTCTCTGTGCCTGTTTTTGTGCCAGTACCATGCTGTCTTGGTGATCACAGCTTTGTAGTAAAGCTTGAAATCAGGCAGTGTGATGCCCCCAGCTTTGTTTTTCTTTTTCAACATTTCCTTAGGAAATTCAGGGTCTTTTCTGGTTCCATACAAATTTTAGGATTGTTTGTTTCAGCCCTTTGAAAAAAACCAGTAGAATTTTGATCGGGATGGCATTGAAAGTATAGATTGCTCTGGGCAGTATAGACATTTTAACTGTTTATTCTTCCGATCCATGGCATTTAATACATTCACAATGTTGTGCAACCACCACCTCTAGAAATACAAGATTTTAATCCTTCCTTCCTTCCTTTCTCCCTCCCTCCTTCTCTCTCTCCCTTCCTTCCTTCCTCCTCTCTCTCTCTTTCTTTCTTTCTTTCTTTCTTCAGATTGTGCTATGACAAATGTAGAGAATAAAGTCAGGAGAAACTTAGAGAACCCAGATTCTTTTCTGTGAATCAGTGTCTTCTTCTCTAAACACTGTTATTTTTCTACCATATAGTCACTGGACTATTGCTAGGTTTTAGTACTCCTAGGGCTTTAGAAGAAAAATATCATATAAATAACACAGTGATATACACGTTTTTGATGTGTGGTTAGTTATTACTATTCACAGCATCTTCTTGATACTTACATTAGAATTACCTATAGAATTGATTATATATTATCAGATTATATATTATATCAGATATATATTATCTGATATTATCTGATGTCTGCTAAGGTCTGGGCTCTCCTTAGTCTGTAGGCTTTCTGTAAGACTTTAATTTTACATTACGAAGTCTATTTTTATAACTTAATTAATTACACAGTATATAACATATTGGGATTTTATATAAATACCATCTATTCTTATGAGTTTGTCTCAAGGCCATGCCATGCTCTGTCCCATTTACTGGCCTCTTAGGGGCTCACTTTTCCCAAAGGCTTTCTCTGTTCCATCTCTCAAATTCTCCACACCCCAAGGCCCAGGCTGCCCTCTTCTGTGAGGTTCTTACTGGCAACTCAAAGGGCCGCTGATTTTCTGAGCCCTCTGAATTTGTTTTACTGCTCTTAGAGTCCACACCACAGGACTGAGCACTCAATCACATTCTCTTCCATCTTGCTCATTATCATTTCATCACTGGCTACACTGGGGCCCCTCTGCCTTTTCCATCAACAGAGAGGATGAGACTGGATGTCCTTGAAATTTTCCTCCAGCTCAGAAAATTCTGATGACGTGTCATCGTTTTTTTCTTCTTAGATTATCAACGTCTTGAGACAGACACATATATTTTAAAATCCCACAATGTACTGTGCTCAGCATAGACAAGTGTTCAGTAAATTTCTAGTCACCATCAAGAGGCATGTTTCTGTGTATTTAGGAGTGTGATATGACCCCTAGAAGTGATAAAGCTCCATTAGGTCAAATTAATAGAGTTATAACATTCAGGTCTTGGAAGTGGCAGTCTTGCTACTTGTGCTGCTCTCAAGATGCCCAGAATAATGTGTCCCACTCTGGCAGACTTGCCTTAAGAGAGCAATCTTTCATTTGGATACAAACAAATTAGGGAAGATTCTGGAAACCAAACTATAGGAGGAACTGAAGGCATTCAGCCTGGGTAGGAAACAATAGGAGCCAAAAATATTCAATGTATTCAAATGCTTAAAGATATAGAATGAGAAACAGAATTATTTTGGGTGGTCTGAAAGAAGTCTAGGACAAATGGATGACTTTTCATATAGAGGCGATTTAAGGTTAGCATAAGTAACATTTTCATAAGTTTCTTATAGATTAGCTATTTAACAATAGAATGAGTTACGTGCCTCGTGGCTCTATTGATTAATTGCACAGATGTTGACTGAGTTCCTGCTCTATGCCAGGACTGTTCTGGATATGAGCAAATGGTAAATGAGACAGTCATGCACCTGCTGTGATAGACCGTACATTCTGGGGGGACAGAGTAACAGTAAGGAAACAAACAAACAAAAACACTCCACTAAGAAAATAAAATGCCCATGAAGAAAATGAAATAGTGCAGGGGGATAGAAAGACGGGAGGTGGAAAGGGAGCTGGGTAAGACTAGATGGTCACGGAAGCCCCTGTGAAGATGACATTTGAACTGAGACCAAAATGACCAGAAGAACCAGCCGTGGGAGTATCTCAGGGAAGGGCATTCCAGGAAGTTGGTAGAACAAGGGTGGATGTTGGTCAAGGGCCAACCAGCCATGGGAGTATCTCAGGGAAGGGCATTCCAGGAAGTTGGTACAACAAGGGTGGATGTTGGTCAAGGGCCAACCAGCCATGGGAGTATCTCAGGGAAGGGCATTCCAGGAAGTTGGTACAACAAGGGTAGACACTGGAGGACCCTCAGCCAATGACCCTGTGATGGTTCAAATGTGTGTGTCCCCTGGGTTAGGCTCTGATGCCCACTTGTTTAGCCAAACACTAACCTGGATGTGCTGTGAAGGTAGTTTGTAGATGTGATGAACATTCACAATCTGTTAACCTTAAAGGAGATTACTCTCCAAAAGCGAGTGGATCTCATCTAATCATTTGAACGCCTTAAGAGCAAAAACCAATTTCTCTGAAAAGAAGGGGTTCTCCCTCAAGGCTACTGAGATAGAATCGAATCCTCCTGAGTTTCCAGCCTGCTGGCCTACTGTATAGATTTCAGACTTGCCAGCCTCCACATCACGCAAGGGAATTCCTTAAAGTAAATCTGTGTGTGGGTGTGTGTGTGCGTGCGCACGTGTGCGTGCGTGCGTGCACATGTGTAGTACCTGCATTCATATATACACACATACATACCTATACGCACATCCTATTGGTTCTGTTTCTCTGGAGAACTCTGACTTACACAGACGACTTTCTGGAAGCTTCTGCATATCCTGGCATGAAGTTTCTGTGATTCTACAGCCAACTGAGTGGGAGTGGACAGTAGACTCTAACAGGTTACGAAGCCAGAATTATTTAGGGACCCAAAAAGCCGTGAATGCAACTTTTAAAAAGTACTCCTACTTCACAAGTATCCCTGCTGTCTATTGAATCCTACAGCATAGCAGGGTTGCCTACAATTGCAAATGTCCAATAAAAGAATGGAGATTTCATTCCTTCCTCTATTTTTATGTTTTAGAATTGGCTTCTTTAGAATTTCCCCTGGAGAACAGTTTGAAGAAGAAAAGGGAGTTGTAGGAGTTCAAATTAGATTTTTCCATTCTTTGTTGGATTAAAATAGACGTATTTATGTCTTTCAAGAGCTTCCATATCTACAGTCCAAAGAATACTCTAGAAGTTCAAGGTGAAGTGTGTGATGTTATCAGCCAGCAGCCATTTTTGATTTTTAATCTATTACCTTGAAATCACCTTGAAATTATTTTCCTGGCATTTGCAGAACTGATCCAGGTCACTGATGGCATTTCTCATTCTGTCACCACTTGCTACTCCCTTCAGACTCAGCAAATGGCTCATTTCACAGACTTAAGGCAGCTTTCTCACCAGAGAACCGAAATTCCGGGGTTTCCTGGCCATAGCTGAAATCACAGATGTGTCTCCAGTATTTTCCACCAGCAGTGAAGAGTGCAGAAGAATGTCATTGGCTACCAGATAGCTAGTAGCAGGGTAAGAATTACAGATTGCTATGGTAAACTTATCATTTTGATGAATAGACAAAGTCTTTTATATTACTTTTGCATGGTATTCGTCCTCTTTTTTTCTCCATATAAAATATGTTTTAGTTTTTACCATGCATAACCTTATCTAATTTTACACTGTGCTAATTAAATTTTGTCAAAATAAATCCAAACTTCAAAGTGTAAGTATTCTGAGCTGTGTTTTACAGGTAGACAGTTTGTAAGTTGAAGCTGAGCTTTTGTCCTGAACAAGTTACGGAGGAATACAAAAGAGGGGATGTGTGATGAAAATCGGTATTTGAAATGTTGGAGTCTCACCTCCCATCTTCCCTCTAAGGATGTGCTGAGTCCCATTTTCAGAGGGCTTAGCTTGATTCACAGATTCCAAGGCCCACAGAAAAGGCTCTATGATAACAAAATACTTTTGCTTAATCGGACGGATTTTTCTCCAGTCTTTTCCTCTTTACGTTCAATGAGTTACTGCTGAGGAAACTTCTAGAAGATTTCCTGTTTTCTGCTCCACCTTCACTCTTACTTATTTCAGATTGTAAAGCACATATTTCCTAGGTTGCTATACAAGTCTTCCAAGTAATTTAGGACATTTGTCTGTAAGCAAAAAGGAGAGATTCCAGGTACCTTGAGGGAAAGGCGTTGCAGCCCTCCAGTGTTCCCACGAAAGGAAATGGCCTGCTGCCCCATGGTGTCTGGACTCGAGATGACCGCACCATCAGCTCTTGCCAGAATTTCCAGGCTGTGGGCCTGCCTGACAGGTTTCTGATTTGCCAGGCCTCGCAATCATGTCGGCCAATTCCCTAAAATCTTTCCCTCTCATTCTCCCTCCCTCTCTCTCTCTCTCTCTTGCTTATATATTTCTAGAAATTTATCTATTGGTTCTGTTTCTCTGAAGCATCCTAATACACCAAACAAGAAACTATTTTCATTTGCTCATCCTTCCTCATTATTTTCTGAATACGGTCCAGGTTACTATTATCTCACCTAGTATACTCAAGGAGTGATGAGTGCCAGGTAGAGCACTATCTAGTCCACCTTATCCTAGCTCTGGTGTCTGTGAGCGTGTTTAACTTACTGCTTACGAACAGAGCCTGGGCATTAGAGAGAGCTGGATTTAAGCCTCCATCTTAAAGGAGAGTACCAGTCATTCTGTGGTGTTAGCAACACGGAATCCTAATTGATCAATGACCACTTGCTACAATCACCAGTAAACAAATAGTGACAGATCACAGTTCTCAAAAACAGCCCACTAGCCACAGCCCCCCAGCCATGACCATACTTCCGAAGGTCAGCCAACCAACAGCTGTCTTGCATGAATTACTGTCTCCAGAGCTAAATAACAATCCATCCCTAAGACCTCTGCTTCTGAACGCGCACAGTCCCTGAACTTGACATTTGTCCCAACCGTATACAAGTGCAGGTCTCAGCCTTGCTCTGAGACTGTGAGATTTATAAGTGCAGCTCTCCCTTGTTCAGCAGTAATTTCAGCTTTTTGTTTCAGGCACTGAGGGGTGGTCGTCTTTTTTTTTTTAAGATTTATGTATGAATTTGAAAGAGAGAAAGATAGAAGGAGAGAGCACAAGCAGGAGAGTCAGGGAGAGGAAGAGAGAATCTCAAGCACATTCCATGATAAGCATGGAGCCCAGGAGTCACATCTTTTGACAAAGGATAAAATTGAGTCATATGTAGGGGCGCCTGGGTGGCTCAGTGGGTTAAAGCCTCTGCCTTCAGCTCAGGTCATGATCTCAGGGTCCCAGGATTGAGCCCCGCATTGGGGCTCTCTGCTCAGTGGGGAGCCTGCTTCTCCCCCCCTCCCCGTCGTCATCTCTCTCTCTCTCTCTCTCTCTCTCTCTGTCAACTAAATACAAAAATAAATAATTTTTAAAAATTGAGTCATATGTGAAAAGTATTGAGCAGAGTGCCTGGCGTAGAATAATCACTTAAGAAATGTTATTCGCTAGTATCTTGAGTGCGTAATTCTATTCACCTCCTCTAAGGTTGCTCTGGGTTTTTCGATAGCAAAGGCTGTCAGCCTCCGAATGACATTTTGGTTGTTCGGAGCACTGCCCCCCAAAATGGGCATATCTGGGGCATGTCCAACATGCAACTGGGCTGGGAGGTGTCGAGGCGGAGGGACGTCCACCCCCGGAGGATGGTCGGGACAACAGAGGCTCATCGTAACTTTGGCCACATCTTGTCCAGCCGTGCTCTTGTCTGTTTCACAAGCTGCTGTCGGGGAGCCCTGTCACACTGTGGAATCACTGCGCCTACTGAACTCCAGAGTTCTTCCGCAGGGGCTGCCAATGACCCACCAGTTCCAACCTGCGCTCGTCGGTTTGTTGGACCCCCAACTAGCGAGGGGAGACCTGTGCCACGTTAACTTTCATCTTGCTAAATTTGGGCCAGTGCACCAGTCTGATCAAAATCCTAGATGGGAAAATGCCTTCAAATAGACACTGAAGTGGGAAATAGTAAGGCCTTAGACACATAGCAAAGGACGTTTTGCCCTTCTAGTGAAAGGCTCTGCTCTATCATTCCTTTGTGCTTGAGATTCTGCTGTCAAAGACGGGATCCAGGAAGGAGGTATGTTTATTTTGTACTTTATATAGACCTTAGTTTTTAGAACAGCTTTAGAGTTATAAAATTGTTAAAATAGTATAGACTTCACATATGCCAGTATACAGTTTCTCCTATTTTTATTTTAAAGATTTTATTTATTTATTTGAAAGAGAGAGAGAGAGCATGATGAGCAGGAGGGTGGGGCAGAGGGAGAAGGAGAAGCAGACTCCCCGCTGAGCAGAGAGCCGGATGCAGGACTTGATCCCAGAACCCTGGGATCATCATGACTTGAACTGAAGGCAGGTGCTTAACCAACTGAGCCACCCAGGTGCCCTCAGTTTCCTGTGTGTTATGTATGTATGTATGTTAATAAACATCTTACATTAGTGTAGTACATTTCTTATAATTAATTGATACATTATTGTTAACTAAAGTTCATACTTTATTCAGACTTCCTTAATTTTTAGCCAGTGTCCTATTTTTTTTTCCAAGATGCCTTCCAGAATGCCATAGTATGTTTACTTTGTCATTTCTCTTGAGACTCTTGCGGATGGTGAGCTTCTCAAACTGTCCTTGTTTTGATGACCTTGATAGTTTTGAGGGGGGCTGGTCAGGTATTTTGTACAATGCCCCTCATCTGTTGTTTTTCTCATGATTAGATTGGGATTCTGATTTGGGGGAGGGGAGGAAAAAGCACAGAGGTGAAGTGACGTCTTCCTCTCCTCATATGAAAGGCACATAGTATCAACATGACTTCCTGCTATTGGTGTTGGGCTTGTTCACCTTCACCTGGCTCAGGGGAAGTTGGTGAGACGTTTCCACTATTAAGTTACTCTCTTCCACTTTCTCTATAGTCTTCTTCAGAAGGAAATCACAGTGCATGGCCCACAGTTAAGGAATGGGGAGTTAGGCTCCATCTTCCTGAGTGTGGAGTATCTACATAAATTATTTGGAATTATTCTGAACATGTGTCTCTTCTCTCCCATTTGTTATTTTATGTATTTATTCAATCATATATTTATATCAGGATGGACTCACGGATTTGTAAAAATATTTTTCATTATAATACAAGACTTAAAAAAAAGATTATTCCAGCTTTGGCCATTGGCCATTGGCATTTGGCCCTTTCAGTTGACTTTTGACATTTCCCATGGTTGTGGAGTTTTGTTGTTGTTCTTGATTGGCTTCTACCACCACGAAATGCTCCAGGCTTATCTTGTCCACTTGAAAGTGGAAAGGGACCTGTTTTCTGAAGCTGCGTAAGACCCTGGCACATGGGTAGCAGGCTAAGATCCCCTTCACCAAGTCTAACAGCACAGTTGAGAGCCTCTCCTCTATCTCCAGACTGACTGAGGGCTGAGGGCAGCCTTTATGTTCTCTTTCTCTTCTTCCTTTTGCAACACAAGTTCTCAAGTGTCTCAGCCTCAAGTTGGAGTGGGCGCCCAGTGAATGTCCACTCTAAAATTAGTAAGGGAAAATTCTTAGAGACATTATTGCTTGAATTTCTAAAATATTATAAATGCATGTGATCATGTAGCCTTCGCTGCTATGGAACATGCTACTTGGCATGTCTTATTTCCTCTTGCTTACTAGAAATTTCTTGAAGGCAGAGACCATATTTTGTGCTTCCTCGTCTAATTCCTATACTGAGCACTTAGCATACAGCTGGTGAACGAATATATTCTGTTGGATATGTCGCAATTTTTTTTCAGTCATTGTGGCAGGTATGTCCTCTAAGATGAACTTGATGTTTTTTTAATCACGAAATCAAAACTTAAGGTTGTACCTTTATTTTAAAGGCTCTGTTAGAGTTCCACAATGACTGCGAGATTCTTGCAACAAGGGTAGTGACACCCAAAGCAGAAATGAATGGATCTCTGTTCAGAAGCCTGAAGGGCTCGCACTTGAGCCTGAAGACAGAGACCCCTAAAGATGACTGCTCTGCGTCCCTTTCCGGTGTTGGAATTCTGGGCGCCCTTGAACTAAGGGCTTTTAGTGTTCTATCTTGACAATTGCCAGAGAAGATCTTTAAAAGCGTAGTGCCTAGAGTAGTTAAGAGAAGGCAGTCAGGTGGCTTATGGAAACCTGGACCAGTAATATAGTCTAGTAAATGAGCCATCTGGGGACACAAGGCTTTTTCAACTGCAGTTTTTAAAACATCACCCTTAAGAAGCGTGAAGGAAGAGAATGTTTTATTTTCCACGGGCAGCCAGGTGGCATTTTTACTCAGTAGTGCCCTCCTGGTCCATCAGGCGGGAGGGTCACAGCTGGCTACCGTCAGCCTGGTAGAAGGGGCTTCTTCAGCCTCTTCTGTCCACTCCACAGCCCCTGAATGCCTCATGTTTCAAAGGACTTACCAAACAAAACGTAAAACACAAAGTTCTATGGATAGCTCAGCTGTCTGCGAGAGGGTCAGAAGATCCAGCTCGAATGGGCTGATTAATGGAAAATCCATTACTGATGTAGAACAGGGAGAGTATTTTTTTGCTTTAACCAAGTGGCATGGAAATATGAATAAATAGGGTGAGTATCGGCAGAAGAAGTTAGTGGTTGGAACTCTGGCTAACTGTCCTGCCTGGTTTGTAAATGGAAATGTTAAAGGGTGATTTTTTTTTCCCGGTTTTTGAAGTGTTTACTATGAAATTTATTTGTGATATTTATACTTTAAAAGATAATAAAAATATATTCTCTCCCGGTAAGTAGAATACAGTTAAAATAAATATTTTTTCCTTGTAGAAGTTCAGCAACATGATCATTTTATGTAAAGATTTTTATTTTTATTTTTTTTAAGATTTTATTTATTTATTTGAGAGAGACAGAAGGAGAGAGCACAAGGAGCGGGGTGGGGAACAGCAGGGAGAGGGAGAGGGAGAAGCAGGCGCTCCGCTGAGCAGGGAGCAAGATGTGGGGCTCGATCCCAGGACCCCGGGGTCATGACCTGAGCTGAAGGCAACCGCTTAGCCTACTGAGCCACCCAGGCTCCCCTGTAAAAACACTTTTAATCTCCTAGTTCATCAGATCTCATTTACTATATTTTGAACAACAATGAAATGATAATATCCTCACCAAGTACGGGTGCCAGATAAAGGCTACCCAGTTAAATTTGAATTTTAGATAAACAGTGAATATTTCCTGTAGGTCCATGAGATATTTGGGATATACTTTTACTCAAAATGTACTTGTTATTTATTTTATTTCAAATTTAGTGGGAAATCTTTTATATTATTTGTTAACTCCAGCAACCCTATCACCAAGACAAATTTTTCTGGAAAAAATTTGAAGCTATCAACATAGCTTTTATTCTTTCTTTCTTTCTTTTTCTTTCTTTCTTTCTTTCTTTCTTTCTTTCTTTCTTTCTTTCTTTCTTTCTTTCTTTCTTTCTTCTTTTAGAAAAGATTTTATTTTTTTTTACTTATTTGAGAGAGAGACAGAAAGACAGAGAGAGGCAGGGAGAGGAGTAGAGGGAGAGGGACAAGCCGGCTCTGTGTTGAATGGGAAGCCTGACGTGGGGCCCGATTCCACGACCCTGAGATCATGACCTGTGCTGAAACCAAGTCAGATGCTTGACTGACTGAGCCACCCAGGTGCCCCTCAATATGGCTTTTAATAAAACATATTAGCTTTTATTTACATTGTGAAATCAACTTCACAGGATCCATGGAGTAGACATGTCGCTCACAGCCCATTTCAATCTACCTCATAGAGCCCCGCCCCACCCCCGAAACGGCTTTTGTCATGGTCACCAATGATTTCCATGCCATCAGATCCAAAGACTTTTCTGTCCTCATCTTTGACTTCTGTGACCCCCTTCTTTTTCCTGGTTTTCTCCCCATCTGACCACTAATCCTCATTCCTCTGTCAGATCCTCCTACTCCAACTACAAATTGGGAACTCCTTACAATCCGTACCAGATTCCCCTTTCTTCTTCTTCTATCCCAACACTGCCCGAAAGAAATTTCTGTGAGGATGGAAATATTCTGTATATGCACTTACCCATGCAGCGGCCGCTAGCTACACGTGGCTGCGGAGGAAATGTGGTCTGTGTGACTTAGGAACTGAATTTTTAATTCTATTTAATTAATTTATATCGCCACATAAAGCTGGGGGCTGCTATACTGGGCAGCACAACTCCAGGCTGTTTTACAAGGTGAGCTATCAAAAAGCAGCTTCAGACTTGCAATTTCCTGGGTCTTCTCTGTGGTTCAGATGTCCCCGCAGAGCTGTGGGGTTATAGTCATCCGAGAACTCAGATGACTCACGAGCATTGGCCGAGGATTAACTGTGCTTTCCTCAGCTGTTACTATTCAGAGAACAGCACCAGTCACTCGGTTGGTTGAACCTAGGAAGTGAGAGTTGTTCCTGATTTTTTCTTTTTCCTTCCTATCTCACATCCGAACTTTAAGTAACTTCTATTGATTCCACCTCCAACGTGCATTTTGAATCTGTCCACTTCCGAGCACCCAGTGCAAACCATCATTATGCTTGTTACCTTGCCTCTGGAACTCCCCTTCAGCCCATTATCTACATAGTTTCAACATCATCCTCTCAAAACATGAGTTAGATCATGTCACTTTTCTGCTTATGATTCTTGCATGGTTTGCCATTGCTTTTGGAATTAAAATGTTAGTTCCTTGTTTTGGACTTGAAGAATCCGGACCCTGTTCTCCCTTCCAACCCATTTTATACTGTGTTTCCTCTTGTCCATTTGCACTAAACTTTCTGGGACGTGTGCTCTGCTGCCCCAGGGCCTTTGCACTTGCTGTTTTTAATCTGCACTATCTTCCCAAGCTATGGACCCAGACCACTTTTCTTACTCTTTGGTTCTTAACTCAGTACTGCAGGGAGCTCTCCTCCAACCATTTATCCCAGTGGGTTCACTTCCATTTCCTTATTCTCCACATCAGCATAGAGACTGGTTTCTCCTTTACATTGTGTGCTTGTCTCTTTAATGTCTATGTAGCACATCAGCCTATGAGCTCAGAGAGGACAGAGGCTTCTGTGTAACTCCCGCATTTATCTAATACTAGCACATCGCTGATGCATAGTGGAACTTGATAAATACTTGTTGAATGAATGAATGAACTCATGCTTTGACTTATAGGTAGAGTATTATATCTTATTTTATTGTTTTTAAAATTCAATTTTTAGGGGCGCCTGGGTGGCTCAGTCAGTTCAGTGCCTGCCTTCAGCTCAGGTCGTGGTCCCAGGGTTCTGGAATCGAGCCCCATATCGGGCTCCTTGCTCAGCGGGGTATCCTGCTTCTCCTTCTCCCTCTGCCTAGCTGCTTGCTGCTCCCGCTGCTCGTGCTCTCTCTCACTGTATCCCTGTCTCTGTGTCAAATAAATAAATAAAATCTTTAAAAATAAATAAATAAAATTCGATTTTGAATTTGTATTTTAAATAGCAACAAGTGGATGAATTGGCCCCTGCCAGCATCTTCCCTTCTTCATTAAATGAACACAACAGTGGCATCCAGGGAAAAGTCAAAGATAATAAAGACTAATTACACTGAGAATAGTATCTTTCTTTCAAGTCTCCACAGCACCATATTGCTTTCAGCTTCCTAGAACTAGCTACACTAAAGAGGTTTCCAGTACTATTCTGGCAAATCATAGACACTGGTTGCACTTTGGAATTATCTGGGAAGCTTTAAAATGTGCTAGTTGGATCTCATCCCTGTAGATTCTGCTTTAATTGGCCTGAGGTGCGTCCTGCCTGCTAGGACTGTTGCAGCCGCCCAGGAGCTTCTAGCCTACACCCCCAGTTGCCTATCACAGAGAGAAGTTGTGGACCAAAGAAGGATGGACGCAGTGAGAGACTGTCTCTCAAATCATTTTGTTCGTTGTGAATTCTGTTTGCCACGCTGTTCTTAATGCAACGCCTCACAGGTACGTTAATAGGGTTTTATAAGATTTTTAATCATGAGAAAAGTCCATTAGCTTTTTTTTTTCATTTTCATTCAAAGACCAGCTTCCTTTTCGTTCTTTTTTTCCCCAAATATGTTTATTTTATTTTTTCAGTGTTACAAGATTGATTGTTCATGCACCATTAGCTTTTCTGACAAATGTTCCATTGAAACTGTCAGAGGTTGGATTCAATACTCTTAAGATTGTTCCAGGTAAGTCCACTGGCAAACTATGCACTGTTCACGAAGAGGAACGAATGATTAGTAAGTGAGTAACTCCTGTTTCTGTTTGGTGTCCCTTGGCACTGGTTAAGTCTAACTGGGGTCCTCTGCCTTGATAAAAGGTACCAGCTACCAGGCCGGCCTCGCCTCCTTTGCTTTATCTCCCCCTGTGCTCACCAGCTGGTGGTGTCACGGGTCTCGCTGCGGGCTTGGGCCCCTCCCGGTTCATCCGCTGAGCCGAGCAAAGTATGTCAGACCCTTGGGCTGCTCTAACTTACACTCCCCATAGGTGAACGCTAATAATAAACTTGTGAGCAAAGAGTTATTAATAACTAGCTTTCATAATTAATATTTCGTATTAACAACAATATGGCGGCTAGGCCTTTACAGGTTTCCCGCTTCCGTGCATTTTCCACAGAACTTGTTGCTCCCTAACCAATCGATTTTTCTAAGCGGAAAATATGATCCAGAGTCCCTAAACTTCCTGTGCCTTCCTCAGTTGGCCCGGTTCACAAGAACCGATCTGTGCTACACAGCCCCCCTGCTCTGTATCCTGGCTCTTGGAGGATCGCCCAGCTGGGGGGCCCTCGCCGACACTTGAGGTATGTTTCTTCACCCCCCTCTCCTGGGATCAGCTCCCACATCCTGGCTCCTGATTACTGCCTCATGTCTAGACTCTTCAGCACTGTGGTTAAATTTCCAGATGCCAAAAGTCCTGTATGTGTTTGTTTCCCTCATTGGCTCCCAGTTTCTACAACTCATTGTCAACACCACTGACCCTCTCTACCTGAGCCACCCACTGTCCGCTGGCTCCGGGAAAATGTGTCTCACTAGTCAGTAGTTTTCACCCATTTTGATCTATTTTAATCACTCCTTGGAATTTCCTCGTAACCTCTGCACTATTAATCGCGTAATGTCTTTGAAAGTTGCCTTGCCTTCAAACCAACCAACCAACAAACATCCCCATACTCTTTTGCTTTGTCTAGGCAAAGATATTTTGAAATCATCGATTTGATGTGTTACTTATATCTTTCCCTATTACACATTAACATAAATCCACAACTATTCACATAAATTATCTAGAGATTATTTAGAATCGCCCGATAACCAGGGCACCCTTTGTACCACACTTTGGGAAATGTCTGCCTCAGGGCCTCCACCTGGAGTGTGTTCACTCCCCTCCCTGCCCTGCCCCTTGCCGCCTGTCTTCATAGATGCCGCAGGGCCCATGTTGGGACAGACATACTTAGGATTCCTTGCTCGGTGCCCAGTACACATGTGTGAAGTACAAATGGATTGTCAGTGATAAATGACTCCGGTCAAAGCTAACATCATGTGGTGGTTCAGAGCGTAGATTCTGGAGGTGACTTGGATTCGAATCTCAGCTGCCGTGTAAGTCACTGCACCTCTCCCAGGTAGCTCGGAGAACTGCTGGGAGGATTGAACACATTAGCATATGGCCAAAGCTTAGAACAGTTTCTGGCCCCTACAAGTGCCACATAAATGTTAGATATTATTACAAGCTGTGAGTTCAGGCAACAGAAGTCGAAAGAAAAAAGTAGTCCGTGAGTGTGCTAGACAGCCTTTCCTCAGAGAAGGAGTTGGCTAAGGAATCATGGGAGTGTACTCATATTTATTTAATCTGGAAGCCAGGAACCCATGTATTTATTACATCCGGGTATTAGGGCTTTATGAAGCAGGTAAAAAATATATAACACTCCATAATTTAAAATGGCGTCCATCTGACTACCTGTCATTTAGTTATGCAAGTTGAGTATTCTATGCAAATTCCATTTCATTCCACTCCATTCTCAAAAGAAATTTATGTACTTTGTATTAATTTGAAAACTGAATGATTTTAGTAAGTACCAGGAAATTTTTGTGCAAAAGTGTGCATGTGTGTGTACATGCACTCTGTTTTGAATAGGCTTTTTGTTAGTAGTATAGCAAATAACTCTTTCTAAAATAAACCACTGAAATACCTAGAAATAAACTTGAGAAAGTGAAAGACCTGACCCGCACACTGAAAACTGTAAGACATTGATGAAAGAAATTGGAGAAGACACAAATAAGTGGATAGTCCAAGCTCATGAATCAGAAGAATTTATATTATTAAAATATCCATATTACTCAAAGCAATGTACAGATTCAGTGCAAAATTCCTACCAACATTCCAATGGCATTTTCCACAGAAATAGGCAAAACAGCTCTAAAGTTTGTGTGGAACCACAAGAGACCACAAAAGCCAAAGCAATCTTGAAAAAGAACAAAGCTGAAGGCATTATGCTCTCTGATTTCAAACTATATCTCAAAGCTGTAAGAACCAAACAGTATGGTGTTGGCATTAAAAACAGACACATAAATCAATGGAACAGGACAGAGAGCCCAGAAATAAATCCATACATATATGGGCAATTAACTTATAACAAAGGAGTCTAGAATATACAATGAGGAAAGGACAGTCTCTTCAATAAACTACACTGGGCAGCTAGATGCAAAAGAATGAAACTGGACCACTGTCTTAACACCATACACAAAAATTAACTCAAGGGGATTCAGAACTTAAATATAAGACCTGAAACTATAAAATTCCTAGGAAAAAAACCAGAGGCAATAAAGTCCTTGACATTGGTCTTGGGGAGGATTTTTTGGATTCGATACCCAAAAACAGAAATAAGTGAAATGACATCAGACTAAAAGGTTTTGCACAGTAAGGGCAATCATCAACACAAGGAAAAGGCAACTTACTGAATGGGAGGGAATATTTATAAATCATATATCTAATAAGGGATTAATATCCAAAACACATAAAAAAAACTCATACAAATCAATAGAGAAAAGCAATCTAATGAAAAGATGGGCAGAGGATCTGAATGGACATTTCTAAAGAAGACACACAGATGACCAAAAGGTAAATGAAAAGGTGCTCAGCATCACCCATCATCAGGGAAATATAAATCAAAACCACAGTGAGAAATCGCCCGACACTTTGAGAATGGTTATTACTAAGAAGGCGAGAGATAACAAGTGCTGGCGAGGATGTGGGGAAAAGGGAGCCCTTGTGCGCTGTCGGGAGGAATGTAAATTGGTACAACTACTGTGGAGAACAGCATGGAGGTTCCTCAAATTAAAAAAAGAACTACCATGTGATCCAGCAACTCCTCTGCTGGGTATCTATCCTAAGAAAATGAGAACACTACTTTGAAAAGCTATATGCACCCCCATGCTTGTTGTAGCATCATTTACAGTAGCCAAGGCCCAGAAGCAACCTAAGTAGTTGTCTCCCTATGGATGAATGGATAAAGAAAATGTGTCATATACACACAATAGGATATTATTCAACCATAAGAAGGAATGGAGTCTTGCTATTTGTGACACCAGGGGTGGATCTTGGGGCATTATGCTAAATAAGTCAGACAGGGAAAGACAGATACCATATGATCTCACTTACTACATGTGGAATCTGAAAAAGAAAATGGGAGTTCATAGATAGAACAGGCTGGTGGTTGCCGGAGGTGGGGAGGGGAGTGAGCAGAATGGGTGAATGGGTGAAGGGGGTCAAAAGGTACAAAAAATAAAATGAAATAAACTATAAAATTGTTAAGTGGGGGTGCCTGGGTGGTTCAGTGGGTTAAAGCCTCTGCCTTCGGCTCAGGTCATGATCCCCCCCCGCCCCCTGCCTGCCTCTCTGCCTACTTGTGATCTCTCTCTCTCTGTCAAATAAATAAAAAAAATTGTTAAGTGAACCCATATGTTTTTGTATATTAAAGCAACAGTTTCCCAGGTCATAATATGAATGCAATTTTTTCCTATTTCCTTTTCGAAATAACTCAAGCATCAGCAACGTTACCTTAAAACATCTTTATTACATTTGGTCGAATATTATCAATGACATTTATGAGGAGTAACAAAGGAACAGTAAACCTGTATTTGAATAAAAGATCTCAATTCTAATTCTGGAACTTAAGCAGAAAAGACATATTTTAGCACAGTAATAATCCATTAAATACATATCATCGTTAGGCTGTTTCTGTTATGAAAACATTCATCGATGTTAAGAAAAGGTATTTAGCTAATACTGGAAAACAAACTTCTCTTAAAAACAATTGCACGTTATCATTATATTATAGATTTTTTTAAAAAGCTGTAGTTATATCCTTGGAGATAAAATTATCAAGTTTATTTCCTGAAGCTCTTATAATAGACTGTAAATGCTAAATAAAAATTTTAAGAAATGATTCGGGAGATAAGATTGTAAAGATTTCTTCCTGAAACCATTTCGATAACCTCTAAGGGCCAGATAAAGATTTCTAAAGTTCCCTATGGTCAAATGGGAAAGGGCTTAGAATGAGAACCAGGATTCTTGGCTTCTACTCCAGTGAATTTAACTCATTAATCATCATAGTGTCCAACTTGCTTATTGGTTCATTTGAGAGAGTCACATTTCAGCCTAATCCTATGTAGTGCGGTAGGGTTTTTTTTTTTTCCTTGAAGATTTTATTTATTTGTTTATTTATTTGAGAGTGAAGGGGGGAGAGAGAGAGAGAGAGTCTCGAGTAGACTGCACCGAGTGTGGGGCTTGGTCTCACAACCCTGACATCAAGACCTGAACCAGATCACGTTGGAGGTTTAGGTTTAATTGACTGAGCCACCCAGGCGCCCCTGTAGTGCAGTAGATTTTAAAATGCTGTGCCAAAAAATAAAATAAAATAAAATGCTGTGCCAAAATTTCCCGATACTATCTGAACATTTGCAACCCACAACGTTCTCAACTGATCAGCATTATTCTTACTGTATGCATCTGCTAGATCAATTTCCCAGCTCAAACAGGAGATAGCTTCTAGTCCACATTTCACTACATGCGTGGACACCCAAGACTGTTGTTCAGAAGTCCTCACTGTCATAGCTAAAGAGCGGACTAACCCCGTCTGAATAACTGATTGCAGACCCCAGCCTCGGTGGACACACATCCCAAGTCTCCACTCCATCTGTCCTGGAGGGAGCGGACTCTTGAGAAAAGGCCAGCGTGGGTCTGATGCAATCGCCTGGAATTTTCAAAGGAAGTGACCCTGCTGGCGAGCCTGCCCTGGCTACTGAGGCTGGGAAGTCCAAGCCTTCTGGATAGATGGGCAGGGGGATGTTTTCAGAAGCATAGTTACACCCTGAAAGGCTCTTCCCTTCCAGTACGCTGTCGCAGTATCTCAGAGCAGGGGGCTGGTAAGCCTGGTAGGACACTTTGGTGGTGGTGGTGATAACGGTCTGTAGGGCTGGAGCACCTGCGGGGGGAGCTGCCGAGAGGTACCTGCAGGGAAGCTCTGGGTTATAATAAGGGTGAGTGGCCACGGCCTGGAGCTGTCCATGGTCGGGCCTCTCCCCAAGGCCAGCGGCTCCAAGAGCTGGTTTCCAGCTGTGTTGTTTACTGGTGAAATCAAAGCTTCTCTCAAAGCTGCTGTATGAATTGACGTTATATTGCCGTGCATTCAGATGAACCCAGTCCGTGTCATTAGGGATGCTGCTGGAATTTGGATACACGGTGGGATGTGGGCTTGCACTTGTGTAGCTAGGACCTGCCCATTCATAGCTGCAAGGTGGCCTAGGCAAAAAAATTCTTGGGTTTGGATATTTCTGGAAGGGTGGCATTACGTCTCCTTGGAAGGGGGCCAGGTCACAGGTAGTTTTGTAAGCCTCGGAGCTTGGGAAGGGAAAGCAAGGCTGCCCTGCAATAGGGAAGCCAGTGTCAGCAGTTGTATCAAACTCTTCTGGACTTTCCAAGGGAGGCGTGTTGTTGAAATGTCCACTGTTGTCTTGATTCTCTCTGGCCTAAAAATACATATATATATATAAATTTTTATTTGTAAGTAGAAACGTAAATTACATGGGCGCCCTCATCTGTAACAGTAGCCAACCAACCAAATAAAAACAGACTTCCAACAGGTCAGTTGTGTGCTGTGAGCACTGCACAGTTCAGGTGTGTGATTTGGGCACAGGGTCCAGGGGCTGAACTTGACCTCGCTCAGGTATGAATTCTCCACTACCGAACGAAGAGAGTTCATGGCAGCCAGGCAGGGTGGGTCTGAGCGGCGGATGGCTCTGTGTTTCTCATCCTATGTTCCTAATAACGGAGCCACGGGAGCCTGACCCAGACCCGGGTTCCAATCCTGACTCTGTCCCTCAGTAATGGGACAAGCTACTTACCCTCTCTGAACCTCAGATTCCTAATTGTAGAACTTTCAGGAACAACCACTTCCTCTTGAAGCTTTTGTGACCGTTTCATGGGTGAAACTCTTAGCCCCCATGTGTTTTCTATGGCACATAGAAAGTGCTCGAACACTCGTTTCTCTTATCCCCAGACTAGCACTGCCAACTTGGCATGCTTTGGTTGAAACCGGAGGAAGTTGCCCCAAGGAGGTTTTATTTGTTCCGTGTAAATAATATGAAGGATGGTCTCAAGGAGGCACTGTTAATTCACTGCTGGTATGCACCTGTTTCTCTATTAAAACTAGACTCCTGTCCTTGTATCAGGCTGTCGGCACACATCCTCACCATCTCATTGACTATAGAGACAGTTTGCTTTTTTTTTTTTTAAGAAGAAAAAATTAGGAACCCTATCCAATATATGGACTCAATGACATTTTGTGGGATATATAATTTTCACATAAAATCTTTCTAATTTATTTATGACGTTCGTATTTTACATAATTAGCGATGTATTTTGTGATGAAAATGAACAAAGACCACAGTGTCATGTCTGTTCCCCATTACCTCTGGTTCTCGAATTGTCTTTTTCTGGGGTTGGTAAAAAGAGGCCATTTGTCTCTTGATGGCACTTCTTCTAGCTTCGGTCTCTGATTTGCTCTCGGGTCTGGGGTGATCATGAACTCCCTTGGCCTGCGTTAATTAGGAAATAAATCGAATTATTTATTCTGCTGAAGGAAGCTGGCGAAGTTTGTAAAAAATTGTCTCCCCCAAGATCTCAGGTTGATTTTTTTTTCCAAAATGACAGAGAAAAAAATTATTGAACTAATAAAACAGCACGGGTAATAGAAATCTTAAAAGATTACCTAACAATCCTTTCCCCATACTAGCTATAATTTGGCTTACTATCTCTACCCTTACAGAACACACAGAGGCGGGGCTCATTCCTCGCAGCCGGGTCAGGCTCCGGGAGCCCCAGCCCCGATTTGGGACCACGAAGCTCTATTTGGGTTAGTCCGGGGTTCCTAAGGCACACAGCAGGTGGTCTGGACCCCATGGTATGATGAAAATACCCACCACAGACTGTGATGTCCCCCCACCTACTTGGAAAAATATCGCGTTGCCATCACGCCGCCAGAAGTTGGTTACGGGGTATCCGCTGTGTCCTCGACAGGGAATCAGCTCCAAGGCGGAATGACAGTTGGGGCACGCCTTCTCTGCCAAGCCATCGGGAGAGAAATATTAGTAACACCTCGGACCCCAGGTGCTTGTGAAGGAAGAAAGGGAACGTTTCTTGGGAACAGGGAACTCAGGGCCACAAGGCCACCCCACCGGGTCCCGGCCCAGGCCCTCACTCTGCTGCTTCAGGCGCGCCTTGTCGCAGATGGCGGGCCGCAGCTGCAGGCGGGAGCCGTTGGGCAGGGCGCAGGCCTGAGCGCACACCACCACCCCCAGGCACGACTTCTTGAGGATGTGGCCGTTGTGGTTGTTGGTGTTACGCATGGCCCAGCCGCTCAGGTGGCGCTGGGCCTTCTTCTCGTCGCTGCGGTAGATGAAGCGCACGTAGCCGTCGGGCCACTCGCAGAAGCGGTCGAAGTGGGCCGGCTCCTGGAAGGGCGCACGAAAGGGAAGGGCGGGGCGAGCGGATGAAGCCCAAGCCGGACACTTTGGACTGAAAACTGGTTCTTTTTAATTCCAGAAGTGTCCGAAAACCCACAAACTGTGCCATCACAAAATGTCACCCCTCCTGTCTGTCTGTGATGTTCTGACCCCTGGCTGCTCATTGATGTTTATAACGTTCTTTTCTTCTAAGTGCTATAGGCGTACTAGCTCATCTAGCCTTCATAACTCACACAGACAGTAGGCACTCTTATAATCCGTAGTTAATCCAATAGAACACGGAGGTCAGAGAGGTTAATTGACTTGCCCAAGGTCACACAGCTAGTAAGACCTGGCTCTAGGATTTGAGCCCTTCTTTGACTCCAGGGCCTGGTCTCCTTACCACCGTGGTGAGCACTTCTGGGTGTGTCTCAGTGTTAAATGGGAAGTGAAAATATTTTCAAATGAAGCATCAAAGTGCCAGGCTAAAAAGTGATTGCAATGCTTTATCACTGGAATGCAATTCAGTCTGTAAATGTCTCCACTTTGATCCAATGCTTTTTCTTCTAAAGCTCTTGCCTCTACTCCAAACCTGTCAGTTACATCAGCAGTGATACCCAAAGCAACATTAAAGAGATAAACACCAACTTAGCTCTCCCAGGTTATAGGGGCACGGTGGTGAAGAACCTAGCCATCAAGGTCACCCCAAGCATGGGGTGGAACCCGCTAAGCCCTGGACCGCATCTGAGAGCAACGTGGATTTTCGCTCTTCTCAACAAAGAGTCACATTGCTGAAATAATAAGTTACGTCTGAAACACAGAATATGGCTTCAATATCCATCATTGGTGGTCTCACCCATGATATGCATTATCTAAACTGCAATGTCTCTCTTGTATATAAGTTAAATATAAAGTTGCCCTTTACTGAGCACTTAATATTTAGCCAGTACTCTCTAGATCCAAGGTCATCCCTAGGAACTCGAGGTCCAATCCAGCCTGTCTTAGGACGATCCATAAGCTAAGAATGACTTTTATATTTTTTAATGGTTGGGGGAAAATCCAAAGAATTTGATTTCTTGATACATGGAAATTATCTAAAATTCAAATTTCAAGACCGATAAATACAGTTGTATTGGGACACGGGCATGCACATCTGTCTACATATTGGGTAGGGCTATTTTCCATCTATGGCAGAATTGGGCTTTTGGAACAGAGACAGTATGGCCTGCAAAGCCACGTTATGGGGTATCTATGATCCTTATGACAACCTTCCATGATGGGAATCCATACTCTTATTTCATAGGTACGGAAGTGGAAGTTAGAGAACCTTCTAGAGTGGCATAACTGGGATTCAAACAGATCTGTGGCAGCCAGGTTCCACTGGCTTTCCTGATATGATAGAGGCTCACAAGGGCATTATCACAGTAATAAGATGTTTGCACCCCCTCCCCCTCCCCTCACCCCAAGGACATTCGACCCAACATTGGCAAAACAAAACTATTCTCAGTTGGACGCTTCAGACTTCATACCTCATTCGTATTATACATTCTAACAAAAATTGGTAAATGGGCAATTTTGTTTCCTAAACCACGGGGGGTATTGTTGAAATCATTGCATTTACCTTTTCTCAGAAATACTGTAATTGCCATAAACTAATATATTGACTTCAGGTAAGTCACAGATGAAATATTTAATGATGTACTACTAACGCTAAGTGTATACCAAGTGCTAATTGTTTTTAAAGTGAGCATTTCACTCTAAGGATCTTGGTAAAATAGACAATTTTCCCAAGGAGAATATTCCATTAGTGTCCCCCCGTGAGGGTAGAGAATCACTGCTCCCCCATGTCTCAGCTACTAAGGCAGCGACACTGAAAATGAGACCATATTTTTAAATCAAAGCAAAAATCGAGGTCTCAAGGATTGGGTTGTTTTGGTTCTAAAGTGTCGGCACACGCAGACACAAATGTACACACTGAGCATGACAGAAAATCTGGCCGGTAGTTTAAGATGGTTATCTAGTCCCACCACTTGATCACAGGCCATCTTAACCTGAAACAAAGGCCAATTCGAGGACGCTCTCAAGGTCATAAACCAGTTTAGCTCATTCTCCTTCAGTCGGCCGGAGCAAGGCCAGGATCCTGTTTCTCCACTTCCATTTCCCAGCACGCCTGCCCTTTTGAGATATCCCACACGTTCCCTGCTTAGGAAGCGGTGTCGCGAAGGAAAAATACTTCACATTTGCTCGGGAAGTCTAGAAAAATGCATGAAAGAGGAGCCATCTTTCCATTATTCAGAAGTGGCTCTTTTCTAAAATGCAAGAGTAGACTATTTTCTTATGAAGATTTTCTGGGCGGAAGTCAGCGTGAATGAGTTGTCCTTGCTGTGCCACGGTCTACTTTCCTATAGATGGTACAGGGTGACTGAAGTAGCAGACTTTAAAACCAATAGGACAAATTACTAAACATATGTACATCAAAAACAAACCAAAAAAGTGCTGATCTCTTGCTAATGACCTGGCTAATTGTCTGAATCATCATCTGAATCATGGTGGTCTCTTTCCCTGTTCCACACGTTGCTGGTAGCCCACCTTTGCAAATACATGGGATTTGCACTCCTCTTGCCTTCTACCTACACCTAGGATTTCAAAGTCACCCCTCGGTTACTGCCCCAAACCGGTACGACCAAGCCTAACTGTCCAGTCATTCCCTGGGCTCGGCTCTAAACTACTTTGTTCCATTAAAACCAAACAAAATAAAAATCACCCTAAAAAGGAGGTGATCTTGTCATTTGAGAAGATCAGAAGTTAGGTCCAACATCAGGATTCCACAGGCTCTCTTGTCGCCTGTGGTCTGGTTAGCATGACCATCCAGGCAGCCCCCGGTGTCAGCATAAGTCGTCCCAGTCACGCTACTTGTTTAAGATTCGGGTCACAGTGATTTATGGTCTTACAGTTTTGCTGCCTAAGAAGCAATGATATCTGCATTCGCTGTATCCTTCTCATAGATTACAAAGAGTGGGTGAGAGAATCGCCTGGTGTCTGGCTTGGATAAAGGAAAGCAGGGGCCAGGCGTCCTGCTCTCACCAGATGACTGAGAACTTGAAGCCTAACGGACTGGGGACTACTGGTGTGTTTTAGACAAGGGCAAGAAGAAGACACATCTCTAAACCCAACTCTGCCGTTTGTCGTCCCTCTAACAACTGAGGACTCTCGGGAATGTGGCGGCGGGGTGGGGGGCGGGGCGGAGGTCTCACCTCAGTTTCTGCAAGAACTTGAATGCCAACAGCCATCTTTTGGGTGGACGGAGCCACGTGCGCGCGCACACCCGGTTTCACGCACCTGAGGCATCTGCGGATCGTTGATGTCCCAACTGAGCTTCATCCCGTAGGAGCACACGCAGTCCGCCTTCCGCCCCACTTCAGCCAGCATCTGCCACCCGCCTTGCCTGCGCTCTCCGCCGGCGATCCTGAAAGATGGAAGAAAAAACCCTGGATGGGCAAGGTGATGTTTTCCCTCTTTAGAAATGAATTGGGTGGAGATGGAGAGACAGAGACACACAGAGAGACGGAGAGAGAGTTTATTGAGAAATCCGGAAGTGGTGGACGCGGGTTGAGAGCTCTGTTCTCAGCCAAGGTGCTGAAAACCCAGGCGTCTGAGCTGACAGCGGCTGGCACGTTTATATGGACACACCTCCCCAGGCTCCACCTTTCCGCCCTCCTCTCCAGCTCCCACCCTCCCCGCACCTGCAAGGCGGGTCACCCCCGCCAAGATGGAGACCTAGAAACGGAGGGGGAGGTGGACCTGAGCTCTTGGGAAACTGAAGCCAAGATTGTCAGGGGGCGAGGGTGGGGGTGGGGAGTTGGAATGTCGCATTTAGGTCGAAAAAAAATTTTTTTTTGTTTTTTTGTAACTTCGCTCCGTCTCTGGGGTTTCGGATTGCGTTTAGATGGAAGTTTTTGTTGTTGTTGTTGTTTTAAAGATTTTATCTATTTATTTGACAGAGAGAAAGAGGTCACAAGCAGGCAGAGAGGCAGGCGGGTGGGGGGGGAAGCAGGCTCCCTGCTGAGCAGAGAGCCCGATTGGGGGGGGGGGGCTCGATTCCAGGACCCCGAGATCATGACCTGAGCCGAAAGCAGAGGCTTTAACCCATTGAGCCATCCAGGCGCCCCTAGATGGGAGGTTTTTGAGACAGAGGCGTTTCAGCAAAGTCCCCCGAGAACCGATACAATTCCTAGGCACTGTTTGTAGGACGCTGGCCGTCGCGCGCCCAGGTCTGGGTAACTGCGCCCGCGCCAACTAGCTTTGGACTTCTGCTCTGGGGCTTTGTTTATAGCTGTTATGAGTGTCCAGGAGTCTGTGCTTTTCTCCTGGGTGGGGGGAGTGGCGTCCGAAGGAATGCCGAAGGTCCCCGTGAGCTCGCGGGCCCAGGTGCACCTATTCTCCGGAGGAGCTGCGCGAGGGAAGTGGCCCAGTGAGACAAGAGTCCCTGAGAGTGAACCTGGAGAAGGAAGGGGGCGATGAACTAAAGGTATCTGGACGGGGAGGGGTGGGGTGGAGTGGCCTCTACGGGCCCAGCGCTCGTAAGCAGGGACACTTAGAGCGCGCTCTCTCTCTCTCTCGCTCGCGCTCTCTCTCTCTCTCTCTCTCTCTCCTCAGTTCTCTCCGGGCATCGGTTTTCTTATCTGCTTAAAGAGGGGATTGGGACTCAGTGAGTTCTCAGTAGCCATCCACCAGAAACAAAATTTTAAAGATCGTCTTTATTGGTGTCTTGTCGTGGAAATACCCCCATTCCATCTGCGGAGGTTTTCTGGAGCCTGGAGGAGGAACGTGAGGAGGCGCAGGACGCTATGGATCCCCCGGGACCGCCTCATTAGGGTGATTGCGGTACCTGGAGGCTCCAATAAAAGAAATCCTTCGACGTGACTTAAATTTCTTTGCAGCCACGCTGGAAGGCGAGGAAAGTGTTTTCCCGGAGTTTTTTCTCCTGCCTCTGTTCTGCAGGCGGCACGCTTCGTTTCTCAGCCATATGCAGAAAAGGGTCGCTCCTGAAGGCCAATCACTGTTAGAGGGGGATGCTCGGACTTATATCCCTCCAAATCCCGAAGTCCGGGGCACGCTGGACCTGGGCGTCGCCCTGCACGCTCCCGGCGCACCGACCGCTGCTGCTGCGTGGGACCCGCCGGGAGGGCGCCCTGGCCAGCACCTCTTGCCAGACCAGACTCTTCCCTTGGCCAAAGGCAGAAAAAGCAGGTGCTCCTTAAACCCAAAACCTGCGCCAAATAATTGCCCGCGCTCGCGGTCCTCTCACCTCCCGGTCAAGGGCACAGTCAGGTTGGTTAGGAAAGTCAATCCAATAGTGGGATGCTTTTCGGAGCTATCAGCCACAGGCAGCAGAGAACTCCGCTGACGGAAAATGCCAGATTTGGGCAGTTTCACCAATTTTCTTCTTTCTCCAGTTGCAAGCTGGACGCTCCTCCCAACCAGAGGCGAAAAGTCCACGCGAAAAAAGGGACTCGGTCATCCCCCAGCCTCTCCTCCCCCAAGTTCTCTTTTTTGAAAGATTGTGTAGGTCAGGGTTTCCGATTAAAATCACTATTCCGTAGTCGCCACGAGGGTCGGGGAGGAACCCAAGAGAGTATCCTCTCTTCCCCCAGGAGTTTCCTCAGCGGATTTTCATCATATTAACCGACTGACTGCCGAAGGTCTGGCCACTCCTGTCCTGTTGGTCTTCCAAACGTTAAAACTACTGACACCTTTCTTTGACAAATACATATTTCGTTAATTGTGGTAGGTTAAGATAATGTGCACTCTAAAATATTTTAACATAACCTCAAAAATAATTTAAATTCACCTCTGAGACTGCATAGACATTAAGTTCGGGTCTTATTGTAAAGATTATTAGACTCTTTCTTGTTTCTATAATCCTAAAATGTTCCTAGAGAGTCTTTACCTTCAAAAATATAAATGCATACAATTTCAACATAAAACCCAAATCAATTGATTATATACCTCTTTTTCTAAATGGATTCTAGTCTCCAAAAACATGTCATTAGAGTCTCTGCCATTATTAGTTTCAGAAGAATTAAAATCTTAATCCCAAATTGCTCTAAAATTATGTCTCAGTAAAACATGTTAGTAAAAGAAGCTAATCCAGAGGTGCCTTGTGGCTCAATTTGTGGAGCATCTGATTCAGTCTCAACTCAGGTCTTGACCCTCGGGGTCGTGAGTTCAAGCCACAGGTTGGGTGTGAAGCCTACTTAAAAAAATGAAAAAGCTAATTGAAATGAAAATTTGAAAATAAAAATAAAAAGTAGTTGTGTTTTCTATTGTGTTGTCTTACATTCCTCCAGAAAATTTGAATGCATTAGCAAACCTATAGTTTGGAAGGACATGTTTTCCCCCCAAATTCTGTAAATAATTGATTATAAAGTTTCTGCCTATTATTAAGCAAACTGTAATTTTATTATATTTTTACTGTATTCTCATTATTTTATTCTGTAAAATCAAATGCACTTAAACTGTATTTCAATTATTGTTTGTTACTATCCTTCCATTTTTTCCCAGGCACTAGTATTTTCATTGATTCAGAACAACTTTAAATTCATAGCTGGTTCTTCCTTCATTACCATTTTGATATGGTAAAAAGCAAAGGAAGCTTTTTAATTAAAAGCAAAGGGAGAAGGCTTTGCATTTGCTAGGCTTAGTTGAAAATCAGGAACTAGTGTTAAGTATATTTACATCGTATTGGCCAGGAGACAGACATCATGCTCTTTGAAATAAGTATCATTTTGAACGGAAGGCAGGTGTAGGTGCTGACCCGGGCTGACTAGCAGAGATTCTTGTTCTATTAGGTCTTAATTTGATATAAACAGATATCTTCTGTAAATGTCTTGAGAAGAAATACCCATAGTTTGCATCATAACATGGATTGATTTTTACACAAGGAAAGTTTAGATCTTAGGGGTGGTTTTGTTTGTTTTTAAGAAAACCCCAGTCCAGTTTATTTTTGCCACTGTCTTCACATAAACAGGCTACTTAACAGGGGAAACCTGGCCATTAGTAAACACTCTAGTTGGGTTAAAGGAAGTAGGTAGGAAACAAGCAGAGTGGATGAAATTATTTGTTTGCTTTTTTCCCCCGTTTTGTTTGGTTTTGTTTTTGACTGAGTACACCATGTTATTGGGAAAAAACAAACAAACAAACAAACAAACCCTTCTTTTGTGAATTCAGGATTATTCTCACAATTTCAGGGGCAAATCTGCTTCCTATCCGGGGAAACTCCAGTTTGAGTCTATACCGCTATCCACAGACGAAAGACAGCTCAACCAGCTGTTAAAGGTGGAGAGAAAACTGCCGGCTACCACCCAGGGAATATCTATCAGTTTAGAATGCCGCAAATAAAGAAGGTGTACGTGACCTTGTTCACATCCTCAGAAATCAATTTAAGGCGTGCGTGCGTGCGCCCAGGCGGCCTGACCAGGATTGCTAATTACTTGCAAGGGTATCACGCGTCTCAACTAGGGGTTTAATAAGTTTCAGGTGTGGGTTAATTGGTTGGCGTTCAGGGCGAGGACTAGAGCTCAAAAACCGCGAGGCTCCCCGGGCTTTCGTCAGGCGGGAGTTCAGTTCGCCTGCGTTTCGGCAGCAGAACAGAAGGAGGTTGAGCGCTTGTGAGCCGCGCTCCGGGCCGGGAGCCTCGGGATGCAGGCGGTGAGTGAGCCTGGGAGGGCCCGGGCTGGGGGGTTAGTCTGGGCTCAAGATTCGAGGGGGGGGGCCCAAGGGGGGGACCCAGGGTCCGCCGGGTTTCTGGGTGCAGAGGCTGGCATGTTTCCCCAGGACCCGGCACTTGCTGCGGTGCCTGATGCCAAGGGAAGAGCGGGGTTTCGCGGGTGCTGCGGGCTTTGAGCCTTTCCGCCTTCTTAGGCTTATTTGGAGTCGAGAGCTTGCAGCGAGGCAACCGGGCAGAATAGAAACCTGGTCCCTTGTTTAGAGAACAGGAAACTGGGGAACTAATGTTTAGAAGGCCATGAAATCTTTCTTCCAATTTGCTGCGGGTGTTTTCCCAGCCCCTGCTGCTGCGTAGACGGGGCAGTGACATTAACCCATCTGGGCTCCGGGACCTACGGTCCCAAGAGGGACCAAGCAAGGACTTGCGCTACCTGCACCGTGGATAAAGGTCCTTAAAACGCCCGCGGTCCCGGATTTGGGGGTTGGATTGGCACCGCCAGTGCTCACGCTTCTCAACATCCGTTTAAGCAAAATCGTTGCTGGGGGGAGGAGAGTCTGGGTTTGGGTCTTTGAATTCACCCCACTTTTCATATTTGTAAATAACACTTGTAATACAGGGTGACGTCCAAGTACTCGAACTTCTCGAGTACATATAGAAGTAGGACTGTGAGCACGAGCTAGATTAAGAAAACAACAAAAACCTCTTTAGAAGATACTCGAAGTCTATTTCTTTGTGGTTGTACATTAAATAATTGGGATGAAGTGGGCGGAGGAGATACTGCTGTTTACCGTAGGATAGTGAGTTGTGCAAGCCGAGGTGGCAGACCCCGGGGTTACTCTTGAGGAAAAGGTGTAACAATCCTCTACTGTCCTGTGAATTCTCTCACGGTGGTTGTTAGTATTTGATCCTGGAAGTTGCAGTAAAAGTCCCAGAGCAGCGTTTAAAATTCACCGAAGTCAGAAACCTACAGCCCAGTCTCATGACGGGGCTTCAAACAGGCTTTTCAAAACTTAATTTTCCAAGCGCTCATTCTAAAAATGGCTCCTTTAATCCTAAGTCTTCTATCTTCTAGTTATCACTATAGTTCGTCTGCTTTGTGACTGTTGATTACAACGATGTTTGCTTTGCTTCTCGTGATAGTCTGTGGTTGTCCCAGTACTGAAGAAAGCTAGATAAATTAAGATCTTACTTGACAGAACACAAGTAGGGGGAGTGGGAGCAGGGGAGAGAGAAGCAGGCTCCCCGCTGAGCAGGGAACACAGTGTGGGCCTTGATCCCAGGACCCTGGGACTATGGCTGGAGCGAAGGCAGCCGCTGGACAACTGAGCCACCCAGGTGCCCTGGGTAAGTCATTTCTAAGTAGTATGTTACTTAGACCTTATAATCAATGGCATGAACAAGCAGTTCGGGATGATAATATCAAGCTTCACTTTAATTTTTAAAACTTGAGATTCATTTCCTTGGGACACTTCTTAAAACAATCTCTTTTGTACACAGGAAGAGGAAGGGCCTTTGCAGTCTGCTAAGGAAGACACTGGGAGTAGAATTGCCCCGGATGCTTTCTATGTAAAGATCAAGCTTACTTTTTGTGGGGAGGGACGGGGGAGGGTGTGTGCGTGCTCTCTTCCCAGTTCTGTGTTTGCTGGGCTATGAGCATAATAGTTCCTCAGTCGCTCAAGGCAGAGGCAAAAAAATCTTTGCTCCTTCCCCTTCCCTAATATCCTACATTCAGTTTATCTCCATACCTTCGACTATCCTACCACTATCTTAGTCTGAACTATCTTGGGCCAGGTGTTAGTCTAGGTAGACCGTATTGAACAAAACAGATGGTTCCTGCCCACATGGAGCTTACAGCTTGGTGGAGGGCCAAAGAAACAGGTTACCGACCAAAGGGAAGCTGTAGGAAGAAAAGGATGAGGGGGTCATCATGGAGAATTGAGAGCAGAGGGAGGCACTTGATTTACTTGAGATAATCCTGGAAGACCGATCTAAAAAGGTGATATTGAAGCTGAGATCAGACGGTGATGAGCCAGCCAGGTAGAAAGGTAGGAAGAGTTTAGGCAAAGAACAGTCAGTGCAAAGGCCCTGAGGCAACGCAGAATTTGACTGACTTTCTTAGAATTGTAATGTACTTTAACTTTTTTGGTTTTTTTGACTTAGTGAAGCCAGGCAGAAGTTGACAGATCAAATCATGCAGAGCCCGAAGACCAAGGCAAAGGGTTTGGAATTATTCCGAGTGCAGGGAAGCCAAGTGGAACTTTAAGCAGGCAGAGGCCTGAGCTTCCGAGAGAATCTGAGTGTAAATCTCAGCTGGGAGATCTCCTGCAAGTTCTTAACCTCTCCCAACCTTGCTACTCTCTCCAGAGAAAGAATCTGTCCTTTCAGGGTGGTGGTAAGGATTCCGTAAGAATATCTGTGGAACACTCCTGGCACAAAAGTTTCACTTAAGAATGTGCTAAATTAAAAATACTCCATTCACGTGTTTCACTTCCAATGCTACTTTCCATTTAAATCCGTACTAAGAATATGGAATT
>CM052802.1:116119996-116144970 GCA_028533885.1 Nasua narica
GTATATTCTAAATATTAATCTTTTATTAGATAAATCACTTGCAAATATCTTCTCCCGCTCAATAGGTTGTCTGTTTTGCTGGTGGTTTCTTTTGTGTACAAAAACTTTATTAGTTCCAGTAGTTTATCTTTGCTTTTGTTTCTATTGCCTTAGGATACCTGTCTAGAATAATGTTGCTATCTTTGATGTTAGAGAAATTACCGCCTGTGTTCTGCTCTAGGATTTTTACGGTTTTGGGTCTCAGTTACGTCTTTAACCCATTTGGAGTTTATTTTTGTCTATGGTGTTAGGAAGTAGTCCAGTTTCATTTTTTTGAATGTAGCTGTTCTGTTTTCTCAGCACCATTTATTGAAAAGATGGTCTTTTCGTCATTGTACATCCTTGCCTCTTTTGTCATAGATTAATGAATTATAAAAATGGGGCTTCTTTGGGGGGGGGGGGTCTCTGTTCTATCCTGTTTTGATCTGTGTATCTGTGTGCCAGGACACAATGTTTTGTTTACTACCACTTTGTAGTGTATCTTGAAATCTGGAATTGTGATACTTCCAACTCTGTTCTTCTTTGTCAATATCGCTCTTGCAGGATCATCTTTGGTTCCATACAATTTTAGTATTCTAGTTCCGTGAAAAATGCTGTTGGTATTTTTATACAGATTGCGTTGAATCCGTCGATTCTTTTGTGGGCTCCAGCTTAACGCTGGGGGCTCTAGCTCACTCTTGATCTCCCCATTCCCTCTCCATCCTCCCTCCCTGACTTCCTCCCTGCCGCCGTGGACTTTGAGCCCTACCACCAGTTGTTTTTACCACCATCTTTGCCACAGCTGTATAGGGTCAAATCCCTGGGATGAACCCCTTCATGGACATGTGTCAGTATCCCCTTCGAGGTTCTGCTACTGAATCCTGGGTCCTGATCCCTAGGGTGACAGTCCTTTTGTTCCCACAAGAACTTAATACAAGCTTCAAAAGTATAATTCACACTTTGTGATTTTTCAGTGGTTTTTGCCACTTTTTTTCAATCCCGGTGTCATGAGCTCAGTCAGGAAAAGGGGTCTCAGCCTTCATAGTCAGTGTCCCCATGTATGTGATAGGAGTCTGTGAGCCCGGACACGCATAACAGCATAAACAGACGTCTTACCGGGTGTGGTAACCGGCTGTTTTCCCCTCTAAGAGGTGTCTACTAGCATCCAAGAGCTCCTTAACAGCTGAGAACTTGTCTGTTCTCTTTACATTTTATTCCAAACCCTGGGCAATGCCTGGCACATAGGAAACACTCAAATGCTTGCTGAGGGAATGGGGACTCCACTGGAATCCTGGGTGTTTAACCTCTGGAATTTTCTTGAACAAAGCCCCCTCTCTACGGAGAAGTTCTCATCCATCGAAACTAAACTCAGGTATTGCCTCCTTTAGTTTTTTAAGTTTTCTTGGTAAGCTATTTTTATTTTTATTATATTTTTAAAATACTTTATTGATTTGACAGACACAGCAAAAGAGGGAACACAAGCCGGGCGAGTGGAAGAAGGAGAAGCAGGCTTCCCGCTGAGCAGGAGCCCAATGAAGGGCTCAATTCCAGGACCCTGGAATCATAACCTCAGCCAACCAGGCGCCCCAGTAAGCTATTTTTAATACTTCCATTATTTTATAACTAAACATTTCTCCATCTATTTTACCAGACTCTGAACTCTAAGGGCAGATATGTTACTGGTCACTTCCGGATCTCTAGTGTAGTACACAGCACCGGGCAAGCTAGATTTCATGAGAGGGGAGAAGGTCAGAGGGAAAAGCAGACTCCTTGTGGAGCTGGGAACTCGATGTCAGGACTCCGGGATCATGACCTGAGCTGAAGGCAGTCGCCCAACCAACTGAGACACCCGGGTGCCCCTAGATTTGACAAATATTTAAGTGAATATTATTACTGGAGTTTATCCAACTGCCATAGGACAAAACTAGCTTTTATGAAGGCTGGGGGCGCCTGGGTGACTTAGTCGGTTAAGCCCAGTGTCTGCCTTGGGCTCGGGTCATGACAACAGGCTCCCTATTTGGCGGAGAGTCTGCTTCTTCCTCTCTTCTGCCCCCACCTCTGTTCATGTGCACACACGCATGCTCGCTCTCCCTCTCTCTCTCAAAAATCTTAAAACAAAAATAAATGAAGGCTAGTTCTACATGGGCTAACTCAGGATGCTCAAGTCTTTGAGAAATTTGCAACTTTTGATATTATTAAGGGATATGAAGCTGATTTCCTTCTTAGTATAGGACATCAACCCAGGCAAAATTGCAAAATTTTTCCTTTTGTTGTTCGGTGCTCAGGAGTCACAGACCCGAATGCCTTCAGCGGCCTTTAGGTGTGTTGGCTGAAGGCAGAAGGGAAAGTACTAACCGCAGCTGGTAAATACGAGAGCACAGGTCTCCTCTCCAGGCTGTGGTGGGTGCCAGCGGCAAAGGTAGGTAGGGGCCAGGGGCTCGGAGCGAGCTTGGCCTCTCCTCAGGCTGCCAGACGTGACCTGGCCTCGGCGCCTTCACTCCCGGTGAGTGGCTCCTGAGATTCATAATGATGGCATTTACGAACTGCTTGCCCTCGTGCTGTTATTGCAGTGTCTCCCGGCCCCCCGCCACCCCATTCCTTAAAACGGGAAAAAAAAAATCTACGAACCCATCGCTTTTACTCTCTTCCATGTCTGAAAAGTCGAGGGATATTTGAGGTGACTGTAGTCTCATGAGAGTGCTTATTTCTTTGTGTGCCTTGGACTAGAACTCCTCCTTAAATACGTGAGTGTAATTGATTTCGAAAACCTGCAATATGTGAATGTAATTGATTTCTAAAAAAGCCCGCTGTAATAAAAACACACACTTTTATAAAGAAACTAAGAAACGTATTTGGGTGAATGCTTACCATGTGTAAGCAGCTCTTTCAATTTGCACCAAATTATTAGGCTCTGCTCTAGAGACAAAGATTTATTTTTTAGTTTGAATTGGTTCCACCATTTAAAATGAAATCCCAGCGGGTTAGGAGGAGGCTCTTTAAAATGTCCTCTCATCCTCACACCCGAAAGCTCTAGTCCCCATTCGGACGGCTAAATTGAAATTCTCCCTTCTGTGCCATCTCCCCTTCCCTTTCCCGCCTCATCTCCGTCACTATCCAGGAATTTAAGCAGTTTCATAAGTGGACTTTGAGCACATCATCTGGACTTGGCTTGGTCACCACTGAACGGATTGGTCACCGTTCAGAACGGCCCCAATCTGTGATCCTGCTGGACGACCTTAACTTCCGTCTGGGGGGGGGGCGGGTTCTCTGTCGTGGTCAAGTCTCAGCTCAGCGACCTGTCTGGGTGCTCGGGCAGGGGGGAGGCTGCGGGTCCAGAGCATCGGATGTGGTTTCTGCCTTCCACAGTCCCCTCAACCAGGCCAGTGCTGCTCCCCGAGTTACTGTGTAAAGCAAATCTGTTCCTTAGAACCATTATATCCTCTGCTCATCTAACTGCTCTTAAATTTTCCTTGTGCTAATCATGTTCCGAAATAGTTTAACTTGGTGTGTGGATACTATGTAAAGGTCATAATGTTGCATAAAAGGCCATGCACTGTTTATTGAAATGAAGAATTAAACTTTTAAAATTAATTGCTAAAATATCCCTTTATTAAAAAAAATTCCTGAGTAATAAGTCATTTGGAATATCACGCAGACACACATTTTAATGTCTTTGAACCAAATAAGAACAATTTCAACATGCTTTGCTTTAGTGTAAAAATCAATTTATTATACAACAATCACACAGAATGCTTATCTGTCTACAAAGAAAAATAGCTTCTCCTGCCTCCCTGTCCACCCCAATCATGATATTATGTTCTTGAGTATTTTCAAAGGAAAACCAAGAAGTGATATCCTCATTTTCTAAATAAGGAAGTCCCCAGGAACATCATAAAATGTTACAAAAGAATTAGAATGGTCTCTTAGCTACGAAGTGCTGTTCTGCCCATCACAGTAAGTATCATTTTTTTCTTACAAATAAAAATGAATATTTCTCTGATGGGGTTAGGGAGGACCTTCTCTCTCAATATGCCTAAATGCTTCAATATATCTTTCGGTAGGTTGAAAATGTCACTTCATTTCCATTTAACATTCCATTTTGTTTTATTTAAAAAATTAAAATTTTTAACATGTGCTTATAGTATTACATTTTCATTATGAGTAAAAGGAAATTCGGGAACAAAGTTTTCATTTTTCTAACAGTATAGAGGCTGGCTTTTTTCCTTTTAATAGCTTTAGGAAAATCACATTAAGTGCAGACATTTTGCTTTTTAAAGTTTCAACACTTAATGACAGGTTACAGTAGTTACCTGATCCAGTTCTTGGGGCTAAGATTTCACAGCTCTTTGTATCAGCCCTTGACTAGTTTAAGGCTAGAAGTGTTGGATTAGAGTTAAAGACCCAATGGGAAGCAGTGTCCTGAAAGCTCTGCGTTGAGCTGGGAAGTGCAAACTGCCCCAGTTTTTCCCTTTGAGAGGTTCCCCCCTGCCTTCTCCTTTGGGCTTGCGGGCCTGGAAGGATGGCTTCCCTCCTTTCTGGGCCAGTACCAAGTCCAGGGAAACGGCAAGGTTGCAGGTAAATGAAGAGCGGGGAGACTTAGTGCCTCCCTAACACTGGAGAACCAGCTGCAAACAACGAATGCCTGCTCACATCCAGCTTCTCCCTGGGTCTCTGTTCCCCCCGGAATGTACTTTGAGAACAGATTTTTAGTCCTCACTTGGGACCTAAAACTGAACTGGAGTCCAGCTGCTTCGAGGGGCTCAGTCCAACCCACGTGTTTTGTTACAGAGGTGTAATCAGAGGCTAGCCCTTATTTTAAAACAAATTTCTGGGAGAGAACGATACTCACAGCAATACTGTTGGGGTGGGATGGAAGGAAGTGGAGAAGCAGCACCCTAGAAGTCAGTTGTAAAAAAACTTTTTAGAAAAATAAATCCAAGAGTCAGTGGGCGTCAGAAATGTGTGCTGGATAAAAACGGCCCACGTGCCTACACGTTGCACGTGCGTATGTGCACAGCACGGCTCCCACGGCGAGCAGCGAAGGCCAGGTCCCAAGGGGGGAGCGGACACGGGGGAGAAGCGAGAGAACACGGGGTCTGTGGTCAGTGTCCTAACAGAATCCGCGCTCTTTTTTTAAACAGGGAAAAGGATGTTAACACTGGCCACCAAGGGGGCCAGTGCAGAAAGGCACTCCCGGACCGACCCGACCCCGGCAGCGGGGACCGTGCCTTTCTGGCGCTGGCGCATCTGGCCTCAACATTACCAACTACAGGTTATTTTAAAGAGAAGGTAGGAAAGAGAAAGTGTCTAAGGGGGCGGGTCTTATGGGTATAAATCTTCCTCACGTCTTCAAAAACTATGGTTTCCGTTCTTGGTGCAAGTGAATAGTAAAGGTCTAATACTTAGGGAGGAAAAAAAAAAAAAACAGTGACTACTGCTTTCCTCTGCTTTTGGGCTTGTTCTCAGGAGGAAGCGTGTTCCCCGGGCAGGGGAGGGATATGCGGAGTTTGCCAAGTTGGCACTTTCCACTGAAGTTCATTACCAGCCTCTGGCTCTGTGCTGGGATCTTTCCATCATTCTCTTCTTGCCATTTTCAAAAAGTTAACCTACAAAGATTCACAGGCGGGCTCACAAGAAACAGCAGACAAATTCAACATTGGTTTTGCCCCAACTGTTCTGATTTATAAATATTCCGGTGGCTTATCCTTATAGGGAGAAGGGAAGATTCCTTGATAAGAAAGGAAACAGGCAGCCAGATTTAGATCCTGCTTTCAAAGCTGAGCAGGGTGTCTGTTTACAACCTAACGTACAGGAATTTAACATAGGAGGTAGACATGAATATAGGAATAGTCACGGAAACCAAAACAAAACTGAGGGATGACTCCTATCCGAAGCCCCTGAGCTAGGAGAATTGGCAGGAGATCTTTCTCTTCTTGGAAAAAGTAACTGTCAAAATACAAATGCCGTTACCATATCACTAAGTTGAGACTTAGTATAGGAATTTGACAGACTCCACCTTAAAAGTTTTGGTAGATTTCTCCGTCTCCTGTGTATAATCCATTTTAATATTTTCTGGGGTTGGGACAAATGGACTGATGACATTATTGCTTAATACAGATTCAGACCCTGTAGTTAGAAGGTAATTGACATTTTGTTTTAAATATTTCAAACTTTTTATTTGAAGACTGGCTTCGGAGAGCAAGGCTCCATGTTTCCTGGCTTTGTGTGTGTATAAGGCATGCTAGAGACAGTTTCTGGTGAGGGGTTCGGCCTGGGGAGGAGAGAGAAGCTGCACCAGGTCTGAGGGGACTCGGTGTGCTGATGGAAGCACTCTGTTAACAGATTAACCTAATAGCAATATAGTAATACATTCCAGGTACAAATGATTTATAAACTCAAAAGAAATTAGTTTATGCTAAAACATATATAACTTTCAATTCAGTCTTTGCTTTAAAACAAGCGAGTCTGTTAGGCTATTATATATGCTTTGTCTGTTACTCGACGTTTATTGTGCTTTCTTATCGATGACCCCGTTAGTGGCGGTGAAGTAGGCTTTGCAAAAACCATTCTTAAATTCTTTCCCTGCAGGTGGCTCTTCCATATCTTTCTTCACTGGCTTTTTCCGGTATGTCTGTTGGATGTGTATATTTCAAAGGGGGGAAAAAAAGGATTCTTGAAAAAGACTGTCTCTGACACGGCGTATAATCTAAAACAGTTCATGATATTACATATTGGACAAATAAGAATTTTTGTAATGGAGTTTTTAAGCTAATGGTTAAAAATAAAAGGGTAAAAACCAAGACAAATCTGAATTCCAATGAAAGGTTATTTCTTTCACCTTATCCACATTGGTTAGGATTTCCGTGTTATGGGGTGAGCACCCAAATTATTCTGCTTTAGTTGCTTCCTTGTAGTTCCTAAAAATGAGATCCTTTCCAATTCAAGTTGAAAAAGTGCTGTTACTTTAAATGTATTAGTATCTTGGGTTCTGGCTTGATTTGAGCTTTGGCATATCCTTCCTAATTCTGACAAGATACCGGATTTCATCTCCTTTTTGCCTTTTTTTTTTTTTTTAAAGCAATGGTATTAACAAGGGTCTAGACTAAAATAAACTGAACTCTAAAGGAGTAGGATTCCATTTGCAGGACGAGTAGGGATGAAGTCCTGGGCGCCCGTCACCCGCCCTGGGGCCTCCCTGAGCTTTCCCCAGTCGGTCTGTTTTCTTTTGGGTGGCTTTGTTTGGTTGCGCCAATGGTTATTTCTTTAGAAATTCTCAAAGGAAATTTGTATCTCTTATAAAAGACAAAGCCTCGCCAGTCCAATTTCAGAAACACAGGGGCTTAAAAATCCATCCGAGGTTCAGGCTCCCACAGCTGGACTCTGTTCGAAGCCCCTGTGGGTTAACTTTCAGCAACTGCCAATTATAAAGGAAAGCACTTGTCTGAAGAAATACACTTGATTATAATTTCTAAAGTGCAGTTTTGAATATAAAGGTATGTTCTCATTTCTTTTTCACGGACCTTACTTCCTCTGCACGTCCTCCCCCCCAGCAAGTTAAAATCCACAGCCACTGGAGGTCTGTGCCCTGCTACTGCTTTCATCAGTTTTTGTCTTAACAGATCTTAACAGAGTTGTTCTGAAATTTGTTTTGAAGCTCTGTTCCATTTAAATTGTTGATTAAAAAGACAATGACCATGAAGAAAAAGCCAATGTGACCTTTCCACAATGGCTGGCCTCAAAAGAATTTTCTCCAAATAGTGAGTTTATAGTATCACAGTGCTGATAGAGAAACAATTTTTTAATACTAAATTCATTTAGCCGGTTTTTCTCCATTCAAACAGTTCCTGCACTCACCTATAAGACTGTGGTAGCATGGTGCAAATACATCAACCAAATGTGTGACCTGACTGAATTCTAATACACGCCCACTAGGATGGAATGGGGGTTACCCTTCAAGGGGAGGATGCGGGGCATGGAATTGGGAATGCAGTTTTCTGTTTTCTTCGGCTGCCTCTGCTGTGCACAAGACTGTGCTGTGTTGTTTAACTGCTTTACGAAAGGCAAAAGCCCGGTGTGCTATGTTTTGCCGCTGAAGACTTACAGGTCCACTTACCTGCACATAAAAATTTAAGAAGAGGATGACCAACGTCAGCATGTAGGAAGACTGGAAGATGAGACAGCCCAGGGGGAAGCCGCAGGGCTTCACCACGGCGCTCATGGTATGTGTGATGGTGAGCACGAACTGCACCTGGGGGGGGGGGGGCAGGTGAGGCAACCGGGCAAGCCACAGAAAATAATTTTGAAATGTTATACACTGAGAACTCAACTTCTAGTACTCCCTAAGATTCGCAAAAATAAAACGCTAAAGCAAGCCCCTATCCTATCCCGACATTTTATCTGAATGATGCTCGTAGGTATATACAATTGCCCACTAGTTTTCTCTTGGAAGAGTAGTTGAAATTCTTTAGATAAAAAGGAATCTGTTAAAATTAACATCTGCGTTAAAGCATCTACATTTCGAAGCAAGGAATAAGCTAATTGTATCTGCAGGGGACATTTTAAAACACCAGGTTTAATGCTTAAAAGGTTAATTTTAGAGAAAAACAGGCAGCCTCTGTCGAGGATGACAGATTCCTTTCCTCCATCCCTGAGAATATTTAGATGCTGCACATGGAGAAAAGCAGAAAGAAGGGCTAACATACCAGTTGAGCCTGTGTGAGGTACTTCTTCCACCAGAGATACTTGTGCATCGATGGAAACACAGAAAGGCCATAGTAGGAGTACATAAGAATGTGGATAAAACTGTTCAGGGTGGGTCCAAAGAAACCTGTAAAAGTGTGGTATGAAAGTTACGGTTCATTTTTATCAAATGCGATTGGTTCTTCCTGTGTGTCATCAGCGAGGAGGAGTAACAACTACGGTACCACCATCTACCAGGATTCAGCAAAAGTCGCCGAGATAGGACAAAACTGGGATGGTTTTTCAGTCAGAGTGTCAACCAAACAGGTAATTCCTGATTTGCAAAGGTTTTACTGTCTCTAAGACTGTCATTACTGTCCGCAAACCTGGGAGAAAATGAAATGTTTGCTTAAAACTGGTGGCAGAGTTCCTTTGAAAGAGAAGTGTCTCCGCTTTCTTTCAACCGGGGATGAACCATTTTGATTGTGGGAAGAGAACTGCTGGTACGAGGCGGAACTGAGCGCTCAAGATTCAAGGAGAGCATGTGCTCTTTATATTGATAAATTCAAGCTGAAAGGGCCCTAGGAAGCAGGATGCCACCGGGAAGGTACTGCAGGACCTTCAGGAGCGAAGAGGGCTAAGGGGGTGATGAGTGGTGCTTCAGGAAACCAGAGGGAAAAACTAAGTTCTCTGTTGGCTCAACTAAGAAGCCAAAGGATTTAGCTGCCAGAGACGGGTTCTCTGTTAAGACCGGCATACTCACGATCGTGAGGATTAAATCAATATATGCATGCACAGTGCTTCCAACGGTGCCTGGCAGAGCGAATACTACTTACGTGCCACTTTGGAATCCAGATGGCACAGCGTCCTGCAATGGTTGGGGCTATAGAGCTAGAGGACCCCTAGAGCCTAGGTCCCCTTGGACACATCAGAAATGAAAACATTCGCATCGAGTAAGTCCTCTGCAAACACGGGCTGGGATAACTTGTTACAGGGCTTGGATTTACAGGAGAATCAGGTAGCATCGTGTCAGGGGCATTTCTTTACTCACCTGAGTTTTCATTACCAGGAATGAATGGAAAAGGACTATTTGCTGCTTAATTTTATATTTTAGGTTCATAAGAAATTGTCACATACAGCATCTTATCAACAGGAATTTCACGTCTTTAAACATTACATGAGACTGTCATTCAGATGCTTAGTGATTGTAATGAGAGAGCTGAGAAGCCTACCGTGGTCTTAATAACGAAACTCAAACTAGATTCGGTCCAGAAGGGGTATAAAAAGCCCCCCTCTTTCTTCACACTCTGGAATACATCTCTAAGACCCCAAAATAATTTTGACTTAAGTTTTTACCTGTTCTGAGTTTGCATAGACCATTTTTAGATTTGGGGATATAAGAGTCAGTACTGCTGTCTCTCTTGCAGGTCATAATGGACCCATTAGTGAACCGTGAAATCGCTGTAGTGAGTCATCAGCTTCTTCAAAAAGTGCAACAGAATTAACAAAACCCAAAAGTGCATCCCCCGGAGCTAGGGGAAAGTTTCTGAAATTCTGTTTATACATGTAGAGAGGCTGGGATATAATGGGTAGTGTAGTTCTCAGCTAAAAAAAAAAACTACTGAAAGCCACACAGATGTGACCTAGGAAAGCCCTAGGAGTTGAAGTGACCCCAATCTGTAGCCGCACCCGGTGGGGGCTATAGGATTGATGCAGGAGTCCTTCAGCCCCCGGGGCTGGAGTACAATTGCTCCAGCTGGGGTACATGCTTCTGGCCCTCAGACCTTTGGTGCAGAGAAAAAAGATGTTTTTAAGATATAAGGTAATGCTCCGATTTTGCCAGACTCAAAGACCAGATAGCTCACAGGCCCCTGGCAAGTGGGTGCTTCCCTGTGTAACAAGGCAGGCCACCCAGTGGCCTCCCTTTTTTCTCTCCGGATCCCTATGCAATACTCACTACAAGACACCCATGGAGGGCCTAGAAGACCAACTACAGAGAATTGAAACACCAGCGAAAGCACTTACTCTGCCCACAAGGTATCCAGTTCAAAACACACCACCAGATGTTAAACATGGAGGCATGATGGTACACGTGAAGAAAAGTGATCTGACTGGTTTTTTTCCGCAGAACAAAGAAAATCGTGTCCAGGAACTCTACTAATTTGGAGAAGTAGTACCACCACAACACCTCGGCTACCTGGAAGGAGGTGGAAACCGGAAAGAGAAAAGGTGAGCAATGAAAACGCCTGCCCCGCTACCTCTCAGCAACCTGGGGACACTGGGTTTCACCACTGCGCGTTTCTCTCTCCATCACACCAGCCCCTTCCTGCTATCTCTGCCTCCAGCTTCCTCTTATTCCCAGCAATCCAACCCACAGATCTGATCAAGGGACTCCTGGGCACCGGCAGAGCACGGGCTCTCGCCCTGGCTGCTATTTCCCTGCTATTTCCGGCAGCCCTCTCCGGCCCCAACCCCTCCTTCCTGGGCTTCCTCGCACGCTCCTCCCCCCATCCACGCTCCTCCCCTTGCAGTCCCCTCTTCCTGCTGCCCCTGCTCTCATTAAAGACAAGTGGAGTGAGGGTTAGGCACCGCCAACCAATCACCCAGGGCCGGACCCGCCCATCTCTGCTCCGCCTTGCCACTGTTCCTTGAGATAAGGTTCTCATTTTTTCTCCTCTAACCCTTGTCTGTTTTTGTCTCTCAACTGTTACAGGGGCCAGGAGCCGTCTGTAAGCAAAGACTATTTCTCTCACGTCTTCTCAGATTTAAAATCAAGATGAGGGCGCCTGGGTTAAAGCCTCTGCCTTCGGCTCGGCTCAGGGTCCAGCCCCCGTGTTGGGCTGTCTGCTCGGCAGGGAGCCTGCTTCCCCCTCTCTCTCCACTTGTGATCTCTGTCAAATAAAATCTTTAAAAAAAAATCAAGATGCCGCCAGGCTTGGGGAAGTGCTGAACCCCTACATTTTACACCTGAAACTACTATTACACTGTATGGTAATGAACTGGAATTCAAATAAAAACCTAACATCAAAATGCTCTTGCTCCTCACTGAAGGGGTGGGCCCGGATTCCCCCTCCCCACCCCTCCTGAGCCCCTTGCAACGTCTCAGCAGCAGGGGGGATACTTGAGAGGCGGTGTAACAGGAGCGCTGAGGTGAGAATATCATGCTCTACTGTCTGCTTCCCAAGAACATAAGGGCTGGTGGCTTCCACCTTAATGTTTAAGGGTATCCCAAAACGTCCTGGTCGGGATAGAAGTAAAATAGGTGCAATCTATATACCTTATTTCGTATTATAGCTTTGAAGAGGGTTTTTTAAAAAAAAAGTTTAAAAATGTACATCTTAAAGATTTTAAAAGGCTTCTATGTTTTTTGTTATGGAAATTATCAAACACCCATAAATGCAAGGAGAATAAAGAACCTGTGTATCACTAAGCTTCAGAATTTTCAATATGATTCCAATTTGTTGAGTCAATTCTATTTTTATGGGGGTGCAGTGTATTATAAGCATATGCAAGCAGGGGAGGGGCAGAGGGACGAGCAGATTCCCTGCTGAGCAGGGTGCTGGACATGGGACTCGATCCCAGGACCCTGAGATCATGACCTGAGCCACCCAGGCGCCCCCATTCTGGAGTTTCTCCATTCACTTTTCACCCAACAGTTTAATCACTTATGGGTGACTGCTGAACAGATCCCATTGTTTCACTAAGACTTGCAAAAGGGTGATTTTCTAATTCTCTCGTTAGTTTTTTTCCTCTTCTATAGAGAAGAGCTCTTCCTCTATTTGGAAATTCATGTATGAAAAGCACAGATAAATGTTTCTTTCCTTTTAACAAGCTGGTGTTCTAGCAACCTTCAGACATCAACAACGTATAGTATCATTTTAAACTCATGGTTTTTAAATAAATTCCAGTCGGTAATCTTTTTGACTTGTCCCATCTTGAGCACTGGGAGGCCCCTTCAAGGTGGCTCCCAGATCTTTTTGTAATGACCCGAGTAGTCCTGGGCAGCTTGCTTGCTTTCTGTCACAAGATGTCCTGGATTCTGCTTATACACTTTTCCCATTCCAAACCGGGAACTGGCCAATTCTCTCAGAGCCCTAAGCCCTTCTGCTGGAAAAGTATATTTAGAAAGCACAATCTGGGGATTCATGCTCGTTGCACTAGGTTGTCAGAGACTAACTAGGCCTTTTCTGGAGCTAAGCGCTAAAAAACACATTTGTTTTTAGAATAAAGTTAATTCCAACATTTCCGATTTGAATCTATGATTAATGTTAGAAAAGAGATACTAATAAACTATGTTTCAAATACTAGTTGTAATATTAACAGTATGTACTTTATTCTGCACTGTACCTATAACAGTCTCCAAAAAGCAATACTTATATTTTTATCAGTAGAAACAAAAAAAAAAAATTCGGTATACTGTTAAGATACATCCCCCTTGAAATTTCAGTCAAAACACTGTTTTTAAGTCAGTTGAAATAATTCTGAAGGTGGTTATGTCACCAACTTAATATATGGCCATATTCATTTATTTTAGTTTCCAAGTTTGGGGAGGAAGGCTGCCTTGATTTCTTCTTAAACTTTTGTTTCATATTATGTAAAACACTTAATGGTCCCCAAATCAAATATGACACAAGGTACATTCAGGGAAGTCTAGCTTCCATCCCTATCCCCCTCTGCCTAGCTCTTTCTCCCAAAAGAACACTTTTTTAGGTTTTGGTTTATTTTGCTACTGTTTCTTTCCAAACACACATATTCATAACACTTCTAGTACTATACTATGAACACAGTCTGTAAGTTGTTTTTGTTTTAAAGAATGTCTCAAATTACTCTAATAATAGAGCTTCCTTCTGTTTTGCAAAGGGTCCATTTCTGGATGTGCCATGGTTTATTTGGTCAGTCCCCATAGTTGGGACATTTGGAAAACATTTTTGTTACCAAGTGTTTCTATTAGGAGGACTCCCCTTATGTAATCCCAGCCCCATCCTCACATCTAGAAGGAGAAAACCTCCTCTCCTTTTCAAGGAGAAATGGCTACAGATGGGCAATTAGCTTCTCAGGACTCACCCGGACATCGGCTTCCCCAGCACTGGCGAGATCTTGACATTGTAAGTTGTAGCCTCCTTCCCAACTGGAGAGAATAAGCTGACAAAGAAACAAATGAGGAAAAATTAACGCTAAAATTTGGAAGAGAACTGAATTTCCTATTCATGTTCCTGACTGGCGTCTATGCGAGGTCTGAGTAGGAACTCCCCTCCACTTGAGTTTCTCAATCCTGCCCTCAAACACACACGATCGAAGGATTTCCTTCTTGCTGCTGAACAGGCCCCGATGGTGGTTTTCCTGACTTGGTATGGTTTATTTTAACCTTTACAGCGGCCCAAAGGGACAGAGCCTGACTACCATTTGAGTAACAAGATATTTCACAGCAGGAATCATCTAGTCCCATATTTCTACAGGTGAAATGTAGAATTACATGCAAACACCTGAGAAAACAAGACTCTTTTTAAAGACTTATTTACTTATTTGAGAAAGAGTGGGGAAAGGGGCAGAGAGAATTTCAAGCAGGCTCTCGGCGGAGCATAGGGCCTGACGTGGGACTTGATCTTGTGACCCTGAAATTAAGACCTGAACTGAAATCAAGAATCTGACACCCGACCAACGGAGCCAACCAGTATTATTTAATAATTAATAGTACTTAATATTATTTAATACTTTGTATTACCTTATACTTACCTTAATTGATCATCTCCGTAATTTTGTGAGGTACATATTACCATTTTACAGATGTGAAAACCAGGGCTCAAAGGTTTTTAAGTCATTTTCTTCATTGTATTTATGCTCCTTGGTAGTCAATCATTTGTGTGATTTTAATGAATTAATATCTCTATCTCTCATGTTGAAAAAACAAAAGGCTCTATAAAGGTCTGTGCCTTTTTTGCTCATCTTTGAATCCACCGTTCCTTGCCCAAGGCCTAGCCCATAGAAGGCACTTAATAAATATATATGAGAAAACGAACTTTTAAAATTCTTTGTGGAAAATTCTGCCTAAGAAGTTCTGTCTTTTCTTTCCTGCAATTACTGCAAAAATTTAAAATTCTAGAATACAAAGCACATATATAAGTTATTTTCCCCTTCATCAAATTTTATTTAGGGGAAAATTTTTTCTTAATTTGAGAAAATTTTTAACCTGACTTCAGTAATATGGAGCAGGTAGTCATTTACAATTGCTGAATGAAAAATATCTCTGGATATGAAAAGAAACCTTTACATTTTGACAAGTCTGACAAGGCCTTTGAATATTCAATATTTGTGTCTATTGTGAAATGATGACCACGGTGAGTCCAGTTAACACGTTACATAAGGTAGGCAAAGGCCTACTATTTGCGGCTGCTCATCAGAGATGTGTAAAGATACAGCTCTGCCGAAATACATACAGAGTAGGGAGGGATGGGATGTTAAAACTGAACATTAGAGACAGCTGAACTACTAAAAAAAAAAAAAGAAAAAAAAATTTAGACTGTTTAAAACTACCTGACACTTTAAAACTTAAATAGAAGTAAGCAGTTGGGGCTCCTGGGTGGCTCAGTTGGTTAAGTGGCCAACTGACTATTTCAGCTCAGGTCATGTTCTCATCAGCGGATGAGATTCTCCCTCTGCCCCTCTCTGCTGGAGATTCCATTTAAAAAAAAAAAAAAAAATCCTCCAGTGGCTTGCCATTATATTCAGAATAAAAGGCAAACTCTTTCCAAGACCCTCTATGAATCTGCCGCCTCTCCAGCACACTGGGGACCGATCCCTCCTCTGTCCAGGGTGTTCTAGCTGCACTGCTGCTTTTTATGGCCTTTGAATAGGCCGAGTTTGTTCTTGCCTCAAGGCCTTTGTTTGCTGCTCCTCCTGCATAAATACACTCTCCCCCATCTTCGTATGCTTGATTTTCATCATCCAGCGTCTGCCCAAGGATCACACGCTCAGAGAGGCCTTCCTGCCCCACCGGCAGCCCGATAGAATCTGACCCAGTGTGGGAACTCCACACGTACTTGTTGAAAGAACGTTATGATTTTAGCAGTACCTTCCTAGCCTACGCAAGCATCTGAACTGGGCCTAACAAGTTAGCAAGGTTCAATCAACCTATTACTCAACTAGTGGCTATTAAACATACCCCCAAAGCGTCTAAGACCTTATGCTTGCCTGGGAAGAGGCCACAATCAGAGACGACTATCAATAGAGGGCAGTCAACAGTAGCAACTTTGAATCACGAGGTACAGAAGCGGGAGAAGAGCAACAGTGGATAAGCAAGAGATAAGATTCGTAGTAGGGAAAGGGCTCAGGGCAGATGTCCCCGCTGAGGAGGAGCAGAACCCATTTATTTGTTTGAACACTAACGTATTGTTCCTGTTCCTTTGATGGTGGATACTATGCACTTTAATATTGACACAGCATTTTCATATTTACTAACTCCTACTGCATACTAGTCTCCGCGCTTCTCCAGTCCAGAAGTCACAGGTTACTCCTCTGCTTCTGTCCTTGCCGCATTAGTACCATGCACAGAACGGGGCAGGTGCCCACAGAACGCTGGCCCAACACGGCTGATCATTCCTCTAGCTCCGTCCTGAGTTAAGGAGGACAAGCACGGGGTCTCCATTTTAAAGGGAAGTTGCCTAAGGGTCAGAGCCCAAGCAAGGGCTCCCGAGTTAGGACGAGGGAGTGGAGTGAGTGGGCTCTTCCTAATCGGCTGCATCACACCTCCGGCAGGGGTCGGAGCTTCCGGGATCCTCTTTCAGGCTGTTCTTCTGCCTCAGGGGCCGCTTCTGAAAACAATCCAGGGAAGACCATCCTTCCCTTTGGTTCTTCCCAGAGAAACGAATCTCGCGAGCTCATCTAGCGAAGGAAGTCTTACCTACTTGAAAAGCTAACGGAGAATTCCCCTCTCAGAGTGAGGTGAGTCAGGAGAGGCGATGCGACAGGACCGCAGAGCGGCCTTCCTGCGCCGGGACCCCATCACCGGTCCTCTGATGACCAAGCTCAGAACGGCGTGAACCCGAACAAGGCACAGACTCAACTCCGTGGAGGATCCAGACACTTGGCACGGATTTATGTTCTTCCAGATTCCGGGGACCAGGAAGGCCACTTGTGCCACAATCAGACTTAATAACACGAATGACTTTAACCTGGCTGTGCCCTCAGGTTTGCTCGTGTCCTTGTCTTCCCTCCTCAGGGGTCTGAAACAGCCTTCGGTTTGCAGGCAGGGCAACTGTTGCTTGTCTTCTGGTAGGATTACTCGGGGCTGGCGCGTCGCAAAGGAACGGGCGATGTGTGACGTCACGGGGGCAGCCGGCGCGATGCGTGACGTCACGGGGGCAGCCGGAGCTGGGCTGGAATGTCGGGCTGGCCTCTGCCGCCAGTCCTGAGGAACCGCCCCGCCTGCTGTCGCTGCCGCAGGGACCTGGAGGTGTGGGCAGCAGCGGTCTTGAAGGGACTATGTATTTGTATGCCAAACCAACTGCAGCTGATATTTAAGTTGACTTAAAAACTACTTTGCCAGTCATCCAACAGCGATCTATCCGCAGGCAAATCACAGATCTTTTCCGAGCCTCAGCCTCCATCTGTACAAGGAGAAAATCTGAACATCGGAGCTCCAAAGGCCCATTCAGATCTGAATTGTGGTTTTAAATTACAACGAAAGACTAAGGACTAAAGAAAGACGCCGAAGTTGGGGTGAGAAAAAATTCAAGTTCGAGACAAAGACTTCCAAGACTTCCAGAGGAGGCGAGAGCAAATGCCGGAACAGTTCCGGAGATCCCGAGACGGAACCGAGAGCAGCGAGGACAGTTGGCCGGGGCGCTGCCTCACTGGCCGCCGGCTCCGCTAGGAAGCACTTACCTCTGCCAGCATGTACGCGGAGAGGAGCGTGATTCCCAGGTTGTACAAGGTGAGGACGCCCTTGAGGGAAAGAGCAGGTCTGTTTTTCATGTATTTGTTGCCCAGCCATATGGAAAGCAGATACAGGACAGTCAGAAAAAAGGTGGGAAGGTAAGAGTCCAACATGAACCATCCTCTGACTCGAGAATCTGAAAAGAAACAACAAGAATCCTGAAGAGCAGCACTTCTGTTTAGTTATAAAATTTTATTACTTACATTGAAAACATTTGGGGGGGGGTTGGTCTTTTGGTTTTTTACGGGGCACGCCTGCCTGACATACAACACACGAGCCTAAGGAGTACAACACGATTCAGTATTTGCAAACACACCGCGAGACAATCACTGCACCAAAGTCCAGTTAACAGCCACCACCTTAGCGACAAAAGTGTCTTTCTTTGGTGGGAACTTTTGAGACCTACTGCCACGTTTCTTTGTACGCACCCAATACAACAAGCAACAGCTCGGCGGCACTGGCTAAGCTGGACCTGGGTTACGGTTCACAAGAACCAGCCCGTGGGGGTGGGAGTAGTTAAGGAAGGTTTCATGGAGCAAACAGAACACGGAGTGACAGGGACAAGTAATTAAGGTGGGAGGTAGCAGTTCTAGCATCTTCTCTGGAACAGTTACAATGTTTATTTACTCTAACTCAAAAAATTGGAAAGTACTAGTCTGCCATTTGGTGGGTGAAAACCAGCTCAGAAAGCCACAGTAACTTGCCAAGACCACACGGTGGTGGCAGCAGAGTCGGGATCGGAATTCCCGTTGATGCCCAGCCCACAGGACCCGCTGCCGTCTCCTTCGGGGAAGTCTGGAGCAGGCAGGAGAGAAGGGGTATCGGTAGTGTATACTACTGCATAAAACCCCCACCCCACGGAGCTCGCTGGGACCACTGCGCGGTGAGCCTGGCAGAGCTCAGAGTTCAGCCAAGCCAGAGGGGTGGGACTGCACAGCAAGCTGGGGAAGCTCAAGATGGCAAAGGCAAAGCCTCGCAGCTGATGATGCAGACCAGTGGGCAGAGAAGACAACCGAGGACCTAAACCTGACCACGGACTAGAAGTATCAAGAGCCACGAGGTGAGGACCAAGACACACCAAGTGTTCCTTACTCTGCACAGTGAAAATGTAAAAATCTAAATAAAATACACAGAATAGTTCTGTAATATAATTAGTAACATTTGAAAAGAACTACAGGCACAAAGTGATTTCAGTTCTCTATTCTGCTCTTTTTTGTTGTTTACCTAAAGAAATAAATTGGCCCACAATTATAAAAAATAGCATGCTGTCGGACGCCTGGGTGGCTCAGTCGGTCAAGCAGCTGCCTTCGGCTCAGGTCATGATCCCAGGGTGCTGGGATCGAGTCCCACATCAGGCTCCTTGCTCAATGGGGGCCTATTTCTCCATCTGCCTGCCAGACCCCTACTTGAGCTGTCTCTCTCTCTGACAAATAAATAAATTAAAAAAAAAATAGCGTGCTATTTTTAATCTCTGTAAATGGAGGTGGAAGGAGCGCATTTCTCTAGCAGATCATGCCCTTTTCTTCCTGTCTCTGCTTTTCCCCCCATCTCTGCCCCCACTCTCTGCTCCATTCTATCTACCCAGCACACCCGACAGACAGTACCAAGGAAAGTGCCTTCTCGGGCCTTCGCTGTCCCATCACCTGTTCTTTAAACCCCTCCAGTTGTGGCAGAGATAACAAGGTAGGAAAGGGGCTCATCTCAGTGCCCACGTGACTAATAGAGATTACCTGTCCTACAACTAGCTGGTAATCACTGCTATGTGCCTGCCACTTCCTAATGTCCACCTCCATATCTAGAGACTAAGTAGCCTCTCGAGACCAGATAGACGTCCAGCCTTTTGAAGGGAGCTGCTTCTTAGTGCCCTTTCGTCACTACGGTTCCTCATGTGCACAATTATTTTAGAAGATATTATTACGGCTGTAACTGTTATTATAACTAACATTTACTGAGTACTAAGCCTTTTACATGCATTCACGTATTTAATTCTCAAAGCAATATAATGATATAGGTGATATTTCTAGTTTTACTGAGGTGTAACTGATATACCCGCACATATTTAATGTATACAATTTCATGTGTCTGGACTTAAGTAAACAGCCATGGCGCCATCACCACAGTCAAAGTAACAGACATATTCGCCATATAGAAGATAATATTATCCCCAGTTAAGGTCTGAGAAAAATTGAGGCAGAGAGTAAAAAAGTTAAATATTTGCCCTAAACGGCTACCTTACCTCCCATTACAGTGTTATGGACTGTGTCCCCTAGTAGATATGCTCTAGTCCTAACTCCTGAGACCTGTGTGAGTGTGACCTTATCTGGAAATGGGGTCTTCGCAGGTATGACCAAGTTAAGATGATGTCATACTAGATCAGGTGGGCTCTAGCCCAGTAACTGGTGTCCTAGACAACGAGAGGAGATTGGGACACAGGGAGGAGAAGCCGTGTGAACATGAAGGCAGACACTGAGGGATGCATCTCTAAGCCAAGCAATGCCCAAGATTACTGACAGGACCAGAAGCTGGGAGAGAGGCAGAGAACAGAGTGTTCTAGAACCCCAGAGGGAGCACGGCCCTGCCAACACCTTGATTTCAGACTTGTAGCCTCCGGAACTGTGAGAATAATTACTGTTGCTTTAAGCCATGCAATTTGCAGTACTTGGTTACTGAGGTCCTAGAAAACCAGTACACATGGTTTATTTCCTTCTTTCCAGTTGTTTCAGATGGACAGTCTGACCTCCCTGCTGTAGTATATGCTCTGTGAGCCAGGGCCCAGGCCTTCCACTCTGTCTCACTTATGCGTCCACTTAGTTCTGAGTCATTAAATATAGATCAACTGGCACAACGAGTCAAGCACATACTACAAAACTAATACAGCACCTGAAGTTGTTTTTCTTTTGTCATAGTCCTGTAAATGTTCGCCCCATTTGTCAAGCAGGATGGTAACTGTCCCAACCAAAAGACAGGAACAAGTACTTGTAAAAGGCTGATTATCTTTGGGACGTGAGTGTTAGCTCCCCATCCGTGTCAGGTATTTTCCCCAAACAATAGCTCTTGATGGTAATATGGAATCAGTAAATACAGATGTGGACACCCGAAAGTCTACGAGGTAGCCTGTCAATCAACTTAAACTTGTGCCACTTTTAGGAAGGGAAATGGATTCTCGATGGCCCAGGTGCTAGACTCCCTGTCATTGTGGAAGTCACCTGATCTGGTTGTCCACTGACAATCTTAAAATCTCCTCACTACAACAGAACCTTCCCTAAAAATGCCCAGAGCTGAGTAAACGACTCAACCCTATTCTTCTATGACCCCCAGCCACATAATTCCAGATCACCGTGATCTCAGTAAACACAGAGCTCAGTGTGAACTCGGGTCAGAGATTGTTTCTTTCTCTAGTGGCAGTGCCAAATACAGAAAGCCACAGTCTCCAAGAAACCCCGCGTGCTCAAGTTAGAGCACTGTGCCCTCTGCCTGAACTGTTCTCCTTCCCACACACGAGAACTGGGACGCCAAGAACAGAGTCAGTAAAGCTTATGAGACACAGATATCCTGACCTGCCTACCCCCACAGGGTTGTCCCAAAGATAAAATGGGGGGAGGGGGTTATACGAGAAGTTTTTTTAAAGCTCCATACAGAGATGCCCGGCTGCCTTGGTTAGTGGAGCAGGTGACTCTTGATCTGGGGCCCCACGCTGGATATAAGGATTACTTAAAAAAATTTTTTTTAAAAAAAGCTCTAGGGGCACCTGGGTGGCTCAGTCATTAAGCTTCTGCCTTTGGCTCAGGTCATGATCCCAGGGTCCTCGGATCGAGCCCTGCATCGGGCTCCCTGCTCTGTGGCGAGCCTGCTTCTCCCTCTCCCTCTGCCCTGCTTGTGTTCCCCATCTCTCTCTCTCTCTCTGTTAAATAAATAAAATCTTTAAAAAAAAAAAAAAGCTCTAATTAATCGCATAGTATCATTATATTAAAACTATACAGTCATTCATTTAGGATAGCTTCTAAACCCTACATAGAGGCTGAAGTGGTCTAAATCTCTGCATGATTCTGTTTAGATTTTTGAGAGACAGGAAAATGTCATTTCCCTCCATTCCCTACCCAACAGGGCCTGGGAAATAACCTGTAGAGAACCACAGATTTTCCTGTGTGTGAACCAGCCAGGCTCAAGTGAAACAAAGCACATTGTCTGGGAAATACTCATTCATCTGCCAGCTGCGTAGTGGGACTAAGATGTCCGTGGAGCCGTGAGGCGGGAACGGTGCTTCGTGGTGAGCCGGGAAGAGACTGGGGACGGGCGGTGACTGGGGACCGAGGGAGAGCGCAGGCGCTCTAGCCACAGCCCAGCCGAGCAAGCGCAGGGCGGAGACACGCAAGCGCAGAGACTACTGCTGACTGCGCATGTGCGGAAGGCGGGCGGGCGGTAAGGGAGCCCTGGGGAGCAGAGTGGAAGTGGTGGAGGGCAGAAGGACAGCCATGACCGGTGCTGGTGGCCAGCGAGTGACACCAAAGCCAAACACCCCACTTGCCCTTGCTTGTGGCTCCCAGGACTTTCATCCCAGGAAGACTGAGCAGGAGAACTGAGGCTTTCTGGATGTTCTGGGAGAAAGATATCAAAGGTGAGGGAAGTTAAATCTCTAAATGTTGACCACCATCCTGTTTAAAAGACACCAGAAGTGACGAAACCCTCTTCCATGTGAAGTTCTCGAGTAGCTAACTCACCTCGAGGTCCAAACATATTGTCCAAAAAGGCGTTGATTTCATCATCAAAGGCCTTTAGGTGCTCCTGAAAAGATAAGGAAAAAATGACTGAAGCGGGTTTTTGGGGGAAACTCTCAAAACAGACCACTACCAACAGAACAGCTGCCAGAATCTCCCAGTCCTAGCTTCAGGGACTCTCGGCTGCAAAGACTTAAGGGAAATGGACAAGTTAAATGCAACCTCACTGTTCACGAGCTTGTGTGGATTTGGAAGGAAACAATTCCTTTTTCCTTTCCTTAGGCAACAGGAGTCTTGGAAAACAGGCTTAGTACATTTAAACATTGAAGGGTTATTGACCTTAATTTCATTTCCCTCTAAAATGCTTAGAGGCATAAGCTTTCCCATAAGCAACTTCCATTGTTAGTATTAACAGAAGTTGTGTGCCAACAACAGGGAGGGTCCATACCTACAGGATATAATGTAATCATTAAATGAAAATTCAGCTGAGTTGTATTTAAGGAAGCTGAATCTAAAGCTTTAAAGGGAACTTATTTCTCAAATTAGGAAACTAAGCAATTTTTTTTCATAACCTTCATATTTTGTTTTCAAAACCTTTTACATGAATATGTATTTAATATCATAGTAAACAATGTCACTAGGGTACATCAGATTATTACTGTCACTTTGACTGGATTCGGGTTGAGATAGGAGAATTTCTGTTAAGAATCTTATGGTTGCTAAATTGGCCACAGGCTCTTGGTTTAGCTCCTATTCATGCTGGTGTGCTATTATACTGCTCAAAATATTTGTTAAGGTGTTCCCTACCCCTGCTCAACAGTCTAGAGCACCACCTCAAGCAAAGGGAAGAAAAGGCAGAGCACTCCCCAGTGTTGCTAGGAAAGGGATGTTTGAAGAGGATTCTGGGAGCAGTGGATTGGTGAGCTGAGTGTGACAGCCCTCAGGACGTTCATCTAGAACATTCTGTATAATCAACAGCAAGAGTGCAAAGCATCTCATTCTCCAAGAAAGTCTAAGTGCCAAAGAAGAGAGTTAACTTACTGGCATCTGAGAAGATCTGTACTTTTGGTGATTGGCACCTATCATTTAGACCTATTTCTTATTTGTGACTTTGATCCTGAGAAAATGTCAAGGAAACTTAGATCTTTGGGGACTTCTGTTAGCACCTACACCTAATGGCCATGTATTAGGACCTTTATTATTTCATTGTAGCTCTATAAGAAGTATCTGGACTCAATCATGCTTGGAAGTTTTTAGTATTTTTATCTCCATGAAGGACATCTTGGGAGACCTCTAGATTGAGAATGTCACCTTCTTCACATGTCAGTGTGACAGAGGAGGATTTGTGTTGCCATTAGAAAAGAGCAGATCTGTTCTGAGGCCTCTCATTCTTGAGCAAAGAATGTTAACCTCACTGATGAATCCACCCCTGTAACACCACCAATGAAATCTTCCTTTCATTGCCACATCCACCCACACATGTTTAAACTTTTTCAATCTGTTTACTATAGTCCAAAATCCATTTTCTTACATCTGTGGGTCTAAGAAAACTCTAACTAAAGGTTACAAAGCTTCTACTAGTCCTGTAAGGTTGCAGAAATTTAGTTACAGTGGAAGACCAGAAATAAAAGAGAGGGGAAGATATGGAGAGAGAGCAGAGTGAAAAAAATGAATAACAAAGGGCATTCCAAACCATTACCCTGATAACAAAACCAGAGGATACTACAACAACAACAAAACCCTAGAAGCCAATATCTCTGATGAACCCAAAAATCCTCAACAAAATATTAGCAACCAATTCCAACAACACATTAAAAGGATTATTCACTACAATCAAGTGGGGCTTATTCCAGAGATACAAGAGTGGTTCAATATTTGCAAATCAATCTGATATAACTCATTAACAAAAGGGTGAATAAAAACCATATGATCATCTCAATAAGCGCGGTAAAAGCATTAGACACAATACAACACCCATTCATGAAGAAAACTCTCAACAAGGTGGGTTCAGAGGGCCATACCTTAACATAATAAAGGCTATATTTGAAAAACCCATTAGGAGCTAACATCATACTTGGCAGTGAAAAGCTTTCAGCTTTTCCTCTAAGATCAGGAACAAGACAAAGATGTGTACTCTCACCACATTTACTCAACAGGACCCGTCCACATGCTGTTTACAAGAGACACATTTGGAACCAAAAGATACATCCAGACTGAAAGTGAAAGGATGGAGAACCATCTTTCATGCCAACGGACCTCAAAAGAAAGCTGGGGTAGTGATTCTCATATCAGATAAATTAGATTTTAAGCTAAAGACTGTAGTCAGAGATACAGAAGGACACTACATCATTCTTAAAGGGTCTATCCTCCAAGAAGAGCTAACAATTGTAAACATTTATGCCCCCAATATAGGAGCAGCCAACTACATAAACCAACTGTTAATCAAAATAGTCATATAGTATGAATACCTTAATAGTAGGAGATCTTAACACACCACTCTCAGTAACTGACAGATCATCTGAACAGAAAATCAATAAAGAAACAAGAGCTTTGAATGACACATTGGACCAGATGGACCCCATAGATATATACAGAACATTCCATCCTAAAACAACAGAATACTCATTCTT
>CM052802.1:116145470-116158520 GCA_028533885.1 Nasua narica
CAATAGTATTTTTCACAGAACTAGGATAATCCTAAATTTTGCATGGAACCACAGAAGACCCCAAAGAGCCAAAGCAATCTTGAAGAAGCACGGTCCTAACACAGAAAGAGGCATATAGATCAATGGAACAGAATAGAGAGTCCAGAAATAAACCAAGATTATATGGTCAGTTAATTTATGACAAAAGAGGCAAGAATATGCAATGGGAAAAAAACCAGTCTCTTCAACAAAGTGGTGGGAAAACTGGACAGCTACATGTAATAGAATGAAAGTAGACCAATTTCTTTTTTAAAGATTTTATTTATTTATTTGACACAGAGAGAGAGAGAGATCACAAGTGGGCAGAAAGGCAGGCAGAGAGAGAGGGGGAAGCAGGCTCCCTGCTGAGCAGAGAGCCCGATGCGGGGCTCGATCCCAGGACCCTGAGATCATGACCTGAGCCAAAGGCAGAGGCTTTAACCCACTGAGCCATCCAGGCACCCCCTCATCATAGTTTTGAATAGATTTATGTCTTCCTATTCATATGAAATAAAAAAATGAGATGAAATAGATGACATGATGTAAAACAATTAAGAAATATAACCCTATGTGAAATTCTTGACCAGGTACATAACAGGTAACTTAATTTTTCAAATATGTATTTTATTATTTTGTATCAATACAAAAACACTAGTGATGACAGTAATCATCCCAAAGTTATTCTTTTTGAAAGATAAACAAAATCGACAAAACTTTAGCTAGACTAACTCAGAAAAAAAGGGAGAACTTAAAATCATAACTGAAAGAGAAGACATCACAACTGATATCATAGACACACAACCATGAGAAGACTGTGAACTATATATCAACAAACTGGTTAACCTAAAAGAAATGGATGAATTCCTAGAAATACAACCTACAAAGACTAAGCCATGAAGAAACAGATATCGGAACAAACTAACAAGAGTAAGGACACTGAATCAAGTGGTCAAAACCCCTCAGACACAGAAAAGCCTTGGATCAGATACTATCACTGATGAATTCTACCAGAAATTCAAAGAATAATTAATGCCAATTTCCCAAACTTTTCCAAAAAAATGAAGACAGGGCACTCCCAAATTCATTTTACAAGGCCAGCATTATACTGATAGTAGACATGATACATCACATCAACAGAATAAAAGATAAAAATAAAAAAAAATCAAAAAGATAAAAATCATATCTCAATAGATGCAGAGAAAGCCTTTGACAAAAATACAACATCCATTTACAATAAAAGTGCTCAACAAATTGGATATAGAAGAAACACATCTCAACACAATAAAAGCCATTTATGACAAAACCACTGCCAACATTATATTCAATGGTGAAAAGCTGAAAGGTTTTCCTCTAAGATCAGAAACAAGACAGGTGCCTACTCTAACCACTCTTATTGCACATAGTACTGGATCCTAGCCAAAGCAATCAGACAAAAAAAGAAAAGGCATCCAAAGAAGGAAGAAATCTTTGTCTGCAGAGGATATGATTTTATATATAGAAAATCCTAAAGATCCTATAAAAAACCTGTTAGAGCTAATCAATGAATTCAGTGAAGTTGTAGGATACAACAACTATAAAATCAGCAAAGTTGCATTTCTACAACAAAACAACAAAACATCTTAAAAAGAAATAAAGAAAATAATGCCATTCATAATGGCATCAAAAATAATACTTAGGAAAAATTTTAACCAAGAAATTGAAATATCTGTATACTGAAAACTATAAGATTTTTTTTAAAGATTTTATTTATTTATTAGAGAGAGAGAGACTGAGAATGAGAGGGGAGAAGGTCAGAGGGAGAAGCAGACTTCCCGCAGAGCCGGGAGTCGGATATGGGACTCGATCCCAGGACTCCGGGATCATGACCTGAGCCGACGGCAGTCGCTTAACCAACTGAGCCACACCCCAGGCGCCCAAAAAAACTGTAAGATTTTTGATGAAACAAACTGAAGATGCAATTAGAAACCCCATATTCATGGATCAGAAGAATTAATATTGTTAAAATGTCCATACTCTCCAGTCATTTTATAGATTCAAGGCAATCCCTGTCAAAATTTCTATGGTATTTTTCACAGAAATAGGAAGAAAATCCTAAAATTTTTATGGAACCACAAAGATCCCAAATAGCCAAACCAATCCTGAGAAATAAGACCAAAGCTGGAGGCATCAAACATCTTCAACTATACTAAGAACTATCCTACACAGCCATAAAAATCAAAACAGTATGGTACCATAATAGAAACAGACACATAGTCCAATGGAACAGAAACAAGAGCCTAAAAGTAAACCTTCATATAGTCACTGAACATTTGATAAGGGAACAAGAATACTCAAAAGAGAAAGGATGGTCTCTTCAATAAATGGTGTTGTAGTTACTGAGTTACTACATGAAGAGGAATGATTTTGGACCTCTCTCTTATAATATTCACAAAAATTAACTCAAAATGGGCTAGAGATTTAAACCTAAGACCTGAAACCATAAAACTCCTAAAAGAAAACACAAGCAAAAAACTCCTTGACGTTGCTCTTGGTAACATTTTTTGGATGACACCAGAAGCACAAGCAAGAAAGGCAAAAATAAGTGGGACTATATCAAACTGAAAAACTTCTGCAAAACAGAAGAAACCGTAACAAAATGAAAAGCCGAAGCGCAAAAAATGAGCAAACATTTGCAAATCATAGCTCTGGTAAAGGGAGTACCCCCAAATATATAAATAACTCAAGCAACCCAGCACAAAAGCCACCAGATTTAAAAAATGGAGAGAGGAACTGAATATTTTTTCACAGAAGACCTACAGATGGCCGAAATACACATAAAAATGTGCTCAGCAGGTCTAGTCATCAGAGAACTGCAAAACTCTACTGAGACATAACCACACACCTGTTAGAATGGGTAGCCTCAAAAAGAGCTACCAAATGTTGGCAAGGATGTGGAGAAAGGAAACCCTTGTGTGCTGGCGGAAGTGGAAACTGATGCAGCCATTATGAAAAACAGTACAGAGGTCCCTCAAAAAACTAAAAATAGAACTACTAGGATCCAGAAATCTCACTTCTGGATATATATCCAATGAAATGAAAACAAGATATCAGAAATATCTGTGCCTCGATGTTCACTATTCATAATAGTCAATATATGGAAATAATCTAAGTGTCAGCAGATGAATGGATAAAGACAATGTGGCATATATATTCAATGGAATAATACTCAGCTATGAGAAAGACAAAAATCCTGCCCTTACAACTCAGACAAACCTCGAGGCCATTAGTCCAAGGGAAGTAAATCAGAGAAAGCCATGGAATCTGTGTGGAATCTTAAAAAAGCTAAATCATAGAAATAGCGGAGTAGTAGTCACCAGGGGCTGAGTGGTACAGAAAATGGGCAGATACTGGTCAAAGGGTACAAACTAACAAATTCTGGGCTTCTAATACACAGCGCTGTGAACATAGTTAATAATACTGTATCAAATACTTGGAAGTTGTTGAAAGTAGATCTTAAATGTTTTCATCACAGTAAAGATTATGAGACAGGATAAAGGCATTAGCTAATGCTATGGTGGTGATCATTTTGCAATATAGAAGAGCATCAATTCATCACATTGTATACCTTAAACTTACATAATGTCGTATGTCAATTACATCTCAAAACTGGGGGGGAAAAGTCATCATCCCAACTCTCTACAGTAATCGGCCGTGTTTGGTTAAATCTTGAATCTTATATAAAATACGCTAAGCTACCAAAATTCAGCTATCTTCAAAAGATCAGTAACACCAGGAGCTGTAGCTCTAATATTTCTTGATAGGGCTTTAGAGATATCTAGAGAAGTCGTAAGTTACTCCACTCTGCTTTGTACGCAAACACACCATAGGAAAAGAGGTCTGGCTGAAAAACGATCTACTCCCTACTAAGAGAAGGATTTTCCTTCAATCAAAACAAATAAGCTCACATAGGACTTCCCTAATGGCTTTGAAGCAGTCTGTCCTCAGAGTACTGGTCCAATTACAGTTTTAATAGTAAAATAGGATTTTTTTCCCTAGTAGGTTAAAATTACATAAAAAGCAAAGCCCCAAAGTAAGCCTACTCTAGTGACAACCTCATTACTTTTATCATTACAAGTTACAAGTGTTCACCATTATTATCAGTATTTTAATATAGTACGAACACAGTAGAAAGCTCAGAGGAAGTAAAGTACACTTTATTAACAGACCACACTAAGGTAGTTGAGACACGTGTACTAGGCATTTTAACCTCAATTTCTTGGCATCCAACTAAACGTTGCAGAAGAATTTCATCTTTTTTGGCATAAAATCTGAAGTTTTTATTTTTTTAATTTTTTTAAAGATACGTAAGTTATTGGGGTTGCAGGAAAGGCGTGCTTTGCCATCTCTCCTGCACAGAACAGAAAACAAGAGACCGGCCTTCTCAACGTTTCCGCAGAATACTGCATGGACTCCGGTACCTGTAGGGCTCCTTTGCATCAGTGGTGGGACCCAGCAGAGTCTGGGATACGTGTCGTAAGCACGACTGATCTCTGCCAGCACCACTGGCCGTCAGAATTCTCTAAATGTAGGGGCAGATGTCTGGTGGCACTGGCCTTCCCCAAAAAAGGGCATGTGAGCAAGACAAGAGAGGTATCCCCACAGATGTCCTGAAATAATGGACCAGAATGACTCGTGGACATGAATTATACAGAACTCTTGAAGAAACTGTTTGGGAACCGATGTATGTCAAAGGTAGAGGACACCACAGGAAATGTGTGAGGTGCTGGTGAAAAAAAGTGGTGAGACGTAAAAAGTATATATACAAATTACTGAGAGCTAGTGTGCTCAGACGTGTATCTCTGGTGCACAGAACAGTCCCTGGCTAACAGAGGTAGGAGATAAATAGATCTGATTTGTTAACTCTCAAAAACAGATTTGAAACACCTTAAAAACATATTCACAATGCTTAAGTGATTTGTGAATTAATCTGCCAGTCCCATAGATATTTCCCAAGTTTAAGGACAAACATACGCTCTTAATAGTGATGTAACAATATTAGTTTGTTTCCAGTTACTTTGCAAATTGTGGCCTTCTCCCCAAGAGTATGGAAATAAAATCTGAGACCATATTTCTTTCATAACATTCATTAAAAGATATTAAATAACTGCCAATGTAGAGAGAATAAAAGGAAATCTGTACAGGGAAAAAATAGAGTGTCAATTTCACAACTACAAAATAAAGTCATTCAGAGATTCAATACTGAATACGTAAGGAACAACAACAAAAAAGCTAATAATGATGCTAAGGTTACACTTCAAGATCCTCATTTTAGTATATGTGCTGCCGAAGCGAGCACGACTTCAAGATCCTCATAATGATTATTACAACTTCTACTTCCACAGGAAGTAGTGAGTGAATACAAAACTCCTTGGAAATTGAATCCAAAGCCAGATAGTTGTATTCAGGACACCCTGGAACTGTACCAGTTTCTGAATTTGGGGACATGGAGAAGAATAAAGCTCTTTCACAATTAACAGCAGCAATGAAAGGAGATTCTGTTTGTATGTGCCTTGGTTATCAAGTACAGACCAGAGGGGAAGCAGGTTGGCTATTTTGCATGTGTAAGTGGTTTCCTTTTGAATGAAAACAAAGGAAAGCTTTTAATGATTTCTTGGGAAAAAATGAGCCAGGTTATATTTCTAATTTTTTAAGCAATAATCATACTGATCTATTTCTGTGTATTCTATTTATTTCTATATATTCTCAAACTATCTATAGTTTACAGTTGATTTATGGTAAAGTCAAAAGATGTGTTCTTTTATTGCTAATATTGAGCATGAGACAGTATGTGAGTCATATGGACTGTTCCAGATGTTTCTCCTTTCAAAGTATATAAACCCATCCAATAAGGGGACTTATTGTGCAATCTAGATTCTTTCCCTGATGAATTAAATCCTTTATCACAAACTTTGATGTCTGGCAGTATATCATCATAAAGTGACAGTTGGAGCCACACTTCATTAAGTGAAGTCTTTTCTAAGAGGTGAAGGAAAAGCACACCCTTCCCTTAGCATTTTCATCCAGACAATGGGAAATCAAATTGAGCATCGCTGGCAGGCTCTAAGAAGAAAATAAATCACTGAAAGGCAAAATGCAGCCTGAGCTGTGTGGGAGGGGGCGAAAAAGGCCTTTGTTGATGGCCACTTAACCTTTACTGATAGTTAGAAAGTTTTACAAACTAATTTTATATATGTGAATCTCATGTTATTTTGAGCATCTTCTGGGATATCGCCTTATTTCACCTTAAGTAATTCATCAACATTCAACCATCAATCCAACTTGGTCTCCCAAAACACTGAGCTAACAGATGAAGACAGATAATTCTATGGGGAGGTGGGTGGGGGTGGATCAAGAGGTGGTAAGTATCATCTACTTTATAGGTAAGAGGCAGAAGACAAAATGATCACAATTATATACCACATGTGGCTCAGCCCATTGCCTTTGCCACGGTACTGTGTCAGAATAAAATTATGGAAATGTGTCTGACTCCCATTTTTTGCATCACAAAATCTTCTCTCTGGGTTCCTCTTGAGCTATTGTTTGAACCCTGCAACCCTGTTTGAACCCAGCACTTTTATAAAACATTACTATCCTTTCTCTTACTGATAAATCATTTCTATTCAATGGACAATAGAAGCATCTTGTAATGTTTTCTCATCTTCTTTAAAGTGCAAATAGAAGCTTGAAGCTTCCCCCCCAGCTCCTATCCTCCATACAACCAGATGGCCATCCCATTCTGGGCCCATATAAAAATTCTGAAGAAGCCACTGTTGGAAATATAAAACACATAATGAAATAAGTGATAAAGTATTTTAGCTTCATATATGTCTGAAGCATGCAGAAATGATGCACAGTTTGCAAGTAAACTGCGCAGGTAGGACTGAAATCAGGTAACACTCAATGCCACCTTCTAAGTTAACAGGATGATTTCTGCTCGGTAAGTTGGCTTACTTCAGTCAGTTCATTCATTACACAATTTTTAGTTCAACTGCATGCAAGCAAGGTCTTCTTTTGAATGTTTATCTTCAGTATAACTTTTACTAGAGTAGAAGAAACATTTTAAAGTGAATAAATGCCTATTTAAAATGGTTATAGATGCATCATAAAAATTAAGAGTTAGAGAAGCACAACCATTTTAAGTCATATAAATAATTTAAGAGACGACTACCACGTTTTCTTTAAAAAGTGAGCGCATCAATCTATTCCTTTGACTTTCCATAAAATACACACAAAATACACTGTCAACTTCATCATCTGCGATTTTAAAAACATTTTCTTGGCAGAAGTCTTCACCTAGTTCTAGCTTTTTAGCAAAGCTTGTTTTCATGTTAAATATAGCTTTTTAGAGGTGTTAGCTACTACGGCAATACTGTTTTCCCTCTCAACCCTTAAAAGGAAAGGATAATGTCAGTAACACTACTGGACAGTGACAGCAGGGGCTGAGAAACAGTCCAGAGTTTCCTTCGAGAAGACACTGTCTGCAGACGTGTTTTCAGGAAGATACAGTGGAAGTACCAACTGAACAGGAGTTATGAGAGCCTGGCTTCCACTTCCCCTAGTGACCTGACTGATGATTGCTTCCAGCACTTTCTCAAGTAACAGCCAGAAGTAGTCCTGGAGGAATAAAGACTTCAAGAAAGTTTTCTAGCCTGTGTGAAAATAAACATGTTGCATTTAGACATATTAGAAAAGTTAAAGATGCTGGGTTATGAAATTTTTAATATTTAAAAGGACAAAGTCTAGGGGCGCCTGGGTGGCTCAGTGGGTTAAAGCCTCTGCATCCAGCTTAGGTCATGATCTCAGGGTCCTGGGATTGCACCCCGCATCTGGCTCTCTGCTCAGCAGGGAGCCTACTTCCCCCCTCTCTCTCTGCCTGCCCCTCTGCCTGCTTGTGTTCTCTCTCTGTTAAATAAATAAATAAAATATTTAAAAAAAAAAAAAAGAACAAAGTCTAACCAACTCATGTGCGTAGCTTTATAACAGCCCTCAGACTGAAAATGTGAGGGACTCCAGTCGCCAGTGGCAAGCTAGGCAATAAAGGTCAGATAATGCTGCGCTGGCTACCAACATGGTTGGGTGGCAGGTGGGAGGAAATCCTTGGTGGCCCTTCCAGGCTGTAACAGGAGGAACAGGCCAACTCAGATTATATTAATCCTGGACTTGGGGATGAAGAGCTCTACTGCAGCTTTCTGGCACAGCCACCAAGAACCTGATTCTTACATAGAGAGCCTCCTTTGTCTCACTAGACAAACTAGGAACTGTAGGGAAATGGAAGCTTGTTGAGCAGTATTTTCTTCAGGTCCACTGTCTCACTAACACAGCACCAAGTCCCAGAGATTTACGAAGATAGCAGCCAGTAACAATCGGAAGGAAACGAAACAAACCACCTTACAGTGTTTCCTTCCAACTGCAAGGAAAACCTTACAACACTGATTTGCCACTTCCTCTAGCTCTTTCCTCTGAAGGACTGAAGCGAGTAGTCTGATTTTCACCTAACTGTTCATTCTACCTTACTAGTCCTTCAGAATCTAGAATTCTCTAACAAGGGAGTCACTTGAATGTATTCACTGAGAAAGCTATTTAACGCCATGACAGCAGTGGATACTTTAGCTTAAAACTTTTAGGATAAAGCATATTCCTGCCAAACCTGGAAGGAGAGCTTGCAAGCACTTGGCAGTGTCCAGAATGTAGGATAATGATCAATGTTATATATATATATATATATATATATATTTTTTTTTTTTTTAAGATTTTTTTTTAATTTATTTATTAGAGAGCGAGAGACTGAGAATGAGAGGGGAGAAGGTCAGAGGGAGAAGCAGACTTTCCCGCAGAGCCGGGAGTCCGATATGGGACTCGATCCCGGAACTCCGGGATCATGACCTGAGCCGAAGGCAGTTGCTCAACCAACTGAGCCACCCAGGTGCCCTCAATGTTATATATATTAATTAGAAATCCTATTTAACAAAAGCGAGCTTTCCCAATTCCATAGGATCTCTTTGGAATCTTTCCCCCTTAAGGGAACTGCCCACACATTTAGTCACTTAGTAAAGACAACTACTACACACCAGAGGCAGAAAGCACTGGAACAGGAATTAAGAAACCTCGGCTCTTGTCTTGACCTGGCACCAATCGGTTCTGTCATCTGGAACCTCATTCACATAATACAGGAAAAAAAGCCCACCCTCCCTTCTTCTGATGATTGAATTAGCTGGCGTTCAGTGCCACTTACCTAGAAACAAAGATTTTATGACAAGTATTCATGGAACACTGATGTGTCTCAAGGTGTCCTAGCACATTTTAGAAGCAGTAAAATAAGCATACCTTTGTCCTGTTATCCATGTGTAATTCCAACACAATCAGTAGATTAACAATATGAAATTCAACCTTTGGCCATACTTTTTAACTCCTACAAAAGAGCCTCTAGCTTTGTATGTATCCAATATACAAAAATTAAAGAATACTAGGATTTACTGCCAATTTATAAACTGTAGCCTGGTTTCTTCATATGAACCTTAATGAAGCAATATGGAGTATTAATATTATATCCAACAGAGCAACTATCCTTCTAAGGAGTAACTGTCCTTTCTTACATGGAGACCTAATACCATTAGGTAAAATAACATTTTAAAATATTTGAAAATTTTTATGTGATCACTTCCCCATTTCTTAAACTTACACTTGCTTTGTGAAAAATACCTTTTAAAATAGTACAGCAATATTACAGTTTCTTTCCCATCACAGAGCACTATAAGCCGTAAGAATCAGCCCTGCATAGTCCAGACTTTTTCTGATTAACAGAAACATAGGAAAAATACGGAATGTTTTAAACCTCAGATGAATCAACGAGCAGCTTACTGGCTCTCACAATATCAGAGAATCACAGACATCTAACTGAACTTTGCACCTGAAGCCAGAAATAATTGCTTTTTACAATAATTCTGATAGACATTCACCCACCTTATGGGAAAATACTCCAGAGAAAGGCTTCTCACTACTTTGCAAGGTAGCACATTCTGTTTTTAAAATGTTTTATGTTTTTGGAAAACCCTTATTTTGAGCTAAAAATCTTTCTCTATTCAACGATTATCCATCAATCCTACTTTTCTCTGAAATTATAAACAGCCTGTGTTTTCTCTTTCACCTGGGAGCCCTTCAGACATCCACAATAGGCATTTCACACCATACCTCACTTTTCCTAACTAAACAGCCTCGGGGGGCCCAACTTCTCCCATCCTTCTCTCCTTCCCTCCCTCTCTTCCCTGCTATGTCATCTGACCTTTCCTTCCTTCCTCCTTCCACAAGCATTAGTTAAATATGTTAAGTATTAGACACATGTCCATATATACGACATGAGCTCTAGACCCTCACGTTCTTTGGCATTCTCCTTTGAATTTATTCTAGTTTGTCAGCATCTCTTTTTAAAGTGAGACCTCAGAAGTGAACACTTTCAGAATGTGGCAGAACTATATTGCCTCTCGCACTCTGAAAGCCATATTTCTATCAATATAACAATTTCCTTTTCCTTGTGCCTAGAAGAAAACTTTCCCTCTGATACCATTCCTCCATATGGACCTAATTTGGACTTCTTTGGAGGGGTCGGGAGAATCTACAGACACACAGATTTTTTTTTTCTTCCATCCACCAAATGACAATGTATATATACTTTAATAACAATGTATAAACTGCTTTAGTGTTAGGATGTCTTTTTCCTCTTTGAGGATTTGGTTTTGCTTTAGATTGGATGTAGTATTTTAACTCCATGCTAGATTAAAATAGGTCCTGTCATGCCTGCCCTAATAAACTACTGACTGAACTGTTTATTGATTCTTCAGTCTGGCCACTTTCTGTAACGAGATTTTTATCATCAGCTAGAAACAGGTGTAGACAAATGGGCTGACTGGTGAGTGGATAACTTCCGTCCAAAGTATCTCCCTAAGAGTAAACTGCCTCCAACAGTAATAAGGGTCAGAGGTTTTTTTCTTTTTCTTTCTTTTCTACTTATTAATTGGTTTATGAAGAAAAGAATTAATTGACACTGCCAACTCACAGGGCTGCTGTGGGGACGAGTGACGACAGGAAAGGTTCTTAGAACTTGGGACAGGGCAAAAATTCAACTTAGTTGCAATTGCTGTCAGTACACGGCTCTTGGCTCTCTTTCTGCACATGGGAAAATATCCGTATTCCTTTCACTGACGCTGACGACGACACACGTGCCCTTGTACAGGAAGTCCTTTCGTTCTCTAAAACCTCATGGATGCTACAGTCTGACCTTGTAAGGCCATAGGTCGATTCAATCGGCCAAGAGGAAGGGAGTAGGATTTGAGAAAACAAAAGGAAGCCCTCCTGCCTTATAGCTCGTGTGTCCCGCCAGTGCTGTACTTAACAGATCTCTGACCTGAGAATTCGACGCAAATGCCAAATCCAAACCGACTTTTGGATGGGAAAAAATGTAAAGGCAAAAAATGTAGAGATTAACAAAACAAATATATCACATGAAATTGTGTTATATTTGTTTCAGATCTTTTCAAATTAATTCTATAAATATTTATCAAATGTACCTGCTAGGTACTGGGAACTAAGGAATAAACTGATGAAGTCATCATTCCCTTTGCAAATCTCCCTCATCTTTTGTCCCTCATTCCTTCCTCAGGCATAACTGTTGTAATAAATTTGATTTCGGTCCTTGTCTATATTTCTATACATTTATATACAGATACAAACAAAAACAGCACCGTTTTACACATTCTAAAGATGTTATATAATACTTATCTTTTTGCAGCTTAATCCATTTGTGAGGACACATGTAGAACTAGTTTATTCATTATAACTGCTGTGTAATATTCCATCATGTGAATATTCTATATTGTTATTTATCCATTTCCTTATGATGGAATCATAGGTTGTTTCTAGTTTTTCTAATACAAACAATGCTGTTTTATACAAATCTCCTTGTTTTCATACCTGACACTTTCTCTGAAAATAGGTCTAGTTGTGGAATTGCCATGTTGTCTGGGAATACGGGTTTTAGTAAAAACTACCATATTGCTCTTAGGAACTTATGGGACTTGCTACTGTTCGTCTTTTAAATTTTTGCCAAGTTCAGGGTTGTGGCATGGTTTTAATTTGCATTTCCTTATTACTAGTGCAGTGGAGTGTGTCTTTAAAAGTTTCCTGGCTGTGCAGGTTTCCTCTCCAGTGAGCTGCCATTTAATAACTCTTATATATGCTTCTAAGAATTGCTCGTCTTCTGTTTATCGACTTATAAAAGTCATCTGTATATATAACAATCTATATTGTTAATATAGACTGCAAATACCTTCTCCTAGTCTGCTACTTGATGACTTTTTTTTAAGATTTTATTTATTTAGGGGCACCTGGGTGGCTCAGTGGGTTGAAGCCTCTGCCTTTGACTCAGGTCACAGTCTTGGAGTCCTGGGATCAAGCCCTGCATCGGGCTCTCTGCTCGGCAGGGAGCCTCCTTCCCCCTCTCTCTCTGCCTGCCTCTCTGCCTACTTGTGATCTCTGTCAAATAAATAAATAAAAATCTTAAAAAAAATAAAAAATAAAGATTTTAGTTATTTATTTAGAGCAAGCACAAGGGGGGGCAGAGGGAGAGAGAATCGCAAGCAGACTCCGTGCTGAGCACGGAGCCCCAGGCGGAGCTCGATCTCATGGCCCCGAGATCATGACCTGAGCTGAAATCAAGAGACACTCAACCGACTGAGCCACCCAGGTGCCCCCTATTGCTTGGTTTTTTAAAATCTCTGACTGTGGTGTCTTTTATAGCCTCAATTTTAAATTTGATATGGCCAAACCTGTCACTTTTTGTGGTTTGTGTTTTTGCAAGTCATGCTAAAAATACGAGTATTTATACCATTATACCAGTTAACTGGTATAATGAAATAAGCAACAGAGTAGAAGACAAGAGACACAGGTATAAAAAGGGTTTGAATCCCCAATCCACCACTACTAGTTGTAGGACTCCAGATA
>CM052802.1:116158620-116298259 GCA_028533885.1 Nasua narica
TCACAAATTGAAGCTGTAATTATTCTATTTTATTTGAAAATGAACTGATAGGGAGTCAAGCCACACAAGACACAATAAGTCTACCAGACAAGAGAGAAGTTTATGCTGGAGGGCATCATGGACTTTGAACCAGAAACCCAGAGACTTCATTCCATGTGGTCCGAAGCAGTCCTCCAGCCTTGCTGGGACCAGTCCTCGCTACAACAGCTTCATACCAGCCAGGCTGGTCTCTGCACTGCCCTCACCACATCTGATGGGTCTTCCACTTTTCCCACCTAATCTTAGTCTTTTCTAACATTGTCTCTTCCTAGGTCATGCAAAGTCAGTCCTATATTGTCCACTTATTTCGTTTTTACCCATACACTTAGGTTTGTAATCAATTTTCACTTCTTCCAAACTGGGAGAAAAAAAGTGGGAAAATAAACTATGTACACACATGCGTTCTCTTTCCTCATTTCAAATATAATATGCAAATCCAATAATCTGCTCTATCTAGGGTTTTAGTAACGAAATGATGATGATCCAGTGGGAAAGGCAGAGAATGGACGATGTTTTCTTGTAGGGTAAATTTTTAAGGGTTAAGGCATTAGATTAAGCACTATTAGGAGCTCAAGACACAGGCAATTTGATCTAGGCAGTTGGGCAAACAGCCAAGGTTTAATCTGATTATGGGGAGCTCTCAGGATTTTCTAAAATTGTGATTCAAATCCTTGAAACAATTTTCAAAGTACATTGCTTCCTAATACGAGTGCATCAATAGGTGAGAACTATTCAGCAGGAAAAACAGTTTTGAAACTAGCACATAGCGTGGTTTTTCATTTTTTGCTAATTAACAGAACTCGTGCAACCTGAAAAAAGGGAACTAAATAGCAGAGAATGAAATCTTTATTACTTTTTCAGTCTCCCCAGAATAAGTCCTAAATGTTAAACTAAAAACCATTGTCACGGGAACATGGAGATTTTAAAAATGTAAGTAAATGTACATGAATCAAATTAAACAAACAAAAAAAATCTTTTCCAGACATAGAACAAAAGCTAGGTTTGGAAAGATGAATAGGCTTAAGTTTCTCTGGGTAACAGCCACCAGTATTGAGTGTTCACTATCAGCTAGATTGTCTATTACGAGGAACTTATAAACAGGTCATCTTACGTGACCCAATCCTCACCATGTGTTACTAGACACATCTTCAAGAGGACATAAACGCAGCAGAGAACTGAAATGCAGTTCAAGAAATGACTTTTTCAAATGTTGACAACATGAAGCTAAGGGAGTACTGACCCATTAGTTCAACTCCTTTCCCAGGTTCTCTCAGCCCAGGTATTATGGAAACCAGGTTAATCTTCCTAAATGACACTTTCCTCACTTGACTTTCCATTTCAAAAACCTGGTTTACAAAAGTCAAGAAGGAACTTCTTGGCCTCAGATTCAAGACTCTTCAAAAATCTGCCTTGACCCATTCCATACTCCTGTTGGTCCACAACCTTCCCAGTTCAAAAAACACTTACTGAGTGCCTCAATGTAAGCTAGGCTCCGCAAGGACTTACGGACTTGTCCATAAGTTGCTCACAGAACAGCGTCTGTCAAATACATGTTATTGCTTTCTGGGTCCTTCCTTACCCAGTTATTTCCCCCAGATGGAATCTTCTGTTTGATTCTACATTCCTCCTTTTTCCTATACATCAAAATCCAACCTAGCCAGGATCTAGTGTCAATCCCAACCCCTTCATGAAGCATACAATAAATATTTGTGTCAGTTCATTCCTCTTAACTCCTAGAACGCTGGATTTCAGGTTTCTGTCGACTTGATTCCCGGCATGCAAATTCCAAAGCCCCTCCCGCAGAGATTCTGATTCGGTGGGCCCGGCTTCGTCTAGTCTGGGAATGTGCATTTTAACATGTCTGTCCAATTCCCAAGTTCTTGGTCCTTCTCATGCTACCTCTCAGACCACTGATTTGATTTTTTTCACCTCTCATTGAATTGACTCATTTTCTGAGTACTCTGGTGTCGCAGACACTAGCTTGATCTCGGCCTTACCAATCCTGTGGATTTGGGCTCCTCAATTACCAACCACCTCCTGGTCCTGACTCAATAAAGAAATAAAAGTTACCCATGCTGCAGGTTTGGACTCTTTTTTTTTTTTTTTTTAACTGGTATGGTTTTTTTTTTTAACGCTTTTTTTTTGTACTAGTGAGTCTGAAACAGACTTCAGGTAATTAAATCTCAAAGTAAGTTGTGAGACACGCCATTTCTTTTCAGGAGTCTAGCTACAGAAAAGACCAAGGGGGCTAATGCTTACCTTGAAGAATACAAAGGAATAACAATTCCCTAACCTATGGAGAGAGGGCTGTGAAATAGCCTCTAAGGGCAATATGGATTAGGTTGTGCTGGAAGAAAATGCAACTGAGTATTGTTCGGAGAACCCAAAGCACCCTCCTTACATAACTGCACCATTCACATTAAAACACTCCCAAAATATGTATTTCCAAAAATCAAGCTGCTGGCCCAAGAGGATGAATCTTCCCTGCAACAATTTAAGGAAAGCCTCTGCAGCGAGAACAGAAAATGTAAAGTATAGGCTCCCTCTTTCTTCCCACTGTGTCCAAGAACACTGCACAGACCTCTCAGAGGCAAAGAAAATAAGGTGATCAGAACTAATTTTCTGGGCTTGAAAATGGCCTATTTTTGCATTATGGACACCTTCTGTTTCCTTCTCTAAAGGCTTGAGTTAATTTTTAATCTGACTCTAGCTAATCTAATTTCAGTGTAACAGCTGATAAACTTTTGACCCCGCCAAACACTAAGGGTCCCCAACTAGTCATAATCTGTTAAACTCAAAGATTCTATTAACCAAATTCTGTTTAGCAATATGAAAAAATCAGTAACTTAAATCTTTAAGTACTGCAAGTAAACTCAAATGATAAACTATCATTATGAAACAAAAGTTTATGTGCAAAGCTACCACTGGTCTCCCTCATCAATGTATTTTTTTAAAAAGATTTATTCATTCATTTATTTGAGGGGGGAGAGGCAGAAGGAAACGGAGAAAATCTCAGACTTCTCACTAAGCACAGAGACCCATGCAAGGCTCAATCTCATAACCCTGAGGTCATGACCTGAGCCAAAACCAAGAATCAGATGCCTAAGGAAGGTGCCCCTCTGATTAGTGTCTTAAACTACATTAAACTGAAAAATAGTGACTGCTTTACTTAATTGCATATTTATTATTTGTCTACTAGATGCGTGTGGGGCCTGTTTTAGATTCTCTCTCCCTCTCTCAAAAAAAAAAAAAAAGAAAATAAAAGAAACACAAAAAAACTCACATTTTTCCTTGCTTGCTCCAGTTTCCACATATTTGAAATGGATCTTTAGGTTTTATGTATTGGTTTATATATGTAAATACATGCATACAATCTATATAATATATAAATACAGATATTATGTATATAAATACAAATATGTATTTACCTATCTATTCATCCATCTATTCTTATAATTTGCAGGGAAGAAACTATATGGGATGTCATTCTGATCGTCCATTCTCATCTAGGATAATGGAGAAGAGTACTATGGCTTTTATCACATTTCTGTGAGAAGAGTGCATTTACACTGATTCGTGGATAAACATGGAATAAAACAGATAATGTTTTTGGATCAGAAGGTTTAACCCTGATTTTGCTACCTCTAGTATGTGACCTTAGATAAATCATTTATTCTTTGAAACTCAATTTTCTCACCTGTACAGTAGGTACATTGGTACAGGACTTGCCCCTCTCAAGTTTTTTGTAAGACTTCAAAAAAGATAACTGTTTTCCAATGCACTTTTACACACACTGATTAATAAATATAAAATAACATTATTACACTTGCAGTGTATTTAAGTGATAATTAAAACTCAAAAAAGACAATGTGTATGTAAGAATCAAAATAATTACTCAGTAAATTCACAAATCATAGCTTTGTTTATATTACTATTAAGATACTCATTTTTAATTTCAGTAAGAATTTAATGTTACTACTTGTAGATTTCACTATGTAAAAATAAAAACATAATCTGCCCCATCTACAAATTATATTATGAAAAGCAAACATAATTATGGAAATATATATGCATTCATTTTAATTTCAATTAACATAATAAAATCATAAGTTTCATTACTTAGAAATGACATAACCTGACCCCCTTCCACAAATCTGATTGTGCAATATAAATATAGTTGTAGGAATACACATATATCATCATTTACTGAAAGGTTACACAAGCATATGTGCATGGATGAAACAGCTACATTACTGAAACATGCAGAAACTGTGATAATTATAAATGCCTTAAGAGATACTGGTCTTTAAAAGAAATGTACTGTGGATATGCCTGCAAAGCAGATGTGTATTTCCAAATTAATACTTTACGGATGGTAAATGGGATTGATGAGAAAAGAACACTGCACTAGGAACCAGCAAAACTGGCCTTCACTTTATCAGCAAATAACTGTTTAGAATTTACTATAAGTTAGGCATTAGCCTAGATGTTTGAGATACTTTACTGAGCAAGGCAAACAAAAATCTGTCCTCATGAAGTTTGCAAAAAGGGGACATGAAAGGACATGCCATGAAGGGACAAACAAAAATCAAATAATAATTAAAAGGTACCAAGTGTTACATAAATGAGTAAATCCAAGTGCTATAAAAAATACAGCAGTGTAAGGGGACCAGGTATATGTGAATATGGCAGGGCAGGTCTCAACTTAAAATAGAGTTGTTAAGGTAGGTCTAAATAAGAAGGTACAAAGCAACAACTGAAATGAAAAATACACTAGAGGGAAGCAACAATAGATTCGAGAATGCAGATCAGCAATTTGGAGGAGAGCACAATGGAAAGCACCCAAGCTGAACAGCGAAAAACAAAAATAAAAGAAAGGAGGAATATAGGTTAAGGGATCTCTTGGACAACATCAAAGGAAGGAACATTGTATTATATGGGTCCCAGAGGGAGAGGAGAGAAGGGGGCAGAAATTATATTTGAAAAAATAATAGCTGAACACTCCCCTAACCTAGAGAAGGAAACAGACTTCTAGGTTAAGAAGCACAGAGAGCTCCAAACAAGATGAACGAAGGAAGTCCACTAATAACTAAAATATTGAAGATTGCTGATGACCAGAGAATTTTAAAAGCAGCAAGAGAGGAGCAACTAATTACAAAAGAAGGGAAATCCCAGGAGGTTGTCCACTAATTCTTTCGCACAAGGTTCTTAGGCCAGAAGGGAATGGCATGGTATATTCAAAGTCCTGAAAGGGAAAAACAACAACAATGTATCTACCCAGCAGCAAGATTACCATTCAGAACAGAAGCAGAGAGAGTTTCCCAGACAAACAAAAGTTATCGGAGTTGATCTAAACTGGCCTTGAAGGAAACGTTAAAGGAACTTCATTAAGTGAAAAAGAGAAAGTCATAACTGGAGGAAAAATTATAAAATTTTCAAAATTAGAAAATTGAGGACAAAATTTCATGAGTAAAAGCAAATATACAGTAACGATAGCAGAATGGAGCTTCTATACATGTTACAGAAAAGTAGTAAAATCAATTATATCATAAAGATTAAAGGGAACTCCCAGAATAAAAACATGTAAAATATGACAACAAATATACAAAATGTGATGGAAAAGTTTTGTTTTGTTTTTTTTTTAGAATGTGTGAGAACTTAAGTGACCATCAACTTAATATAGACTGCTATATATTTAAGATGTTATATATGAACTCATGGAAACCACAAACAAAAAACCTTTAATAAGTATATTAAAAAATAAAGAGAAAGAAAGCCAAACAGAACACTAAAAGAAAGTAATCAACCACAAGAGAGCAAGAAAAAAAAAAAAAAAAAAGGAACAGAGAAGAACTACAAAGTAAAAAAAAAAAAATCTAGAAAACAACAAAATGACAGTGAGTACATACCTATCAATAATTACTTTAAATGTAAATAGTCAAAATACTCAATCACACTGAGGAGGGTATGTGCTATGGTGAGCACTGTGAATTGTGTAAGACTGATGAATCACAGACCTGTACCTCCGAAACAATTATATGTTAATAAAATAAAAATAAATGCTCAAAGACATAGGATGACTGAATCAAAAATAAGAGTCACATATGCATATACACTGCCTATAAGAGATCCACTTCAGATCTAAAGACACATACAGATTGAAAGTGAAGGGATGGAAAAATATATTTCATGCAAAGGGAGGCTAAAATAAATAAAATAGAATAAAATAAAATAAAAATAAAATAAAATGCAAACTAGCAATACTTCTGTCAGACAAAACAGACTTTAAAACAAAGACTGTGGGGCGCCTGGATGACTCAGTTAAGCATTTGCCTTTGGTTCAGGTCATGATCTCAGGGTCCTGGGATTGAGCCCTGCATCAGACTCCCTGCTCAGTGGAGTCTCCCTCTGTGTGTGCATGTGCCTGTGCTCTCAGATCAATAAAAATATTTAAAAAATAAAACAAAGACTGTAAAAAAAGGTGTTACATAATGAAAGGGATCAATATAACAAGATATGATAATTGTGACTATCCACACACAACAACGGAGTACCTGAACAAAGTAAATATTGAAAAATATAAAGGAAGCAATTGACAGTAATAACAGCAGGGGACTTTAACACCCACTTGCAACAATGGGTAGATCATCCAAGCAGAAAAATCAACAGAAAGAAGGAAATAATAAAGATTGGAGTAGAAATACAGGAAATAGAGATCAAAAAAAAAAAAAAAAAATCAATGAAACCAAGAACTCGTTCTTCAAAAAGATAACAAAATTGATAAACCTTTTGCCAAACTCATTAAGAAAGAAAAAGGAGAATCCAAATAAATAACATCAGAAATGAAAGAGAAGTAACAATGAACACCACAGAAATACAAAAGAATATAAAAGATTGCTAAGAAAAATTATATGCCAACAAACTGGACAACCTAGGAGAAATGGACAGACTCTTAGAAATGTATAATCTTCCAAAAGTCAGTCAAGGAGAAATAGAAAATCTGACCAGACCAAACTAATAACAAAATTCTATCAGTAATTAAAAACCTCTCAACAAACAAAAGCCCAGGACCAGATGGATTCACAGGAGAACTGTACCACACATTTAAAGATTTCTCAAGCTATTCCAAAAACAGAAGAGGAAGGAAATTTCCAAATACATTCTATGAGGTCAACATTACCCTGTTACACACACTACAAAAAAAGAAAACTGTAGGCCAGTATAGCTGATCAACACAGGTGCAAAAATCCTCAATAAAATATTAGCAAACGAATTCCACAACACAGTAAAAGGATTTATTCTGGGGAGCAAGGATGGTCACTATCTACAAATCAGTCAATGTGATATACCACATTAACAAAACAAAGGATAATAATCATATGATCACATCAATAGATGCAAAAAAGAGTCTAACAAAATTTAACATCCATTTGTGATGAAAAATGTTGAACAAAATGTGCTTAGAAGGAACATACCTCAACATAATAAAGGCCATACATGATAAACCAGAGCTAACATCATGGTGAAAAACAAAGCTTTTCCTCTAAGATCAGGAACAAGACAAGGATGTCCACTCTCCCCACTTTGATTTAACATGGTACTGTAAGTCCTAGCCACAGCAATCACACAATAAAAGAAATCAACAGTATCCAAATGGGGAGGGGAAAAAAGAAAACTATTTGCAAAGGAGAGAATACTATATATAGATAACCAAAACACTGTTAGAATAAATGCATTCAGTATGGTTGCAAGATACAAATATACAGAAATCTATGGCATTTCTATATATTGATAACAAGGCAGAAAGAGAAATTAAGAAAACAAGTCCACTTGTAACTACATTAAAAAGAATAAAATACCTAGGAATAAACTTTACCAAGGAAGTGAAAGACCTATACTCTGAAAACTATAAAACACTAATAAAAGAAATTGAAGACACCATAAACAAATGAAAAGATATACCATGATCATGGATTGGAGAAATAATATTGTTAAAATGTCCACACTACCCAAAGCAATATACAGATTCAATGCAATCACAATCAACATACAATAGCATTTTTCACACATCTCAGAATAAACAATCTTAACGTTGGTGTGGAACCACAGAAGACCCTGCATAGCCAAAGCAATCTTGAGAAAGAAGAACAAAGCTGGAGGCATCACAATTTGATTTCAAAATATACTACAAAGCTACAGAAATTGAAACAGTATGGTACTGGCACAAAAACAGACACATAGACCAATGCAACAGGATAGAGAACCCAGAAATGAACTGACACTTATGTAGGTTATTCAATCTATGACAAAGGAGGCAAGAATATACAATGAGGAAAAGACAGTCTTCTCAATTAATGGCGGTGGGAAAACTGGACAGCTACATGCAAAAGAATGAAAGTGGCCAATTTTCCCACACATACACAAAAAGAAACTCAAGATGGATTAAAAGGCCTAAATGTGAGACCTGAAATCACAAAAATCCTAGAAGAAAACACAGTCAGGAATTTCTTGTACATCAGCCTTAGTAATAGTTTTCTAGATCTGTCTCGTCAGGCAAGGGAAACAAAGGCAAAAATACACTACAGGGTCTACATCAAAATAAAAAGCTTCTAGACAATGAAGGAAAAAACAAAACAAAAAGGTAATCTGCTGAAAGGAAGAACATGTATTTGCAAATGATATACCTAATCAAGGGTTAATTTCTGAAATACATAAATTACAACTGAACACCAAAGAACCCCAAATATCCAATTAAAAAAAAATGGGTAGAGGACCTGAATAGAAATGCTTCCAACTAAGACATACACATGGCCGACATGTGAAAATATGCTCAACATCACTCATCGTCAGGGAAATACAAATGAAAACTACATTGAGATACCACCTGACACCTGTCAGAATGGCTAGTATCAAAAAAAAGAAAAAGAACAGGTGTCAGTGAGGATGTGGAGGAAAGGGAACCCTCGCGCACCATTGGTGGGAACATAAATTGGTGCAGCCACCGTGGAAAACAGTATGGATGTGCCTCAAAAAATTAAAAACAGAGCTACCATATGATCCACCAACTCCACTACTGGGTATTTACCCAAAGGAAATGAAAATATTAATTCGAAAAGATATATGCACTCCTATGTTTACTGCAGCATTATTTACAATAGCCAAGATATGGAAGTAACTCAGATGTCCATTGACAGATGGATAAATGGGTGATATATTTGTATATATAAATATATATTACTATATATTTAATATAATATAGTAATATATATTATATATTTAATATAGTAATATATATTTATATGATATATATTAATATAATAAATTAATATATTTATATGATATATTAATATAATAAATTAATATATAATATATACAAATATATCACACATATTGTGAGATATATATCTCACAATAGAATATTAGTCAAAAAAAAAAAAAAAGAATGAGATCTTGTCATTTGTGACAACTTGGTAGGACCTAGAGGGTATGAGGCTAAATGAAATAAGTCTGACAGAGAAAAACAAATACAAATATATGGTTTCATGTATACACGGAACCTAAAAAAAAAAGTAAAGAAAGAAAAGCAGAAACAGACTCATAAATACAGAGAACTGGTGACTGCCAGAGGGAGCGGGGATAGGACGACAAAACGAATGAAGAGGAGTAGGAGGTATGGGCTTCCAGTTTGGGAATGAAGAAGTCACAGCGATGAAAGGTACAGCCTGGGGAATACAGTCTGTATTGCATTGTATTGTAATAGCACTGTACGGGGGGCAGATGGTAGCTATGCTTGTAGTGAGCATAGCATAATGTAGAGATTTTGTTGAATCATTGTGTTGTACTCCTCAAACCAATGTACCACTGTCTATCAACTGTGACTCAAAAAAGAAACCTGTCTTATCTACTGCTTCCCAAAACTTTTTTGATCCTATGATCATTTTCTCTTAACACTTATGAAAGAAGGAAAAAAAAAAAGGTATTAAGAAGACAGCCACACAGCTCTCTGGCAGAAAGATCCAGCCAGGCAGCCAGAGAGAAGAGCCAGTGTAAAGCCTCCATTGATTCCGCCTGAACAATCCTGTGAAAGGAGAATACCCCATTCTGCAGATGAGTAAACAGTGTCTGAGAGTGATGGGGTTAAGGCAATAGAGCTAGTCAGTAAAAAAAAAAAAAAAAAAAAAAGAAGAGTAGGACTTAAAAAAAAAAAAAGGCTAGAACTAGAAAGAAACTAGGTTTCTTGATTCTTGGTCCAACACTTTTCTGTGGTTTCGTGCCTCTGTTCATCAGGTTAGAAGAAAGCTGTTTTGTTTCCTATAAAGTCCTGAGTAAGGTGTCACCACAGTTGTGGTTGTTGTTGCTATTATTATTAATCAGGTCCATTGATACTTCTTGAAAGGTAGTTAAAGCTCAAAGAATAATTTCGTTTTCCCTGCCCATGGTTTATTTTTCCCCTTCCTTTACCTGTGCTTCTTTCCTTGAGTGGGTTATTTCAATATCAGATTTTCAGTTAAAGGAATTCTATTTCTTTGGCTATCTGATACAGGTGTGAAGCACAAGAATAAAGTATAAAATAGAAAGCATTTACAACTTAACATACGAAAAAGCTACGACAGAATGGCGAGAATGCAGAGCCCAGTGACCAAGAAGGAGAGAGAGAAAGCCACCTTTCTCCAGGCAGGGGGCGGGGGGGCGCCCTCGGGGGGGGGGGGCTCGGGGGGGGGGGGTGCCAGAAGGAAGGGAACCACAACACAGGGAGGAGGCAAGAGTGAGGCCTTGGAAACATATGAGGACCACAGCACACCCAGCTTTAAGCTACTCCAGGAAAATGAGGACTCTGGCCTTGAAAAAGTAATGAGCTTCAAGTAAAAAGGTTAAAAACTAAGAGACCACAAAGGAGGAAATCTGTAAGAAAGATAATATTGGAGAGGGGGCTGGAGAAAACAGAAGATGTAAAGAGAGTCTTAAAATGTGAGAATATTATACAATGAACAATACAAAAGAAAAAGGCCAGTAAGAATTCGATTTCAGACACAGTAAACTTGAGAGCTGGTGGAATTACTAGCAGCCAAAGGGAGCAGAGAGGACAGTCTGAAAGCTGAGTAGCTGACTTTTGGTAACACTAGGTTTAAGGCGGCAGTGAGGTTCTCATCAGAGGAAAGGGCCCAGCAGACAGGAGGTAAATTTGGAAGATGTGTGTCATCTGGGGCTGTTTTGTCCCACAGGTGGTTACTGAGCTCCTGAATTGTGGCTCACCTGAACCGAATGTGCTGTCAGTATAAAACACGTAACAAGATGTTGACGATTTCACAGGGGGGAAAATGTAGAACAGCTAATGTTTTTACATTGGTTACATGTTGAAACAATATTTGCATGAATGGGGTTAACTAAAAGCTATTATTAAAGTTATTCTCACCTGTCTTTTTACTTCATGCCACCATTAGAAAATTTTAAACTACATACACAGTCTGCATATTCCTACAGGACGCTGCTGATACAGAACAATACTAGACACATTTCCAGATCACATAAGGGGATGAGATCCATGAGTAAATCACAGACATTGTTCTGAGATTTTTCAACTGAAAACTGCCAGATACGGGAGAAAGAACACATGTCATTATAAAAGATAATATTCACTGAATGCTCGAAGAACTATACTGGCCACAGTTAGTGCATTATCTTCTTTGTTCCTCCCAACAGCCTTATGAAATGATATCACTGTCTTCTTTCATAGGAAAAAAAAAAAAAACCAACTAAGTTCTAAAGAAGTTAACCTGCTGCCCAAGGTCACACAGTTACATCTTGGTTTGGGGTTCAATTCCATGACTCACTCCAGATCTCAAGGTCTAAACTGCCACATCATCAATTCCAGAACAATTTATACTCTGCAACTCTTTGTTAGATTTTAAATGGTTATATTTAAACAATTCGTTAGAATGGTTCATTGTCAGAGTCAGGGACATACCAGGGATGTCCTAATTCGATTAAGATACAAATGCGCAAATTTCTAACTTCAGTATTTTGCTGAGCTATGCTGGCACATTTTCACCATGTTGAGCTTAAATAGTTCACTGGTGTAACCTCTTGTCTCTTATCAACCTCTACTCCGAAATATCCAAACCGTTCAGGTTACATGGTAGACTATCCAAAGAAGATGATTCTGGGCACAACCCTCAATAGAGGGACCTTGTTCTCTGAATATGACAAATTTACAACAGGGAGCTACTTAAATTTTAAAAACCCTCTTTCAGACTATGAAAGCACCTGAACTTCCTAAGCTGTGATTAAAATGTTTTGAAGGGATCAATTATGCTTCAAGTAAAAAAAAAGTGTTTTCAAGGGAGCTGGATAAAATTACAACTTTTGTTGAAAGAACAAGAATTAAGCTTACCCAACTGGATAACTTTAAAAGGAGATTTATATTCCTCGAAAAATACTCTGCTTTGAAGAACAGACAGGAAAAAAATGGCTTGATATTTTGACTAGAAAAACATAAAATCTCCTACAAATATAAATTGGGACCAAAAGAATGAGGTGTCTTTCATTTATGTTTAGTGACTGGATTTAATTTTAAAGACAAATTTATCATTCCTTCCTTTCCACCTTTCATCTTTACTACCTATCTGGCCAGCATAGCAATTATAATAGAACTGCTAAACTTGAAAAGTAACAGCTAAATTATATCATTTTCAGGAACTTGCCCATGTAAATTTAACTATAAAGTTCAGCTCAGATTATAAAAACACATGTCCCCAGGCTTAAAACAAAGGATTGCTAAACATTTACACTACAGAAAGGGGAAAACAAAAGGGAATTTGAAGGAAAAATATAAGCTTTGGACTAAGACTAATTAGCAGACATCAAGAGAAACTATATCCACATTGCACTTGGATCCAAAGCTGTATCTTCTAAACAGACCCACGAGCTTATTTTGGAATTTAACCCCCAGAAACCTTCCCACTGCCAGGATCATTTTTTAAAGTGAGAGGACTTGTATGTGGATATGCCCGTAAAAATATCTCCTCGGAAAACCCAAAGTTTCTGAAAAACACTTTTTTAAAAAGGTAGTATCACAATAGTACAAGGCAGAGTTAATAAGAGGAAGCCCTTTATTTTGGCTCTTTCAGATTAATTCCCATGACTCTTCCATTCCAATTAAGGTGATATCCTTGGACTTTTCTTACTCAATTCATAATAATCTGTAACAAAGGTTCAGGCGCCCAAGGAGACAGCCAGTTAGCTTTATCCATCTGCTTTATCAATCCAAGTGCAAAAGTGTCAAGGGCGTGAAATGATAGACCCAGACACCGAGAGGGTCTGCTCTACTCTTCTCATTGGGAGTCCCCACACCGAGTCACTCCTTTCCAAGAGCAGCCCTCCTCTCAAACTTCCCTTAAGGTTCTCATCCTTAATGAACTGTCAACCGAATAGATAATCCTTGTAGTTGCTCTGCGTCTTCCCATTTGCACATCAGCACTAGTATGCTGGGTTTTTGGCTTAATTTTCTCTCTATCAAGCACATGTCATGTGCCAAGCACTGTTGTAGGTACTAGAAATATAGCAGTGAACAAAATAAAAAAAAAAAATCTCTGCGCTGATATTTACATTCTAGTGGGGAACACAACACGTTCACTAAACAAGATAAAAGAGTCTGTTAAATAATAAATGCTATCAAGGAAAAAAAAATGACGCAAGAAGGATGATAGGAACTGTGGTGGGTGGGGTTGGAAAGGCTGAAATTTTAGACAGGGTGGCCAGAGAAGGCAGAGGCTCCGCGTACAATCAGGTAGATGGTGTTTGCCTGAGAAGGTAAAAAGCAAAATCCGGGCCTGATCAGTGTCAGCTGGAGAGGGAAAAAGAAAGATTAGCATACTTTAACAAGCCCCGTAGTGGAGAAGGAACCAGATGGAAACCACATCACTTTCTCTTTTTGTAGTCACAGAACCAGGTTCTACTGCCAAAACTCAGGCAGTTCATGGGATACGGATGCACGGGGATACACAGGGACACACACGCACCCCTCTCTCTCCAGGATAGAGCCCCGTGGCCAGCAAAAAGCGGTGTCGAGAACTGGCCCCGGGAAACTGGGAAAGAGTAGCTGTCGCAAAGAACACACCAGACTGTCCCCCCACCCCCTAATCTCTGTAAACAAATGGAAACCTCCCCGACTCCACGATGCAAAGCCAGGGAGGCCCGGGCAAGCACGCAGACACACCCCCGGGACTGCAGGCTCGGCGCAGAGAGGAGAGGAGGCATGAATTCAACCGTTAGAGACAAAACCCCCAGAATTTCCAGAGGCAGGGTCGAGACCGCGCGAGAGAAACGCCGTCTCCCTCGCCGGGGGTCGGGCCCGGAGGGGCGGGGGGTGGAAGCAGGGTGTGGGAGGCGAGCGGGAATGGCCGCCGCGGGAACGGGGGGCGGTTTCGTCGGGCATCCCCGGCGCCCGGCCCGCCGCGTGCTTGCAACAGGGGGCTGGACGCGAGCGGGCACCTCGAGGTGCCGGGGCGGGCCCGCGGCCCCCAGACAAAGATCCCGGGCCCGCGGCCCCGGCCGGGCCCGGCCCGCGCGCCCCCCGCCCAAACGTTCACCGCCCCCTCCCCAGGCCAGCCGAGCGCGACGGGTTCCAGCGGTCGAACCCGCAGCTCCCGCGCCGCCGCCCGCTCGGCCCCTTCCCGCCCAGTGCGTTGGTCGAGGAGAGAAAGGAGAACGGAGACGGCGCGCGGCGCCCACTCACCATGATCCGCTGCGGCGCGGCGACCCCGGCGGGCGGCGATGCGCTGTCCAGGGTAGGCAGCTTCCCTCTGCCCCGCGCTCCCGCCGCGCCCGCTCTTCTTACCCACGCCCACACCCACGCCCGGCGCGCGCACGCCCGCCCGCCTCCCCGCCCCCTCGGGCTCGCGCCGCTCCCGCGCGGCGCTCCGAGCTCCAGGGCCGTTTCGGGCGCCCGCCGCTCCCCAACCCCCTCCCCTCGCCGGGGGCTCGTCAGCTGCGGCGCGAGGAGGGCGGCGGGGGAGGGGCGGGGGCCGGCGAGGCGGGGACCCCGGCGGCCTCGAGCGCCCCCTCCCGGGCGCCGGGCTCCGCTTGCGGCGCCGCGGCGCCCCCTGCCGACCGGGCGGCGATTTGCAGGCCCAGCCGGGGCCCGTCGCGTTCTGCAGCCCAACGTTCGCAGAGCCTCCGCGCGGGCCTCCCCGCGGGCACCTGCCGGCTGCCCCTAAAGGCTGCGGCGGCTGCGGGAGCTTCGAGCACCAGGGGGCTGTAAAGGGCCAGGGCCTTGCTTCTCTTAGTTGGACTCCGCGGTTTTCAAGCACACGTTGAAGGGGGAATGGCTCGTGCTCCTGCGGGTGTGCGGGATGTGGGTGTCTTGGATCCAGGGATCAGTCCGGTTCTATTGTTGGCTTCAAGTCGGGAGCGGGTCAGTCTGAGCAGGCGACCAACTCCTTGTTTCACAGGACGCTGCCTGCAGAGGTCTTATTCCAGGGACTTCTTAGCTAATACCACCAATGGTTAGTTGAACACTTAAGCGTGAACGGGAAGTATGGGATCTTGGATCCTGGGCTGCTAATTTTTGCAAGTTTTTGTCACCCAGGTGAAAGATGTTGGGCGTGCTACATGACCTTTCCCCCTTTTTAGCGTTAAGAATGCTTGCTTTTTTATGTGGCCGATGTTGTAAACTGAAATGCAGGCAAAAGTAAACGTGTTTCTTGAGTCAGAACACCACATCTGGATGTACACAGAGGTCCCTGCAACATACACTTGGCATTCCACGCCTGAAGGACTGCGGATGTGTTTGCAGTTTTGTGAAGTAGCAGAGTGACTAACCACCGATGTCAGGGCTAACTCTTGTCATATAATCACCTAGTATTTAGAGTTTCCTGTCGTTAGAGTGTTAAAAGTCAGTTACATATTTGCTTGTAAGGCGTGGGTAGCTTTAGACCATGAACAGGTAGGAATTTATTAACCAAGTGCCTTAAAATCTCACCATCAGCGGCCTTAGGAGTCAGCCCTGCCACATGCTGGCTATGTGATACTGGCTTAGTTACCTAATTCTCTGTGCTTCAGTTTCTTGGTCTATAAAATGGGGACAAAAAATGACGCATTATACATGGCTATTAGGATTAAATAAATACGAATAAAGCATTAGGAAAATGCCCGCAGCAAAAGTACTAATTATTGATACTGTTTTTGATCTAATGCCTGTGGAAATCAGATATTGGGTATCTGACATAAACCATGCTACATGGCTTACAACGGTATCTCATTTGTGACTAGCTCCATTGCACAGGTGAGGAACCTGGGGCCCAAACAAGTGAAATGGTGTATCCAGGATCACATGGTTAGACGGTTGGAAAATGGGGAAGCCGAATGCCATCTGAAACCTGTTGGGTTCTTTCTATGACACCATGCTGTTTTGAATAATCCCATCTTTAAGAATGCTTATAAATTTGACAGAGAAACTCACTTTCCGTGGTTTGGAAGAGCAGATGAAGTATGAACTTCAGAGCAATTTGAGTTTTTTAAATTATGGACAACATCCATAATCCAAACATCTAAAAAAGTAGACAGATTAATGAACTCCAATGCATCCATCACCTTCTTGAGAAATTATCTACCCATGACCAATCTTGTTTCATCTATACACCTATCTACTTTTCACCGTTCTATTATTTTGGGTTTTTTTTCCCATTCTATTACTTTGAAGCAAATCCTAGATATAATAGTTTGTCTATAAATATGTCCATATGCATCACTAAAGAAATTTTTTTAAAAATACACGAGTGTCCCCCGGGGTGGCTCAGTCCATTAAGCAAGCATCTTACTCTTGATCTCAGCTCAGGTCTTGATCTCAGGGTCAACAGTTGGGCAGGGAGCCTACTTAAACAACAAACAAGAAAACCCACAAAATGACAAAACCATTACAATACCTTAAATGTTAACCATAACTTATTAACGGCATTAATTACGGACATCAGGTATATAAATCTCCAAAAGTTGTCTTTTTTTTTTTTAACGTAGCCATTTGTTGCTCTCTCTTGTGTCTCTTTAATCTCCACTCTCCCTGTCCATCTCTTTTCATTTTCTTGCAATTTGTGCTGTAGCATTTCCCGCAGTCTGGATTTTGTCGGCTACACCCCCAGCGAACAGTTTCGCATGTGCTTCTGACCTCTGTGCCTTTGTAAACTGCTAACTGTAACTGGCTCTAGAGGCTTGATCAGACTCAGGTTAGAAATTTTTGGCAGGAATACTTCAGAGGTGATTGTGTGTTTCCATCAGGAGGAACCTGCCATTCAATTGTCATTCTTCTTGTGATGCTTAGGCATTGGCTGATGCTCAGTGTCTACATCCAGTGATTCATTAGGGGTTGCAGAATTGTGACATTCTGGCTCTATCATTCCTTCTTCATTTACTCGCTGAAATACTTCCAAAAATTTGCTCATGTGTGTTCTTTGGCTCCCTATGGTGGCTCCCTATGGTGGCTCCCTATGGTTGGTACGGGAAAGACAAATTAGAACTTTAAAATGAAGAGCTGGTTCCTTACCGATGTAGAAACTCACACAGTTCAAAATTTACACGGGAAGATAAGTTAAAAAATATATCGCATTTGGAAATACCCAGGCTAGCAATCAGTGTCAACAAAGACACCTTAACTGTTGTTGCCTAACTTGCTTATTTAAACATGCCGTGCTCTATCTTAACTAGAGTGGCTTTCACAGATTTATTTGTCTAAGCTCTGAAAAGGAAAAAAATTAACAGAAGGCTTTAATGTGATTGATCCTTTCCAAGGGAAGAGGTCAGAACTCAGGAGAATGAGTTATAAAATTTTTTTGAAGCTTATTTGGTTCTATCATTAAACTAGTTGGATAGAAAAGTACATATGACAATAACCATTTTTTATAGGGGGAGGGTCAGAGGGGGAGAGAGAATCTTAAGCAGGCTCCACACCCAGTGTGGAGCCTGATGTGGGGCTCAGTCTCACAACCCCAAAATCATGACCTGAGCCGAAATGAAGGATCTGATGCTTAACCGACCAAGCCACCTAGGCACCCCTTAACAATAATCTTGATCAGCATTGTAACTAGTTCTGTTAAAGGTAATTTGTAATTACCTTAGTTCTACAAATACTTCAGCTTAGATCAGAATTTGCCTGAAAATGTTCACTTCAACTGTCTTTCTAGCTTTGGTCACACAGTAAGCATTCAAATAATATTCAATACAGACCTACCCCTCCCCCTTTTTTGTTACTGCATGCCACCTAAGGTTTCTGTGACATCCTAATGAGGATCTCATTGGATCCAAAGGCCTTTGAAAAATATATTATTATTATTGGCTAATGGAAATGCAGCTCCTGAGCAAATGATATCATTGATATTAGCAATACCCTGAAAAAAATACGGTCTTTACTTTGTTCTGGGGTGCCTGGGTGGCTCAGTCGGTTAAGTGTCTGCCTCCGGCTCAGGTTATGATCCGAGGGCCCTGGGGTGGAGCCCCACATTGGGCTCCCTGCTCAGTGAGGAGTCTATTTGTCCCTCTGCCCCTCCCCTTACTCATGCTCACTCTCTCTCTCTCTCTCTCTCAAATAAATAAAATCTTTTTTAAAAAACGGGAGACGTAGTTCTAGCTATCACGTATTGAGAATGACCGTTGCCATTAGGAGTTGGGGTTTCATAGGTTCTAGCATTATCTCCCCATACCTGATGGGGGACCCGAACATTGTACAAGTGGTGAAGAAACCCTACCTGAAGTAGTCCCCCGGGGGCCTGTTGAGTTGTCATAATAGCTGCAATTCAGTGAAGTAGGAATCCACCTCCAGGAAACTTACAGATGTTAGAGCGTGAGATAAGGCTAGCTAGCAAGCGTGTGGCCCTTTGCATTTCTATTTTTGGTCCTTAAAAAGATACATACTTCAGTTTGTGCGTACCTATGCTGGTCATCTTCCCCATAGGGAAAAGGAATGAAGCACGGCGATGGGTCCAATTGAATTTATACTCATCTGCCCTTTTGCATTAAGCTCTGCAGCTTTAAAAGACAATACGCCAATAGCTAGAATTCCTGGTGCATCGGGTTCTATCATTTCTGGGGAACCAAAGTCCCTATATTCTCAACTTTGATACAGAAGAGTCACTAAGGACCCTGTATGTGGAAGATGGCCTCTTTTACCATATAGAGGACTCGTCCTTCTCCCCTAACCCTTGCCCTCACCTCCAAACTCTCTAGCAAGCCCTGCATGGCTTTGGACTTTGTTAAGTGGACTTCTGCCACTGACTATACATAATTTTATCATCCGGACTAAGCTGTATTCAGCAGCCAGACTATCTCCTGGGACGTTAGCATGCTCTCTCATACGATTACGTAGGAATAAACAGAAAGGCCCGACCACCTTTTGAATTCCTTAAACAAATAGTTTAAATTCCTTAAACAAATAGTTCAAAACAAACTGATAGCCTTTGGAACTGGCTGAGTTAACAGGTCAATAGCCTTTACTTCAGGAAAAAGAAAAAACAAATAGAAAAAAAACAAACAAACCCATGTCTTAATGGGACTAAGTTAAGATCCTTTTTTTTTTTTTAAAGATTTTTTTTTTTAAGATATTTATTTATTTGACAGAGAGAGATCACAAGTAGGCAGAGAGGAAAGTAGAGAGAGAGGAGGAAGCAGGCTCCCCACTGAGCAGAGAGCCCGATGTGGGGCTCCATCCCAGGACCCCGAGGTCATGATCTGAGCCGAAGGCAGAGGCTTTAACCCACTGAGCCACCCAGGCGCCCTTAAGTTAAGATCCTTTATTCTGCCGGAAGATAGAGTGCAAGTCAAAACGTAAAATGTGAAATACTAGAGACCAGGGAGAAGTACATCATCTCCGAGACCTCTGAAGGACATCTAATCAAGTCTACATGGAGAGACGGTAATAGCAACTTTTAACTCTTGTCTACTTTCTGCAAATGAAGAGAGCTGAGGAAATAAACTATTAGCTTTGAAACAAAGCAGAAATTCCTGCTACAGCCAAGCTGCGGTGCGTCTGGTGTTCTGGGACACATCTACACTCTGTCTAATGCTGTCATCCTGACTCACTGATCCCCAGTATCTATCAAGAGCTTAACTGAGAGAGGAATTTTCTAATGGAAATTTGTCATTTTTGTAGTCTTACTGGAATAGTCTACATCCACTCCTGCATTAAGCCAGATCTTTAGAAAGCTGAGGACATTACCAAATTACCTTAATGTAGCTAACTTTTAAAAAATTATTTTTTTTTTTTACTATTTACAGATAAAGATACTTTCAACTTATTTTCCTCTGGCTTTAATATGTGTGTTTGTACTAGAATAATCTTCATTTGTTCTGGTTACTGGAATAATCATCAAAATGAATTCTAAACAGATAATCAAGGGGCACCTGGGTGGCTCAGTCAGTTGGGCGACCGACCCTTGGTTTCGGCTCAGGTCGTGATCTCAGGGTCCTGGGATCCAGCCCCACATCGGGCTCCCTGCTCAGCAGAGAGCTTGCTTCTTCCTCTCCCTCTGCCTACCTATTTGTACTCTCTCTCTTTCTGTCAAATAAATAAATAAATAATCTTTTAAACAAACAAACAAACAAACAAACAAATAAAGAGTTAATCAAGCAGCAAATGCATTCAGGAAAGCCGCCCTCATTCACTCATTCCTTCATCCACCAACTCCATAGGTTTTTCTGAGTACTTTTTGTCTATTTGCTCCCTTCATGCCTTCTTTGGTAAAGAGTCTATTCAAATCTCTTGCCTAGTTTTTATTGCATTGTTTGTTTTGTTATTAATGAGTTTTGAGAGTTCTTTGTATATTCTGGATATAAATCCTTCACCATATATGTATAGTACAATATCTTTTTTCTAGCTTATGGCTTCTTTTTTCTTTTTTCAACAATGCCTTTCAAAGAGAAAAAATTCTTAATTTTGATGAAGTCCAAGTTTTTATTCTTTTATGAGTTTTGCTTTTGGTTTTGTATATAAGAAATATTTGTCTTCCTGGAGTCACAAACATCTTCCCCCTTATTTTCTTCTAGGAATTTTCTAGTGTTAAGTTTTACATTTAGGTTTATGTGGTTTATTTTCAGTAAGTTTTTATATTTGGTGCAAAAGATAAATCAAAGTTCATTTCTTTCTCTCTCTCTCTCTCTCTCTTCCTTCCTTCCTTCCTTCCTCCCTCCCTCCCTCCCTCCCTCCCTCCCTTACTTCCCTCCTTTTTGGTATACAGACGCCCAATTTTTCCAGCACCATTTGTTGAAAGGATCATCCTTTATTCTTTTAAGTTACCTTTGCTCCTTTGTGAAAAATCAATTGACCATATAGATGTGGGTAAATTTCTGGACTTTCTATACTGTTCTATTTATCTATGTGTCTACCTTCTTGCCAATACCAGACTGTCTTGATTACCATTTCTTTAGGGTAAGTGTTGAAATCAAATTTTGAAAGTCTTCCACTCTCTTTCTCAATATAGTTTTGGCTATTTCAGCTCCTTTGCTTTCCCATATAAAATTTTAGAATCAGCTTATTAATTTTACACCAAAATTCTTACAGAAAGTTCGATTGGGATTGTGTTAAATTTGTAGATCAATTTGAGGAGAATTGACACCTAATAAGTTTTTCAATCATGAATTAGTATTTCTTTTCATTTGTTTAGAACTTCTTTGACTTCTTTCTTCACTGTCTTGTAGTTTTAAGCATACTTTGCATATATTGCATTAGATGTATAACTAAGTATTTTATGTTTACTGGTGCTATTGTAAATGATTTCTTAAAATTTCGATTTGACATTAGAGACTCCTAAACTCCCGAAACAAACTGAGGGTGGCTGGGGGGTAGGGGGGTAGGGAAAGGGTGGCTGGGTTATGGACATTGGGGAGGGTATGTATTATGGTAAGTGCTGTGAAATGTGTAAGCCTGATGATTCACAGACATGTACCCTGGGGCAAATAATACATTATATGTTAATTTAAAAAATAAATTATAAATAAAATAAAAAAAAATAAAATTTCAATTTGATTGTTTGTTGCTAGTACAGAGAATCACTACTGATTTTTGTGCATTGACGTTGTATCTTGTAACCTTGCTTAACTTATTAGTTCTAGAAGCTATTTTGTAGATTCTTTGAGATTTTCTACATATGTGATCTACATAGATCATGTCATCTGTGACTAGAGACAATTGTATTTCTCCCTTCCCCATCTATATTCCTTTTATTTCCTTTTCTTGGTTCATTATACAGACTAGGACCTCCAATACAATGCTGAATAAGAGTATGACAGCAGATATCCATTACTTGTTTCTGATATGAGCGATAAAGCCTCAGGCTTTCGTACTAATTATAATGATGGCTCCCCCTCTCCTGCTCTCCCGGCTTGTGCTCTCTCTCTCTAATAAATAAATAAATAAAATTTTAAAAAAAAACAATGAAGACGGCTTGATTAAATAAGTTCCTCCCACCTTTTCTATTTCCTAGAGGAGTTTGTGTAGAGCTGGTACTATTTCTTCTTTAAAATACTTTGTAGTATATGGCATTGAACACATCTGAATCCAAAGTTTTCTTTCTTAGAAAAATTTCAGGGGCACCTGAGTGGCTCAGATGGTTAAGTGTCTGCCTTCAGCTCAGGTCATGATCTCTAGGTCGTGGGATCGAGCCCCAAGTCAGGCTTCTAGCTTAGCAGAGAGTCTGCTTCTCCCTCTCCTTCTGCCTCTCCCCCTGCTTATGTGCTCTCTCTCTCTCTCTCTCTAATTAATAAATTTTTAAAAGTATTTTAAAAAAAGAAAGAAAAATTTCAAATATGAATTCAATTTCTTTAAGGCATAGGACCATTCAGTCATTTCTTTCTTCTTGAGGGAACTTTGGTAATTTGTGTCTCTCAAAGAATTCGTCCATTTTATCTAAATTGTCAAGTCTATAAGCATAATGTACATGATCATACTCCCTTCTTGCCCCTTAGATGTTGGCAGGATCAGCAATGATGTTCTGTCTTTCATTCCTAATATTGGTCATTTGAGTTCTATCTAATATTCATGGTCCTTCTGGCTACAGGTTTATCAGCTTTATTGATCTTTTCAAAGAACCATCTTTTGAAAGCTAACAAGGCAGGAAACAACAAATATTGGCAAGGATGTGGAGAAAGGGGAGCCCTCTTACGCTCTTGGTGGGAATGCAAGCTGGTACAGCTACTCTGGAAAATAGTAGGCAGGTTCTTCAAAAGTTAAAAATAGAGCTACCTTACAACCCAACAATTGTTCTACTGGATGTTTACCCTAAAGATACAAATGTAGTGATCCGAAGGGACACCTGGACCCCAATGTTTATAGCAGCAATGTCCACAATAGTCAAACTATAGAAAGAGCCCACATGTCCATCACCAGATGAATGGATAAAGAAGATATGGTATATATATACACATAAAGAAGATATGGTATATATATACACATTGACTCAGCCATCAAAAAAAAAAAAAAAAGAAATCTTGCCATTTGCAACAACGTGGTTGGAAAAGGTTGGAACAAGAGTGTATTATGCTAAGCGAAATAAGTCAATCAGAGAAAGACAATTATGATACAATCTCACTCATATGTGGAATTTCAGAAACAAGGCAGAAGATCATAGAGGAAAAGAGGGAAAAATAAAACAATGAAATCGGAGAGGGAGACAAACCATAAGAGACTCTTAATCATGGGATACAAACTGAGGGTTGCTTGGGTGGGGAGGCAGGGGATGGGGTAACTGGGGGATGGGCATGAAGGAGGGCACATGATGTGATAAGCACTGGGTGTTGTATGCAACTGATGAATTACTGAACTCTACCTCTGAAACTAATGATACACCATATGTTAATTAATTGAATTTAAATAAAAAATAAATGAAAAAAGAAAAACAAAAAACCACCAGGCAAAGAATCCGCTTTTGGCTTCACTATTTTGTCCATAGTTTTTTCTGTTTTCCATTTCATTGATCTCTGCTCTTCCCTTATTATTTGCCTCCTTCTCTTGCTTTGAGTTAATTTACTTTTCTTTCCCATTTTCTTAAGGTAGAAACTTAGATTATTGACTTACAATTTTCTTCGTTTCTGATATTAGCATATATAGTATAACTTCCTCTAAGCATTGTTTTAGCTATATGCCCCATATATTTTTTTAAGATTTTATTTATTTATTAGAGAGAGAGAGAGACAGCAAGGGGAGCAGCAGGCAGAGGGAAAGGGAGAGGGAGAAGCAGACTCTCCGCTGAGCAGAGAGCCCGATGCGGGGCTTGATCCCAGGACCCTGAGATCATGACCTGAGCTAAAGGCAGAGGCTTGACCAACTGAGCCCCCCAGGCACGCCACCCCCCCATATATTTTGATATGTTGTGACTTCATTTTTACCCAATTCAAAATATTTTCTGCTTCGTCTGTGATTTCCTCTTTTACCCATATATTATTTAGTAATCTTTCTTTCCAAAGATTTGGGAATTTTCTAGATATCTCTTTGTTATAGATTTATAGTTTAGTGCTGCTGCGGCTAGAAAATAAACTCCATGTGTTTTTTTAAATTCTTTTAAATTTGTGGAAGCATTTCAGAATGTGAATCTAGGGGTGCCTGGGTGGCTCAGTCAGCTAAGTGCCCGCCTTCAGCTCAGGTCATGATCCCAGGGTCCTAGGACTGAGTCCCACATCAGGCTCCTTGCCCAGCAAGGGAGCTGGCTTCTCCCTCTGCCTGCAGCTCTCCCTCCTTATGTGCTCCCTCTCTCTTTCTGACAAATAAATAAATAAAATTAAAAAAAAGAAAAAAGAAAACTTGCATTTTTTTTCTCCATTCAAACTTTAAAGTATACTGTAGCAGAAGAGAGAAAGTACTAAGCTTTATCCTTCACTGAAAGAGAGTCCCTGGGCACCTGGGTGCCTCAGTCATTTAAGTGTCTGTCTTTGGCTCAGGTCATGATCCTGGGGTCCTGGGATCGAGTCCCGCATCGGGCTCCCTGCTCTGTAGGAAGTCAGCTTCTCCTTCTCTAGGCCTCCCCCCCTTTTGTGCGCTCTCTCTCACGCACTTTCTCTCTTTCAAATAAATAAAATACTTAAAAAAAAAAAAAAAAGAGTCCCTGCTCTCTGGCCTTTAGCTGGTTATGCACACAGAGGGCCAGGGTCTTGCGTCTGGGCTTCGGCGAGAGGAGATTCCCTTGGGAGATGAGACCAGAAGCCCGCCATTCAGGCTTAGTAGAAAATAAAACCGGTTGCGAAAATGTGTTAATTAAAAAAAATGTGTTAATTAATGTGACTAGGAGTTTTCAAGTGCTTTTATTGACTTCCTCTGGTTCCCTCTCTAGGAAGATTTCAGGAGAAAGCTACTCATCAACCGGAAGAAGCAGCATAGAAGCGTACATGCCTCTCTTCCTCGCATTTGTTCTATGGGATGACAGACACGTCTTGGTCCGGCTGTAACTGGTAGACAGAGTGATGAAGAGAACAATGTATGTCCAGAAAGACATACAAAAATAAAACACCTGCTGTGAAGCCATCTTTGTTAAGGATATGAAAGGCGCAGGCATTGTACTTCAAATGGAACAAATGGAATAAAAAGGGGTTTTGTTCGTTGCTACTGACCAATATGTGTCCGTGACCAGGTGAATCCTCCCGCCACTGCCTGGTGCTCCTTCCTTCACAACCTCACAGACACAGAGAACTTTCTCCCCAGAGACTGCTTCCCGGGGGAAAACTGACCCACGGGAAGGAGTAGCTGAATATTTGTGGAAAACTCCAAAATTTCAAAAGAATGGACAGCAAGTACCCACCACCCAGTTTCAACAATTATCAAGCAATAGCCAATTCAATTTTATCTGAACCCTCACTGACCTCCCCTAATCCCAACCTAGCCTTTTTTTTTTTTTAAGAGAGAGAGAGAGAAAGAGAGAGAGCCAAGGGGAGCATCAGAGGGGAGGGAGAGAGAATCTGAAGCAGACTGGAGGTCCTATCTCACGACCCTGAGATCCTGACCTGAGCCCAAATCAAGAATTAGCCGCTTAACCAACTGAGCTCCCCAGGGCCTCTCCCCATCCTAGTTTATTTTGAAGCCAATCCTCAAGACAGTAAATATTAATTTGTGAATGTATCAGGATGGATCTCTAAAAGGTAAGGATTCTTCTTTTTAAAGACCATAAGTGGAATACCGTTATCACATCTTAAAAAATTAACAATTCCCTAATACCAACAAAGTCAGTATTCAGTTAATTTCAATTAAGATCTGTATAATAGATCCCCTGCATTGCACTGATTGCTATATCTTTTAATTCCCTTTTGGCCTATGGGTTCTCTCTCATCAGTTTTTATTTTTTGTCGATTTAGTTTTGACTGATGAGATTTTTAATTTTTTTAAATTTTTTAGTTTTTTTTTTTAATTCCAGTGTAGTTAACATACAGTGTTCTATTAGTTTTGGGTGAACAATATAGTGATTCTCATCAGTTTTTAAATAGTATACTTTTTAAAAATTCATCAGTCTTACACAACACCCAGAGCTCACCAAAACACCTACCTTCCCCAAAGTCCATCCCCCAGACACCCCCGTGCCCCACCCCCTTCCCCTCCAGCAACCCTCAGTTTGTTTCCTACGCTTAAGAGTCTCTTATGGTTTGTCTCCCTCTCTGGTTTCATCTTGTTTCATTTTTTCCTCCCTTCCCGCTATGACCCTCTGTCTTGTTTCTTACAAGTTCCACATATCAGAGAGATCATATGATAATTGTCTTTCTCTGATTGACTTATTTCACTTAGCATAATACCTTCTAGTTCCCTCCATGTCATTGCAAATGGCAAGATTTCATTTTTGATGGCTGCATGGTATTCCATTTTATATACAGACCACATCTTTATCCACTCATCTGTCGATGGACATCTGGGGTCTTCCCATAGTTTGGCTATTGTGGACATTGCTGCCATAAACATTGGGGTGCAGATGCCCCTTCGGATCACTGTATTTCTATCTTCAGGGTAAATACCCAGTAGTGCAATTGCTGGGTTGTAGGGTAGCTCTATTTTCAACTTTCTGAGGAATCTCCATACTGTTTCCCAGAGTGGCTGCGTCAGCTTGCCTTCCCACCAACAGGATACTTTCTGACTTTCATGATTCCTGCGCATGGAGTTACGAGGCCTCGTGGTACTGCTTTGATCGAACTGCTGCCTTTGGAGGCCTTGGCACTTGGCACTCGGCAAGTGCTTTGCGTATATTATCTCATTTAATCCTAAGACTAAGCCAGCAAGTTAGGTATCCTCGGCCCCATGTTATAAACAGAACACTGAGGGAGTAGCAATGAAATGATTTGCCTGGGAACGCGTAGTTAATAAGAAGCAGCTGAGGCCCAATACCACATCATTCTGATTCTAGCACATTCACGGATGTTCAAAATATTTCTTAGGTTAACAACAGAAATGGAATGCCATCGTAAAATGCCCAGGTGGTCTGTCTACATCAGCAGGCATGTATTGAGCACCTCCTGTGTTCACGGAACCGGGTAGGAGCTGAGCACAATCGGCGGGTAAACCCTGTTTGATCACTGCCTTGCCAACGCTCACAATCCAAAGGGCGGGTGGAAGGAAACAGACACGAGCAGATGCGATGAAAAGCTGGCCTTCCCGCGTGCTGTCCCGGAGCTACCAGTGAGAAGTGATGCAGAACACAGCGGGGAAAAAGAATTCTAATTTTTGAAAAAGGTTTTGGAGAACATGGGAGCTTCTGTGCCCCTGGATGAGTAGTAGGATATCAGCCAACAAAGTTTAGGCGGCTGGAGAGTAAAGATGCTGAATAGTAAAGTATAATACTGCATTCTAATGACGCTTTCTTGGGGCCTTTGTTTCCCCATGTTGGTTTAGGGGAAATGCATAAAACATTCCTTGCAGCTTTCCAGGCAACTCACCATCCTGCACCAGAGGTGGGTGGGAGCTAACCCCTCACCTGCTTCCACCACCCCCTTTCCATTATCCTTGTCAACTGCTAATCAACTCTGCTGGTCCCTTTTTTTTTTTTTTAAGATTTTATTTGTTTATTTGCGCGCAAGAGAGAGAGCGTGTAAGAGAGAAAGCGAGCGTGAGCGAGAGAGCAGCGGAAGGGGCAGAGGGAGAAGGGACTCCCCGCTCAGCAGGAAGCCTAACTGTAGGGCTTAGTCTCAGGACCCCAGGATCTTGACTGAGCGGAAGGCAGACTTTTAAACCCGCGGAGCTACCCAGGCGCCCCTGCTGGTCCATTTTAAAAAGCCCAGAATTGTGTTAGGATTATGAGTGGCTGGGATCCTCGCGGCCTGGGGTGCCTTTTATCTTATCAGCCTGCTTCTGACCTAGAGCATCCTTCAGCTTTTGCTGGGGTCAGGCAGCTTGCCAGCTCTACGTTGGCAGGAGAGCCTGGGTTCCCTGGATAACTAGCTTTGTGCCTCTCTGATTACAACCTGATTACAACGCAGGATTGTTCCTGGTGAGCGGAGACGGCTGTCACTGCGGAAGGCAGTCAAATCCTCTGCTTCGAGGCAGATCTTGCTGAGATTCCTTTAGGTCTGTTACGTTAGGAAACAGAACTCCTTTTTCCAGCACTTGGAAGAACTACTTCATTTTACCTCTTTATTAGAGAAACTTGTTTCTCTGGCTTTAGAAGGTTAAGTGAGAAGGGACAGCTGAGCAGCAAGGTTTCCTTTCTATTTTGTCACCCATCAGCTGCAAAAGGTTAGCCTCCAGCTGCTGGACCCTTTTCCCCAAGGCTGGTTGTCCCCCCTTCCCATCTCCTCCCACTTACAGTGGCGATTCTGTTCTCAGAAAAGACAAATAGGTTTTAATGTTAATCAAAGCAAATCCAGAGAAGAGAAGCAAATCTACAATCCATTCCTCCCTTCCAAGGCATATGGGACAACGAATTTAAAAGCCAAAAGCAAAGTAGTTTAATTATCCCTGTTAGCAGTTCCTACAATTAAGGAGGAAAGTTAACAATACTGCCTACCATCCCTTACCTGGAAGATCAAAGAACTTCAAAGTCATTGTTGCTAAATTATTCTCAGTGACTTTTATTATTATAACATTTGTAGCATGTAGTAGTAACTAAGGCTATCTATCCAATATTTCTGGTTTTCCTCCCCTATGCACATATCCTACTTCCCAAATCTACATTAGATGACATGGCATGTGATTTGCTTTAGTTAAGAAAATGAGAGAAAATGGGGGCGCCTGGGTGGCTCAGTCGGTTAAGCATTTGCCTTCGGCTCAGGTCATGATCCCAGGGTCCTGGGATCGAGCACCCCAGGGGGGCTCCCTTCTCAGCAGGGAGTACTTCTCCCTCTCCCTCTGCTTGCCACTCCCCTACGTGTGCACGCTCTCTGTCTCTGTCACATAAATAAATAAAATCTTTCAGAAAAGGAAACGGGAGCAAAGATAATGGATGCCACCTCCGGACAAGCTTTGAGAGCCCATGCGTGACCGCCCATGGTTTTCTTTCCCTCTGCCACGGTGACTGGTGACTTTCAAGGTCATGGTTGCTCTGTGAACCCGATTCCCCTTATAACGACAACACTGGGCAGAGCCTCGGGACAGCACCACCACGATGGACACAAACATGAGCTGGCAATAAACCTGTGCTGTCCAAGTCTCTGACCCCGGGATTGTTATGGCAGCGCTACCCAGCCTTGTTTGACTGATACATAGGGTTTCCTAAAAACTTCTGAGGATTAAACAAAGGAGCCTCCAGATAACCTGTAGGATAACCTTAAAAAAGTTTTTGGGTTGAGGACTGTGATAAAACACCCTCTACAAATTTGAGGGACTGATGAGAGTTTTGCCAAGCTTTCCAAAAAGGCTCATTTTCCAACCTTCTGGTAACTTGCATAAGGTATGATACACATATACTATATATTGTATTATATGTTATATAGCATATATAATATAGCACCCCATAACAAGTTCATTAAAAATGTTACAAAGCAACATTAAAAATGTTACAAAGCAACAAGAGGACATGGAGGAAATTAACTTTGTATTTGATATTGAAAAGATTTTTAAACTTTGGCTCTTAAGACCTCTTATGCCCATATTCTACAAGACTAGCGCTTTGCAGATATCTTTGCTATCTGTCACAGAATAAGCGAGTCTATTACTCAACTAAACAAACTCGCTAAGCAAGCTTCCCTGCACCAAAGTTACATTTTAGCACCCTCTGCTGAAGAAATTATGTGCACCTCTGATCAGTATGGGCGATTCCTGCCTCTGTGATCTTTCTGACTTCTGCTTTTCAAATATAAGCTCTGGAGGATATATTATTTACACTCTTCTAAAAGAAGTCTCTCCTTTAAACAAATGCCCTCTGACAAACTATCCACCCACCAGTGGGTATGTGTCTTCTGCAAGTCGTGGAGCAAAAGAAATGCAGAAGCACATGCAGTCATTAACGTGAGTATAATCCACACGCTCACAAGGTAAAAATGCACCTGGTGAAAATTAGACATCATAATACCATACCTGGCAACACCCCTTGCTCCCCATTCTCATACAGGGCTTAAGAGCTTCCAATCGCTCCATCACGTCTTCTGCGTTATTTGCCAAATCCCACTACAAATTATGTGTTTACCAACTAGTCATTCAACAGTGTGACGGGCACAGCGCTAAGGGAGAAGTTCCATTCTTAGCAAAACGCATGTTAAATCCGTCCTCTGAGAGTTTACAATCTTATTGCAGTGCTGACTTTCCACCAAATGAAGAGATTGGTGAGTGTTTAATAATGGACCGTAACACGCGATTTCCAAGGATACAATTCCCTGTGGCCACGCAGCGGGGAGAGCCAGCTGACATGCGCTAAGTCATAGAGCCATGACTGAGCTGAGACGAGCAGAAGCCAATGGGCACGTGCCAACCAGCAGAAGAGCAGGGTAGGCGGGAGGTGGAGAGGCATTCCAGGAATGGCAAGCCACAGGCGTGCCACGCCATGTTCAGAGGGGGCCTGGCTGGTTGTAGGAGTGAAAGACAATAAGGTTTCAGTGAAGAGATCAAGGGGCAGAGGCGAGAGACGGAAGGCAGGGTCAGACCAAGGACTGGTGGGTCCCGGGAGGGAGTTTTGCTCTTGGACTTAGGAACCCTGGGGGTTGGTGAATGGGGGTTGGGTGGTTAGGGTAGAAGCTACCAGCAGGACACCATCGGCTCTGTGTCGCAAAACGAAATTATTCCTGTTGGGTCATAACAGTGGATATAATAAGAGTCATTTCCCTTGGACTCTAGAATGGAACCTGGTGCCATGACATTAGAGTTCTCCACACGAGAACTCTATTTTTCCAATATCACCTTTCTATGGGTTTTATGCTTGCTTATTGTTCCCACCGTGCTCATTTGAAATGCACATTCTTCTTTCTCCCTTTCCTTCCTTCACCTATAGAAGTGCCAATGAGTTTTAAAAGTTGGTTTATTTAAGCAATCTCTACACCTGGCTTGGGGCTCCAAGTCATGATCAAGAGCCACCTCCAACTCATATATATATATGGCAAGATGTAGCTTGTAAAATCATAAATATGTGGCAAGTTACAACTTGTGCCTACTATTTGCTCTTCCCATTTTCTGATTTGGGGAAAAGATCTATTAAATTTATATGATCAATATTCTTCCTGCAAATACCTAAAAGTCCTGATTTGTAGGAATGCTAAGGACGAAATCAGCACATACGTATCAGCTGGGGATAATGCAGATTCTGATTAAGTAGGTCTGCAACTGGACCTTAGATTCTTGATGCTAGTTCCAGTGGCCTGTGGACCACACTTTGAACAGCAAGGAACTGGAAGATTTCTGGTAGTCTTTTCCAGTACTTTGGCAATCATTTTGTTGTAAAACTCTACTACTTGGAAGTATTCACCTAGAAATCACTTATAGCTTAATCTATAAAAACAAAACAAAACACTGCAAGACAGGGGATTCAAATGTTAAAACAACAGTCTTAAATAGGAATCTAGAGTTATTCTTTTTTTTTTTTAAAGATTTTATTTATTTGTTTGACAGAGACAAAGAGATCATAAGTAGGCAGAGAGGCAGGCAGAGAGAGGGGGAAGCAAGCTCCCTGCCGAGCAGAGAGCCTGATGTTGGGCTCGATCCCAAGACCCTGAGACCATGACCCGAGCCCAAGGCAGAGGCTTAATCCACCGAGCCTCCCAGGCACCCCTAGAGTTATTCTTAAGGCAATAAAAACTGCCAAAGTAAATGGTAAGTGCTAGGCCTGAATTTTTAAGAGTGCTCTTAAGATCAGATGGACAGGGGCACCTGGGTGGCTTAGTGGGTTAAAGCCTCTGCCTTCAGCTCAGGTCATGATCTCAGGTCCTGGGATTGAGCCCTGAATCAGGCTCTCCACTCAGAGGGGAGCCTGCTTCTCCCTCTCTCTCTGCCTGCCTCTCTGTCTATTTGTGATCCCTCTCTCTCTGTCAAATAAATAAATATCATCTTTAAAAAAAAACTAAAAAAAAAAAAAAGATCAGATGGACAGCCATTACTGTGTGATTCATTGCTAAGTGAAGGTTTGCTCCTAGCCTCAAGAAAGGGAATATAGATATCAGTAGCTATCAAAGTTTTTTGTTTGCAACCCCAGCAAGAAATATGTAAGTTGCGATTCTGTACAAAAATAAACATTTCATAAATAATACCTTTACTCTATGAAACATACTCTGATATGTTTATTCTATTGCAATCCATTCAAAAAATGCTTCTCACAACTCACGAATGGGTGGTAACTTGAAGTTTGGAATGGAGGACACTCTCAGCTTTCTTTCTGTCTTTCTGTTTTTGATGACTCTTCACCAACAAAAGGTCCTAAGACCCTGTCGCCTTTAGGTTCCTAACGCATGTGTTTTTCTTTCTTATTGTGTGTGATGGAATACTGGAAGGTAATCCCTACCTGGGATTCCCGGGTAGGCTGGATGGCAGACAAAACCTGTGATGTTTTTCAGGAGCAAACGTGTTATATTACGGGTGCCAGTTTGATTTTCCTCCCAGTTTATGAAATAATTATGTGTTTGATTCTTAGGACTTTATGGAGCCAAGTCAGGGTGTTTTTCTCCTGTAAGCACACATCCGTCACTTACTCAGGCAGAACAGTAGAGTGGTTGGGAGCCTAGACTTGGAGCTGACTGTAGGGTCTCATCTTGCCTCTCTCATGGATCAGCTAGGTAAGTTCGCTGTAGGCATTTAACCTCTCGTGCCTCAGCTTCCTCATCTATACAATGGGAATAATAATAGTTTCTACCTAACAGAATATGGGTGAAGATTAAATGAGTTAACATTGAAGACAAGCACAATAGGAACGTTATCTACTGTTACTCAGACTTCAGTTAAGTTACCATGTAAAAAGTTGGAACCTAATTTTACATTTTCATCATAAGGCGGAAAAGTACTATGATGACAAGTACTTTTTTAAAAAAGATTTTATTTATTTATTTGAAAGAGAGAGTGAGAGCGAAAGAGATAGCGAGCATGTGTGCGCACGCAAAATCACGGTGGGGGGGGTGAGGGTGGGGGAGGGAAGGGCAGAGGGAGGAGAATCCCAAGCAGATTCCCCACTAGGCAGGGAGCCCAACAAGGGGCTTAATCCCAGGACCCTGAGATCATGAACTGAGCCAAAGGCAGACACTTAACCTACGGAGTCACCCAGGCTCCCCTTTACAAGTACTTTTTAAACAGTGTCTTGAAAATAGTGACTTGAGCCATAGTAAGTCCAATAAACATGTCCTCCAGTAATCACCCAAGGCAATTCTCTCAGTCCTGATTCAAATAGACCTGTAGTAACTTAGTTATTCAACTGAATAACATCCTAAACCTATCCTGGGGAAGGGGCGGGGGGGAAGATCCTACCGGAAATGAAAATTTGTGTAGTAGAAAAGAGAGATCTAGTAAAATGTCACATTTCTCTGCAAACACAAGAATCAGGGCTTTATTGTTCAAATTGAAGGATGCAAACTCCATCCTATGTATCATCAAGGAAAACATGACATGATTTAGGAATTTGTTTTTTTTTTATTATTGCTTCTCTCTGTCGATGCCCATTTTTCTGGTAGGCAGAAATGGCTGTGGTACTTTAGAAATAAGATAGGTTGAGCTGCCAAAGTAAAGAAACGTAGGTTATGGACTAAATGTTCATGCCCCCCCCATCCCCAGTTCATATATTGAAATCCTGACCCACAAAATGATGGTATTTGGAGACAGGGCTTTTTGAAAGGGATTAGGTCATGGTGGGGGAGTGCCCTCACCAATGGGATTAGTGTCCTTGTAAAAAGGAGCCCAGAGAGCTCTCTTTGTTTTTTGCCATATGAGGACCAGTGAAAAGATAGACTTTTATAAACCAGGGAGTGGTCCCTCTCCAGACGCGGGACCTGCTGGTGTCTGGGTCTTGGACTTCTGAGCCTCCAGTATGGCGAGAAATAAATGTTTGTTGTTTAAGCCACTCAAGTCTGCGGAACTTTTGCCATCACAGCCCAAATGGAGTGACCCAACATCCATTATAAATGTTCCATCTATTACATTGTGAAAATAATAGTATAGCTATCTTTTACAGTTCTAAATTGTTTAGGCTTTCCTTAAAAAGAAAACTAACAAATCAACCTACTTAGCTACAATGTAACCTTTTTATTAGTAGAGAGAAAGAGAGAGTACATGATGGGGCGGGGGAGGGCCAGAGGGAGAGGAAGAAGCAGACTCCCCACTGAGCAGGGAGCCTGATACGGGACTCGATCCCAGGACCCCAGAATCATGACCTGAGCCAAAGGCAGATGCTTAACCTACTGAGCCACCCAGGCTCCCCAAATACAATCTTTTAATCTGATAATCTATAAAGCCAGATATTCTATTTGTCATGATTAGACCAAAGAAGGTAATGAGCATCAGGCGTATGCACCTTCTTGCTTGTGACAAATTGCTGCTATCTGCATAGATAAAAGTCTATTACTATAGTTAGCTGTGTTAGTTGCCATAGAGAAACTGGGGTGTGTTCAGTGCCTAACTATAACTTTAACCACTTCTAAAAATTCAACCTCATATTCATACTTATTCATACTTACTCATACTTATTCATACAACCCCAATTCACACTTATGTGGATTTCCAGGAGTTCAGGGTGAGAGTAGCGGACAGTGTATTTGAAATGAAGACAATTTTCCAAGTAATGTCTAGAGGGAAAATTTGAACTCTTTTCCTCCCCCCGGTTCCTCACTCCTTTTATTCACACAGTTTGTCCCTCTCAGTGATATCTCTTGAACCCATCCTCTCCTTTCCCTCCACGTGCCCTCCCCATGCCCTGGCCTTGGACTTCATTAGCCCATAGCCTCACCTCTGCAGCTTCCTTGAGGTCATCTTGAGGCTTGTGAGGTGAGGTAAAATTTCTCCTCTGCTCTCTTAGGGTCTCCAGATAGGCCTAAGGATTAAACTGACATAAGACAGATTAACAGGAGGAGAGCATATAAATTTTGTTTAGTAATATTACATGTACCTGGGAGCCTTTGTGAGAAAAAGGAAGACTCCAAGAACAGTTAGGGTCCAAGCTTACAGTGTAGACAAAGAGCAGTCAGTTGTGAAAACATGACAAGACAAAGGGTTTGGGGCCAGACAGTTGATGGGGGAGAAGTATCTAGAAGATCAGGGTTCGTTGAACCACGTTTGTTTGTTCAGATTTCTCCTGACCTCAAGTCTCTTCTCTGGTGATAGGAATGGCTTAATTCCTCCTGGTACAGGGAGGGCACCTTTTGGATGGGAATTTTCTCTTCTGCTTTCCCAAAGAAAAAGGAAGATCCAAGTGCCTCCCCTGTACATGCTGTTTTTCATGTGCCTTTAATTCAAAATATCAATATGCCAAAGTGGCCTATTTGGAGATAACATGCTTGGAAGCCCTATAGGACCTAAGGTCTTTCCAACATATCCTTAACTCCACTGCTGGGCCTAATCTCTCTCTTTCTTTTGCTCTCTTTTTTTCCTCAAGATTTCTTTCCCTGCCCCCTTTTTGGGCATAATCTTTTCAAAACACTACTTTGATCTTGTCATCTTCTCTTCTTGGACTTTCATGCTTCCTTTAGCTTTCGCATTTCCAGCAAGGCCTGACTGCTCTCATGAACAACCTCCAGACACCCCCGGAGACCTACCAGCTGAACGTCTTCATCCAGAGGTCCCACCATCATGCTCCAAAGCCAGCGTGGCAAATGTTACCTTGTTCCCCAAATCAAAGATTTCTGTTCAGGGTGCTGACTTCCCTTCAGTCACTTGGGCTAACAATCTGGAAGTTACCAGTAGCTCTTTCTGTGTCCTCAGGACCATAGACAACTCATGGATCCTGTCTCCCTAGCGTTGGGCCCCTTCTGCCCTTCCTTTGATATTCCCTATGTTTAGTTCTTATGGCTTTTTCCCCAGATGAGTGGGATGGGAAACATAATACATTGAGAACATAACAAGAAAATATGAGAAGGTATGTATTTTTATTTTTTAAGCAGGGTGCCTGGGTGGCACAGTGGGTTGGGTGCCCAACTCTTGGTTTCGGCTCAGGTCATGATCTCACAGTTGTAAGATTGAGTCCCATGTCAGGCTCCACACTGAACACAGAGTCTGCTTGAGTTTCTCCTTCTCCTTTTGCCCCTCCCTGTTCACTCTCTCTCTCTCTCTTTCTGTCTCTCTCAAATAAATATTTTTTAAAAAGAGGTAATATTTACTATAAGGATTGACACTGAGGGCCTCACTTGTCCCTATGCTGCCTGGTCACACATCAAATAGAGTAACAGCCAGTTTCCTGAGGGCCACAGTAGGGTTCCACTCTCAATGTATCACTATGTACTGCTGTTTCCTTGCTAGGAGTGTGGTTTTCTATGGGCTTAATTTGGTAAAAGCAAGACTTTAAAATAATATTTAAAATAATGGCCAGCAGATCTTTTGTACCACACAGGAGTCTTCTGGGTTTTTTTCTTCGTGAAATTATGCACTTTTTTCCTCTTAAATGATGGTGTCTAGTTTGGGTGGAAACCTTCAGGAAGGAAACCCTGAGACACAGCCTATAGGATGATTATGAAGGCCGTGCCCTTGGTTTCAACCAGAGTAGAAGGCAGAAAAAGAAAGCGGCAGGAGCCATCAGAGGGAGAAGTCGAGCTGCACCGCAGGCCAGTAACTCGGGGGCTGACCTCATGGGGCCTCTGGAGCTGTCTGGAGTTGTGCTCAGATGGCCAGATCTTTGTGTTCCTGTGTGGATCAGTCCCCGGATGTGGCCACCCCAGGAAGGGTGTGGGAGAGGCAATCTCTGAAGTGGGCAATAGATCAGCTCCCCCTCCAGCTGGAGCCACTGTGTGTGACACTGAGGGGGGCAGGGAATAGGGGTGGTAGATCGGTGTCTATCCCAGAAGCCAACTATACCAAGTTTGCTGGTCTTTTCTGCAATGAAATGGTAGAGTGGCTCTCTATGGCATAGTATGTAGCTGACGGTTTGGAAGAATAACCACATTTAATCTGCTACCTCAAGATAAAGAGGATATCTTAATAAAGGAGAAAGCGGTTACTTTTAGAAGAAATGCACGCTACAGAGACGACATTTTGAAAACGCGTCCACCGTTATGTGACTTAACTGTCAAAAATTACACAGTTGTGTCACAAACTTGAAATCAGAATTTTTTCCCTTGTCTGAAATTTTCCAAACAAAGAGTCCTCACGGATTTTTAACTTATTTATAAAAATGATAAAAATGCAACACCTTCCAATGAATGTTCAAGAGCAATGAACACAGGAAAGATGGAATATTTGCTAACTGAATATTTATGAAACTCTTTGTATACCGAGCGGATGGGACTGACAAATGTGTATCACAATTCAGAAAGTCAGGCCGAGAGGCTCTGCTTTCATTTGGATATCCGGATCTTTTTGAGGGATCTTGTACGATTATGACAAGCTTAAAATTAATTTTAAGATAAAGTGAACTTAGATCATGGAGCTGCTGTGTCTCAAAGCATTAGCCGTTTCCAAAAGATTTTTTTTGAAGCAGTGAGGACTGTTCGGTTATCATTAATGGGTGAATTGTGTCCCACAAAGAGATCATTTCAAATCCTCACCTCCGGTACCTCACGGTGATTTCATTTGGAAAGAGGGTTGTTGAAGATAAACATCGGTTAAATTAACGATGAGTCCTTACAAGAGAAGGCAGAAGCACAGAGGGAAAATAGCCCCGTGAAGAGTGGGCAGAGATTAGATTTATGCTGCCTCGAGCTAATGCGTGCCCGGGGCTAAAAGAGGCAAGGAAGGATTCTGCTCTAGAGGCTTCCGAGGGGACATGGCCCAGTCAATGCATTGATTTGGCGCTTCTGACTTCCAGAACTGTGAGAGAATACAGGTCTGTCATTTTAAGCTACCTAGTTTGACGTACTGTGTCACAATGGCCCTAGAAAACAAAACAGTGAAATTAAAATGTTTTCTGACCATTAGACATAAAATGTTTAACATTTACATATTTTATTTCATCTCTCTCATCTTTAGAAGCAAATACACATGTATTAAAGGGGAGCTAATTTTTTTTTTTTTAACTAAGAATGGCAAGCCATAAGAGGGGGAAAATAGCTTGAGTATGTGCTGGAAGTTGTGTTTGAAAAGTTATTTGTAAAAATAATTTGAGTCCAAGAATGTTAGGTTTCTTGATTGGTTTCTGCCAGGCCTTAGGGATTTCCTTAATCCCATTTCAGGATTTGAACTTTTCTGGGTCAGTCAGACAAGGTAAAGCTGACCCAGGCTGCCTGTTTATTTTTGGTTCCCCCCTTACTCCTGGGGCGTACGTGACTCTCCGGGGTCTCAGCCCCATGGGCCTGATAGTCTTCCAGCGCCCTGAGCCGGGGGCTCCAGCTCTGCCCACCCAGAGTGGTGGCCCGAGCCACTCAGCATCCTCTTGAGGACCTCTGGAGGCACCTCTGGGTAAAGGAGCCCCTCAAGGCTAGCGCTCGATTCTGGATTTCCAAGTCTGCCTCTTCTCCGATCTTGGACCGGTCATTCTTCATTATCTTATTACTTTTTTTTTTTCATATTTAGAGTTTTTCTCAATTCAGATTTTTAAGTCGTATTCTGGCCAGAGGGCTGGCCCTCTTTCTCTCGTCTGCCATTACCAAAAGCACGACCAGAAAGAGTTTCGGGACTCCTAGATTACGCCCATGGCCTCTTAACATCTTCAACCCCCTTCACCCCCAATCTCTCCTCCACTCTGCTGTCAGATCAATGGTTTTTATTTTTTTAAGATTTATTTATTTATTTGAGAGAGAGAAAGAGCAAGAAAGCAAGTGGGGGGAGGGGCAGAGGGAGAGAATCTTCAAACCCAATTCTTATTGAAGGGGAAGCTGACCAGAGATCAGGACTTGAGCCGAGACCAAGAGTCAGTCCCTTAACTGACTCTGTATCACCCAGGCATCCCCAGATCAGTTTTTTTGTTGTTTGTTTTTTTAAAGATTTTATTTCTTTATTTGTCAGAGAGAGATTTTGCACAAGCAGGTAGAGCTAAGCAGGGAGCCTGATTCAGGACTTGATCCCAGGATCCTGGGATCATGATCTGAGCCAAAGGCAGAAGCTTAACCAACTCAGCCACCCAGGAGTCCCAGATCAATGTTTTTAAAACATTTCTGTTATTTCCCTGTTCCAAAAAAAAAAAAAAAAAAAGTCCTCAATGACTTACTGAGTTGTGACTCTGTACTATGTCAATTTAGCTAAGCTGGGATTTCCCAGAATTTCCTTTCCGGTATGGTTCTGGATCAGTGTTGGCCAACAGAGACATTTTGGATGCTATTTGGGCGGTAGAACTGAAGCAGCTGCCAATTTTTAAAAATATGTTTTAGTGGCTGGCGGAAGGTCCCAGGCACCCTGGCTCTGACCTGCGTTAACCCACCTGTTGTCACAGAGAAACATCCAACCCCAGTTCCTTGGCCGCTGAGCTGAATGGTGTTGTCCCCTCCTCAAATTCAAGTCCACCCGGAATCTCAGAATGTGACCTTATTTGGAAATAGGGTCTTTGCAAATGTGATCGGTTATATTCAGATGAGGCCCTTCTAGAGGAGACCCGACATTCAATGACTAGTGTCCTTCTAAGAAAGCCACCTGAAGACACGGGAGAGACAGACACATAGGAAGAAAGCCTCGTTGAAAGACAGGCAGAGATTCCGGTGATGCAGCTACAAGCGGGGGAAAGCCCAGGCTGACCAGCCGCCCCCGGAAGCGGAAGCGAGGAAGGATTCTCCCCTAGAGCCTTCAGAGGGAGTGTGGCCCTGCCTCCCCAACTGGGAGAGAATACATTTCCCAGGGTTTGAGCCCCCCAGCCTGTGGTATTTGTCATGGCAGCCCCTGGACACTAAGACACTCCAGCTCCTAGCAAATGTGCTCTTCTCTCCAACTCCCCGACTGAAAGCCTGTGTGGCTCCATAATGAAGGGTACCAGCTCCCCTACCTTCACTTGTGGTGTCGAGGATGGAGGCAGGGAGAGGCAGACGTGGGTTCTAGTCTTTCTGGGTACCAGTTGTGCTCGTTGGTCCTAGTTTGCCCTTTGCCCTCTTTCACATCCAACTTTCCTTCTCATCTGCCAGTGTAGCGACTGTAGGATCAACACCAGACATGGAGGCAACTGCCTGCATAGATGGTCTGCCACTCATTCAACTGCCCTTACTGCTTAGAGTAATTCCCTTATTCCACATGGCACATGGTGGTTCCGCTTCTCTGGTGAAACTCCAACAGACTGTTTTCCAAAGTAAGTAAAAATGAACTGAATGAAACCAATTCTGTAATCCAGTTCCTTCCATTATATTAGAATGCATTGGGTTATTTAAAATAATAGCTAACATTTATTGAAGACCTCCTAAGTGCAGGGCGCTGTGCTAAGTAAGCTCTTTACAGCATCTCATGAAATTCTCAAACAACCCTCCAAAGAAAGGACTGTTAGTATGTCTATTTTATAAATGTTTACAAATGTGGTAGTGGTTTAAACTTTTACAGAGATGAATTAATTCAACCAAGTCAGGTTTCATATCCAAAGTCTAATTACAGAACAGGAGTTCTCAACCACCATATTATACCTCCACTCCAAGTTCATTAGAACTGAAAGGAATTGTATATTGTCCACAGAATCTTAAGGACCCCAATCCACCCCTGTATATACTCACAAAATGCATTATATTGACTTCAAGACTTTGCTCATGTCTCTTCCCATATCCCCCCCTTTTCCTAACAACTTGCCTGATGTCCCCCTCAGTCTTGTGGTCTAATGGAAACGAAATTTTCTTTTAAATCAGACTGACCTGGGTTTGAATGTCAGCTCTACCCACTACCTCCTCCCAAATTTTTAGAACCCTGAGCTTTAATCTCATTAGTAAAATTCCTGTTACCACTACAATAATATTCAGTATAGTCCCTTATATACATGGCTGGCTTCCTCTACTAGATGTGAGATCTTCAACTTTTTAAAAACTATAACCTTGCATTGTAATTCGATTTACACACACACACATACATAGATAACTAAAACAAGTTTCATGAGTAATGTTTACCCATGGTACTCATAATACACAGTGATATCTTCTGTTCTATTTTATTCTATTTTTTAAGGTACTGATCATGACTTATTCAATTGATTTTACGAAGCTCAGAAGGGTCAGTGTCAAAAAAGGCTGAGCCAGATTGAGTTCTTTTATGTAAGGGAGCGTATTTGATCTATTTTGTATTGCTATCGGCAAACACGGTGCCTGGTACAAAGTAGTATTTGCCAAACGCTTATTTTAGGATTGGGTTTTCCTTGAGGGCAGGAATCTCATCTTAGTTCCTTTGTACCCATCCCACATTTAGCATAATTCTTCCCACACCACTTGAGATCAAATGAGCAAAATTCAGGCCTATTGCCAGGCTTTAGAGATCAAATATTTGGACCACTCAATGTCCGACTAGCACCTACTATGTGGTACTACATAAATGCTGAGTGCAAGTCTCCTTCCCTTAATTATCTTAAAAGCAGTCTGGGATTGCTAAAAGGGAACCATGAATAATGTTGCCCAATTGAAAAATTAAAAAAAAAAAAAAGAGTATGACATATGGAGGCCAAATGTCACCCTTATTAATAATAAAGAGTAGGTCAGAGAACATATAATAATGTGAGAGCCAGTCAGGCCTGCTAATTAAACCCCAGGATGAGGCAATGCTGAGCTAGTGGGGCCCTCCCTACACTACACCCACCCAAGAGGAATGTGGGAGGAGACAAGCTCAGCAAACCCACTTTATTTTTCCTAGAGGCACTAATTAGATAAGTCACTCCTCCCTAGACCAAGGACACAGGGAATAAAAGCACAAAGAGTCTAGACATATTATTACCAATTAAGTTTCCTCCCTTATGGAAGGAAAGAGCAGGGGAGGAGTAAATGCTCTCCTCTAAGAATCAGAATATGTGTGTACATTATGTATAATCAGAATATATGTACATATATATGAAATATTAAACAACATGTATGTATGCATGAAATACTAAATAACATAAAACAATCCAGGGAATATCATAAGATAGGTATCTAGTTAATTTCTAAATATAGTTGGTACTAGTGCTTCTCAATGCTGTCTGTTCATCAAAATCTAGAGGGTATTAAACAGTTACAAACTCTCTCTATGGCCCCGCCCACCTTTCACATGCCTGGCATGAAACCTGAGAATCTGCTTTTGAAGCTTCCCATGTACACCTAAGGCTAGAAACCCCTGGCTTAGAGGAGCTGGACAGACAAATGAATAGGAAGCCGGCAGGTCTTACTGGGAAGGAAATTGGACAGACATTGAAGGATTAGTAGGCTTGAGGTCAGAAAGGAGGGAGGTGGAGCATTTTATCCAGGGGTGAGAACAGTAAGTAGAACCCAGAAATAACCACAGCTTGAGAGTAACTTCAAGACCTTATCCTTGAAAATCCTTATAGAATTTATCCTTAGAAACATGATCTGTGCTCAGATAGCAAATGATGAGACATATGGCAGCAGGGTGTAGTGGAAAAGTCCTTGGACTTTTGAGAGTTAAAAGACTTTGGTTCTTGGTTGTGGAACTTCACCACAGTCACCACATTCTTCACCTGGACAGCTAAGGATCGTTTGTAAAGAGAGAAGTTCATAAAGCATCCTAGGGAGATGATTGAATCATCTTCCCCATTTCATGATAGGGCACAGCCATTCCCCTAGAAGCTCAGCCTACAAACCTGGGAGTCATTTTGGATTTCTTTTCCTCACCTGTTTTCACATCTTGTCTAGCAGCTAATCCTGATATGAGTCTTCTTCCAGAACATATCCCAAGTCTTTCCACTTGACACTATTCCATTGATTACTACCCTAATCCAATAATCCAATATATCTTCCCTCCCTCCCTCCTCTTCCTTCCTTCTTTCCTTCTTTCCTTCCTTCCTGTCTTTTCTCTGAGATTACCCCCAGAATTTTTGATTCGATAGGTCTGGGGTAGGTCCTGAGAACCTGCATTTCCAGCAGGTTCCCAGGTGTTCCTAATGCTGTTGGTCCAGAGACCATTCAACGACTTAGAGCAGCGGTTAACCATGGGTGCACATCAGAACCACTTGGGAGCTTTTAAAAAAAGTGCTGTGCTTGGGACTGACCTTTACAGATTCTGGGTCATTTGCTCTGGCCGTTTGTAATTTTTAAATCTCCCTAGGTGCTTTGAAATGTTGAGAAACACTACTAAGGCCTAGAAGAATGGCTGTTTGTTTGCTTCTTATGCCTTTTACTCTAGCTGCTCCTGTTACCTGGTACACCCTTTCTCTAGGTATTTCCATGGCTGGATCCTTTAAGTCTCAGATTAAATGTCATTTACTCAAATAGGCCTTCTCTGATCCCCCCAATCTAAAATAACACCCCTTTCTCTATCATGCTCTCCTGCTTGTTTTCATTATAGGAGTTAGTTGGAGATTTCCCTATTTATGCTTATCATATCTTCCAATATAAGCATCTTGAGTATAAACACCTTTGTCTCATTCACTGCTGTATCCCTAGCATTTAGAACACTGTCTGGCATCTATTAATATTCAATACATGGGAATGGAAGGGAAGATAAAAAGCTTAAAAATAAATTCTTTCAGCTGTTTTGTTATTTTCAACTATTCAATTGGGCTTTAGTAAAATGTGTTTCATTTATGCAATAGGATTCACTTTTTTGATCAATATATCATAATTGCACTGGATTCATTCTTTTTTTTTTTTTAAAGATCTTATTTATTGGAGAGAGAGAGAGTGTGCACGAGAGCATGAGAGGGGAGAAGGTCAGAGGGAGAAGCAGACTCCCCGTGGAGCCGGGAGCCCGATGCGGGACTCGATGCGGGTCTCGATGCGGGACTCGATCCCAGAACTCCGGTATCATGACCTGAGCGGAAGGCAGTCGCTTAACCAACTGAGCCACCCAGGCGCCCTGCACTGGATTCATTCTCTTCATAGGAACCCTGTATTAAATCTTTCGCAAAGTCATTATCCCTAATGTCTTTTCATACGCAGTATTTGTTTTTAATACTGCTGCTTAGGGAATACAATTTACAGTGGAACAGCTCGGTTATCGTAGATATATTTGTTAAATCAAGAGATTTCTGCTCAGATTTTGTTGGGTTGTTTTGGGAGACAGAGAACGGAGGAAAGGAATTTGGAGAACAGAAAGGTACTGCAGGGAGCAACGGAGGCACAGGAGAACGGGAAGGCTATTACGTTACCTTCTAAAAGTGGGCTACACATCTATCCTCTCGGGGCATATCTTTAACGAAGGAATATAATCTGGCGGAATTGAAGTTTTGATTGCAGGTAGAGATAGAGTACTTGAGAGTATTAAAATTGTCTTGTTTCACAGTGATTTCTTCAAGCCAGTGCGGCAAAATCTTCAGCTCTGGGTCATTTGCCGCTTGGTTTCAAGGAAGTCCCTGAATTAAATTTACAACTCAGGTGAATTCAGGGCTAAGCAGATGTACTTAAGTCCCTCGCGGACCACTTCTGAAATATATTACTCATGAAAACACAGACCAACATCCGTTACAGGAGGAAAAGGGAGATTCTGTGCCTCTGGCTCGCCTGTTTGGCACGGACGGGGGTATTTCCTCAAAAGCCCAAGTTTCCAACGTGTACCCCCAGCAATAGGCTAGGTTCACATGCAACCAGTTTTCCAGGCAGCTGCCTCCCCTTTCTTCCCTCTTCGCGCTTCGTCGATCGTAGAACAAAACGATTTCATGTGTGGGATAATGGTTGCAATCACTCTGGCGCTTTCGCATAGCGAAGCACAGTCAGCCAATTACGCGTGTTCCGAGAACACCAACCCGCAGTCAGTAGACAGAGGTTGTGGCTCCAGAAAAACCAAAGGCACAGGGAGGGAGTAGTAAAGCGTCCAAGTTCGCGGTGCATTGTGGGAGTTGTAGTTCCCGTGGTGCAGCCTCCAATAGTCTTCACTGAGCTCCGCACTTCATCTCCCAGTCGGCCCCGCGCCGCAGAAGAGGAGAGCGGTGGGCGTGATCGGTGCTGAGCTACTGCTGGGGGAGGGGACTGGGGTCGAGAAGCTGCTGCGGCCGCCGCCGGAGACGTTAGGCGCTGTCTCTTTGGGCTCACGGGCCCGCCACCTCCTATCCTCATCCCCCCGGGCGGACGGCGACGAGGGCCGTGTGGCCGCCGCGCGTCCCCGTGCTCGCCCTCTCCCGTCCACGGGCGCGCGGCGTCCGCCATGGAAGCACATCCGGCTGTCGCTGGGGTCTCCGGGCTACGCGTCTCCGGCTCCCCAGAGCGATGAGGGGCTAGGGGCTCCCTGCGTCGCGCCTTGCCGCGCGCTCCGCGGGCCGGGGAGCAAAGAAGGGCCCCTCTCCGGGCGGGCCGCCCCCGCGCCGCGCCGCCCCGCCCCCTGGGGGCGCTACCCCACCGCCCCCGGCGCCTGCCGCTAAAGCCCGGCACGCGCCACCGGCCCGCCCGCGCCCGCCGCTCCGCAGCCAGGCGCCGACCGCCGTCCTCCCCCCAAGATGTGGCACAACATCGGGCTGACCCTGGTGGTGTTCGTGGCCACGCTGGTGTTCGTGCTGCTGCTGATGGTGTGCGGTGAGTGGGGTATCCGCCGCGGGGCACTTCCACACGCTGGTACACACGCCCGCGCGACTCGGGGTGCTCGCTTGTTCTGTTGTTTTTTTGTTGTTGTTGTGGTTTTGTTTTTAATGGCGTGGATGGACAAGTGTCTTAAAATCATCTGCTGTCCACCCATCTCTAAGGACTGAGTCAGGGGAGACGTGCCCCTACCCCGGGAGAGGCCCGCCGGCATCCTGGACAGGGAAGGAGCAGGATCAGGGCTGGGCATCCGGACTCGGGGTTAAACCAGATACTGCTTCACGGGCAGCGACTGCTCTTGATTGCCATTCTTACCACTGGCTGCCCAGATTTTAACCTTGGCCTGTATTCGAAGGTGAAGTGATTGGTTACTCCTTTTCCTTTTTCAGAGGTTCTGACCCTAATGATGAGAGGTTTCTCTTCCTTCATTTAATCACGGGTGGGGAGTTGGGTATGAAGCACTCGGGAAATTATTTACTTCGAGTTCAGGCTTAAACAGAATTCCAGACAGAAATATTGAGGCAAGGCAGAATTTAAAAAACACCGGCTCTATTAAACTTCCAGGGTTAGGTAACCTAACTCTGTTTTGTAATAATGGTGCTATTTTGTGTGCTGTGATGTTTTTCTCGGGATGGAAGGATGCAAAACTTTCTTCTCAGGGTAATAACACTAGGACAATTTTAGATCTTGATTTCTTTATATACAGTTACATACAGTAACAAGTCCCTTAGCAAAGTGGCTGAGCGGTTGTGAAAATTTGGGAAGTATTGAGACCCCGTTGTCAGTTTCATTTTTCATAATTCCAATATATATTGAAGGCTAATTCAGCCTTCGATGCAATAATTTGTCAGAAATAAAAATAAATACTATAGGGCTTATTCATTTCATGGTTAATGTACTAACTGCTCAGTATCAGCAGTGTTTGGAGAAGATATGTCTGCACTTAAGCATATGCATACATACATGTATTTGTATTTACATTTGCATTTTATTATATGTATTTGTATTTACCTACTTGTATGTGTATTTTTAATTTTATTGCCATAGGAGGGAACCAGAGTTAACAGCCTTTCTTTTCTGACGATAAAATAATTGAAAGCGTTTCTCAATTTCCTGCTTGTGACAGCAGCATTTGGGGCTAATTGTAGATATGTAAGATGCTGGAAGTAAGGAAAACCAGATACGTGTGATTTATTTGCGTGTGAGGAAGGAGGTGAGCTCCCTGGATGTGGGGATGTATGTGGCATGTAGCCCATACAAAACCTTGTATAGAATACTTGGCCACATTTGTCTTTGGGTCATCAAAATTCCTGTTGCTACTTACATCTTATTTGTTCTCTCAGCTCCCAATAGCTAATTAACTTTGATTTTACTCATTTTTCTAAAAATGCCTTGCCTTTGGTTTCAGAAAATATTGTGGAAGGAGAGGTGAGGTGTGGTAAGTAAAAGAACATCTTATTTTGATTGGAATGGTTCAGAACTAATAGCTTTATGAAGAAAGTAATTCAAGCACTGTTTTGTTGGGGGGGCTAATGCTGGAGTAGTTTCATGTTTTGACTGGGATGGACCTGGGGCTTGGGGAGTGGAGGGAAGGATCCAACTAGACTTGAGAGCTGAGAATTTCAGGCATTATATTAGTTTGCAAGGATGCCGTAACAAAATACTGCAGACATTAAATAACAGAAATGTGCATCCCCACAGTTCTGGAGGTTAGAAGTCCAAGATCAAGCAAAGTGTCAGCAGGGTTGATTTTTTTTTTTTTTTTTTTTGAGGCCTCTCCTTGGCTTGAAGATGGCTATCTTTTCCCTGTGTCCTCATGTAGTCTTTCCTTCGTGTGCCTTTGCCCTAATCTTTTCTTTTTTTTTTTTGCCCTAATCTTTTCTAAAAAGAGTGCGAGTCATATTGGATTAGGGCCTCACCCTTATGAATTCTTTTAACCCTAATTAACTCTCTAATGGCCCTATCCCGATACAGAGAGATTATAGAGATTAGAAACCTGTGACACATGCCTGCTCTGAGAAACTCATCTACCTAATTGTAGAACTGACTGGCTCTTTCACACTTTCGAATTTCAGGTTCCTTGGGAGGTTTTCTTTCTTTCGTGAGTATTGGTTGTGTGTACTTTCTTGCCTCTCATCCATGCTAAGGTGCTTTCTACTTTCACCATTCGCTGAAGTGGCCCTTGTCAAGATCAGTAACAAAATGGCCTCCATATTACCAAGTCCATGGTCACTTAGTCTTTAGAGATTGTATTTAACCTCTCATACTCATTCTGTACAGGTGAGCAGAGCATTCCTTCTATGAAGTATTTCTCTTGGCTTTTCTCCACTGTATTTTCATAGCGCCTTCCTGATGTAGGAAAGACGTTAGGGTTCGAAGCCAAAGGCCAAGAAAGAATTCTTGAGATGTCTTTGGTGCAAAAAGGTGATTTTATTAAAGCGTGGGGACAGGACCCATGGGCAGAAAGAGCTGCACTGGGGTCATGAGGAGTGGTCCATTTATATACTTTCAAGTTGGGAGGGGGTTAGGGATAGTGTAAGTCTCTAAGGAATTTTGGAAGCAAGGTTTCCAGGATCTTGAGGGGGCGAGCTATTGTTGTAAACGGTCGTTTATTATTACTGTCTAATAAAACCTTAGTCCCATAGTGCCTAATTGTTTATCTTTTCCTGGCTTCTCATCCCTTAGAATTTATATATTTATTTATTTTTAAAAATTTTACTTGAGAGAGAGTGAGAGAGAGAAAGTGAGACGAGAGGGGCAGATGGAGAGGGAGAGAAGCAGACACCACTGAGAATGGAGCCCAACTTGGGGCTCCATCCCATGACCCTGAGGTCATGACCTGAGCCAAAACCAAGAGTCTTGACACTTAACCGACTGAGCCATTCAGGTGACCGCCATTAGAATTTCTTATTAAATGTTTTTGGATCACAGTCCTTGATAGGAAATACATTTTACATTATTCCCAGTACATTCATAAGTATATAAATTACATATAACAGTTTGTTTATGCATCTATCGATCTAGCTATCATCTTTCTGTCTCTGAAATAAAAATTTTATGGACTAGTACTTGTGCTTATTCCATGAGATACAGTTCTTTTCTTTATTTTTTCAAAGATTTTATTTATTTGACAGAGACGCAGTGAGAGGGAACACAAGCAGGAGGGTGGGAGAGGGAGAAGCAGGCTCTCTGATGAGCAGGGAGCCCAACGTGGGGCTCCATCCCCAAACCCTGGGATCATGACCGGAGCGGAAGGCAGAGGCCTAACGACGGAACCATCCAGGTGCCCTGAGATATAGTTATTTTCTATTATATTTCTGTAACATATTATAATACAAATATGTATTTCTATTCCCTTTCCTTCTGTTTTCTCCCCAGCATATCTTTTCCAGCCCTAGAGATTTAAATATTAACTGTAACTAATGACTCTATTTGACTGATGTCTCCAGCTCTCACTTTTCTCCTGCACCCCAGGCTCATGTATCAACCGTTTTTTTCTTGATAGCCCCGCTTGGAGATCTAAAAAGCATCTCAAACTTAATACACCTAAAACGGAACTGCTGATATCTGTCACCTGTTTTCTCCCTTGCCCCCTTCCTGTTTCAGGTGTTACCAGCAGCCAAGGATGTATGTGGGTGTCATCTTTGGTTTTGCCCTTTCCTTTCGTCCCATCCCTTTTCCCTTACAAATACCAGCTCTATCTTGAAGTGTCTTCAGTTTTAGGTCTTTAAGAAACCTGAAAAGTGTTCTCTTCTCCAGGGCTGTGATCACCACCACCTGCCTCATCTTTGGCTTGCATTTGTTTCTTAACTAGTGTCTTGACCCCAACCCCCTCTTTTCTTTTTGATGGGGGAGCAGAAGGCTAGCTGAAGACAAAGCAGAAGCTGACACTCTGCAACCTCCCCCCACCCTGCCCCCAGGATGTGTGTGATATTCTTCCAGGAATCTCCCTACTATCAATGTTAATACCTTGCTAGAGGGGAAGACAGGCTTGGAGGCCTCTGGTACCTTGTAGGTCTTCTTTAGCATATGAAAGTTCTTTTGAAAACCTCTTTTTCCTTACCTCCCCCAGCCCCATAGCATATAATCAATTGCTCCTCACCACCCTAGTGCCACTCTCTCTGCCCTCAGGTCCTGTCTGTGCTTTAATAAAAAACCACCTTCTTGAGCCAAAGACGTCTCAAGACTTCTCTCTTGGCGGTCGGCTCAGAACCTCACCTAAATTCCCAAACCACATCATTTATAATCCGCTTTTCAAATACTAGTCTGACTCTTGTATTAAGACCATGTTTTCTCAAATGTTTTTAACAAAAGAAAATTTAAAAAGTTAATAGTACTAAAGGCATAAAGTAGTTCCCTCAGCCCTCTACTCCGCTGTTTCCCCTAGTTATTTACTTCCATATTCGTAAATAATTTATTCATAGCTGGTTCTTTCTTTTTTTTTTAAAGATATTATTTATTTATTTCATAGAGATCACAAGTAGGCAGAGAGGCAGGCAGAGGAGGTAGCAGGCTCCCCGCAGGGCTCGATCCCAGGACCCCGAGACCATGACCTGAACTGAAGGCAGAGGCTTTAACCCACTGAGCCACCAAGGCGCCCCCATAGCTAGTTCTTGATTTTGCAATTTTAGACATTATTTATTAACCATGGTGGAGTCCCTACTTGTTTACCTGCATGCTGTAAGTAATGACAACTTTTGATTCATTTGAGAGTCAAGATTTATATTTTACCTTTTTTTTAGAGGGGAGAGGGGCAGAGGGAAAGAGAATCTTAAGCAGGCTCCATGCTCAGTGTGGAGCCCCATCTGAGACCATCTAACAATCCTGAGATCATGAAATTGAGAGTCGGATGCTTAACCAACTGTACCACCCAGATGCCCCAAGATTTATATTTTAACTGTGTAAATAGTCCCTGCTGGTTAAATAGTATAACATGACTACACTTACTTTCTTGTGTGGTTCTTCATTTCTCTTGAAGTTAACAGTTGCCTTTTTAATTTACCTAGTATTACTTTTTTGTATGTGACCCGTGTTATCCCATGGCCCCATTCCCTTGCCCAATCCTAGAGCTCTCCTTCCTTCTGGGCCTGCCCTTCACTTTCTCTGCTGTAGACCCTGTTTTCTGGATCTCATTTCATCATCTTGCTCAGTTTATAATCTTGTTTTGCAGCACATTTTCTGTTAGCTTTCTGAGGGAGAATGCATGAAAGAATTTTTTGAGCTAATGCTTACCCAAAAATGTCTTTCATTGATGTGAAAATGTCTTATTAATGTCAAAGTTTCTAGAAAAATCTACCTTTATACTTGATTGGTAATTTGAATAAGTTTCAAGTGGTAGATAATTTTCATCCAGAATTTAAAAATGGTAACTTCAGGGGCACCTGGGTGGCTCAGTCATTGAGCATCTGCCTTCGGCTTCAGTCATGATCCCTGCATTGGGCTTCCTGCTCTGAGGGAAGCCTGCTTCTCCCTCTCCCACTCCCCCTGCTTGTGTTCCCTCTCTCGCTGTGTCTCTGTCAAATAAATTAAAAAAAAAAAAAAAAAGATAACTTCATTGATGTCTGGCTTCCTAGGCCTGATTTTAAGAAATCTAATGCCTTCTGTTTCTTTGTCCTTGTAAGTAACTTGATCTCTTTCTAGATGCTTTCTGGTAGTTTTTTCTATCATTGTTACTTTGAAATGTCATAATGATATGCCTTGGTATATTGATCTTCCTTCCGTTTTCCTGGGTCCTTTCAATTAAAAAAAAAAACTTCTGTTAGTTGGATGTCGGACCTCATGGGCTGATTTCTCTAGTATTACCTGTTTATCTCCTATTTTCTATCATTTCTCCTCTCCCTTCTGGCATATGTTTTGGGTTTTAGCTTCTCTTACGTTTTTATTTATTGTTTTTAATTTCAGAACTTTGTTTTCTGATTGCTTTGCCAGCATCTGTTCCGCATTATGTAATATGTTGTCTCTATAAGCATATTAGTTATACAGTTGACCCTCCAACAACATGGGGTTGGGATGCCAACCCCCTCACCTGCCCCTACACAGTTGAAAATCTATGGATAACTTTTGGCTCCTTAAAAACTTAGCTACTAATAGTCTTCTGTTGACTGGAAGCTTATTGAGAACATTGTCAATTAACACAGATTTTATATATCTATTATATAATGTATTCTTACAATAAAGTGGAAAAGAAAATGTTATTAAGAAAGTCCTAAGGAAAATACATTTATAGTACTGTACTATTTTTATAGAAAAAATTCTTTTATTTTTTTTTAAAGATTTTATTTATTTGTCAGAGAGAGAGAGCACAAGCAGGCAGAGCGGCAGGCAGAGGCAGAGAGAGAAGCAGGCTTCCTACTGAGCAAGGATCCCTATGAGGGACTCGATCCCAGGACCTGAGCTGAAGGCAGCTGCTTAACTGACTGAGCCACCCAGGCGTCCCAATAGAAAAAATTCCGTCTGTAAATGGACCCACACAGTTCAAGCCTGTGTTGTTTAAGGGTCAACTGTAGTTTTTAATAAGGTGTTTTTTCTTCTCCCTGCGCTATTGGCTTTGTTGCTTCCATGTATTTTCTTATGGTTGGTTTGCTTTGGACTCTTTGTGATTGAAGATTTTTACAAATGGCCACTGCTCTGTTCTGTATTCATATTTAAGGGTGAGGAAGTAAAAGATGGTGATAAATTCTCAGTGTCAATTCTGGGAGCAGGTTGGCCTCTATCTGGAAATGTCTATAGGAGAAATTAGAGGAGAAACCTCTTAGAGGAGAAACCTCTCATTTTGTGGTGTTACAAGCTAGGCTGTCTGCAGGACAGTTTTGTAAATAGACTTTCAGCCAATCCTTTTATTTCCCTTCTCAATCCTTCCTTCTTTCAGCCCCAGGTCCCGAACTTTCCCCGAAGTTCTCGATTGGATTTTGGCTCCAGTTGCTATTCTTTTTTCCTGCCATCCAGATTTTTGTTTCCTTTGCTCTGCTAGATCATTTACCAGTCTTTTAAACCTGCTTAAAACCTATCCTCCAGTGGCTTCCCATTTCCCTTGAAGTACAATCTAGATCCCTTACTGTGGCTACAAGGATCTGAGTGGTTGAGTCCCTCCTGCTTCTCCATGCCCCCTCCCCCCTCATTGTTCCACTAAGAGGCCAGCCTTGTACTTTCCCCAGGGCTTTTGCCCTCAGTCTCCCTCTGGCTTCATGTCACTGGTTCTTCTTCAATCAGGTTTCACATCAACTGCCCTGTCCACCTCGGGTAACTCATCCAGTTACTCTTTATCTCACCGACCCTGGGTTTTCTGAGCACTTAGCCCTTTCTGAAATGAGCTGTTTTATGTGGTTTTCCCCTCATTAAGAGTATGAGCTCCATGAACACAGGGACCTTGTTTGGCTAGTTCACCGCTCTGTCCTTGGATTTTAGAGTAGTGCCTGGCATGTGGTAGGCCCTCATATTTGAAGGAAGAACGAAGAAAGATTCCTCAGTACAAATTATTCAAGACCCATTACAAATAAGTCTTAAGTGTGGCACAAACCGAGGCCGTCTCAAGATGAATAACTCTTATATTACTCACTATACTCCACTCACTCGTGATGAGGCGCTGTGGCAGTGCTCATGGGTATCCAAAAATTAACAAGCGTAATTCATGCTCTTGAGGACCTTATACTCCAGTAGGGGAGGTACATACAGGGAACTTCAGTAAAACCTAGGCTTCTGAGCTCCAGTTTTACATACACGACTCGACTCCTTTTTCTTGTTTCACAGCTCAGAATCTTGACCTAAAACAACTCCTTATTCTTAGGTTATGCATGAAATCTTGGGCATTATTTTACCTTCTTATTCATTTCCAGTTATTGGGGCATATATCATATACCCATTCGTCACCCAAGTATTTGAACATCTCTTACGAGCATGGTTCTGAGATACAAAGATAAGGAAAACCTGGTTCTACCACTATATCACAGATCCTGGAAGAGGATACAAATTAGTTGTTACTTCCAACAACAAATTTGTAAGACTCTAAGAAAAGTCTACTAATGTAGATATACTGTATTTTATGTGAAATTCATCAAGTTAGGTGTGTGTATTCATTTCCTGGTAATTACTTTTCTTTTTTCATATGAATTTCCATCATTTTGTTTTAATTAACATATAGTGTATTATTAGTTTTAGAGGTAGAGTTCAGTGATTCATCGCTCTTGTATAATACATCATGTGCCCTCCTTAATGTCCATCACCCAGTTACCCCATCCCTCCAGCAACCCTCACTTTGTTTTCTATGATTAAAAGTCTCTTATGGTTTGTCTCCCTCTCTGATTTTGTCTTTTGTTTTTCCCTCCCTTTCTCTATGATCCTGTTTTGTTTCTTAAATTCCACCTATGAGTGAGACCATATGACGGTTGTCTTTCTCTGATTGACTTATTTCACTTAGCATAATACCCTCTAGTTCCATCCATGTTGTTACAAATGGCAAGATTTCATTTTTTTGATGAATGTGTGTGTGTATCACATCTTCTTTACCCATTTATCTGTCAGTGGGCCTCTGGACTCTTTCTGTAGTTTGGCTATTGTGGACATTGCTGCTGTAAACATTGGGTGCAGGTGCCCTTTCGGATCCCTACATTTGTATCTTTGGGGTAAATACCCAGTAGTGCAGTTGCTGGGTCGTAGGGTAGCTCTATTTTCAACTTTCTGAGGAACCTCCATAACTTGCATTCCCACCAGCAGTGTAGGAGGGCTCCCCTTTCTCTGCATCTTTGCCAACATCTTCTATTTCCTGTCTTATTAATTATAGCCATTCTGACTGGTTTGAGGTGGTATCTCATTGTGGTTTTTAATGTGTGTGTTGGCCATTTGGACGTCTTTGGAGAAATATCTGTTCACGTCTTCTGCCACATTTCTTGATTGGATTATTTGTTCTTTGGGTGTTTGATAAGGTCTTTATATATTTTGGATACTAGCCCTTTATCTGATAAGACATTCCGCAAATATCTTCTCCCATTCTGTTGGCTGTCTTTTGGTTTTGTTGACTGTTTCTTTTGTGGTGCAAAAGCTTTTTTTATCTTGATGAAGTCTTAATAGTTCATTTTTGCCTTTGTTTCCCTTGGCTTTGGAGACCTGTCTAGCAAGAAGTTGGTGTCCAAGGTCAAATAGGTTACTGCCTGTGTTCTCCTCTAGGATTCTGATGGATTCCTATCTCTCACTTTTAGGTCTTTCATCCATGTTGAGTCTATTTTTGTGTAGGATGTAAGGAAATGGTTTAGTTTCATTCTTCTGCATGTGGGTGTCCAATTTTACCAGCATCATTTGTTAAAGAGACTGTGTCTTTTCCACTGGATAATCCTTGCTGCTTTTTCGAAGATGAGTTGATTATAGAGTTAAGGGTCCATTTCTGGGTTCTCTAATCTGTTCTACTGATCCGTGTGTCTGTTTTTGTGCCATTGACCTTGCTGTCTTGATCATGACAGCTTTGTAATATAGCTTGAAGTCCAGAATTGTGATTCCACTAGCTTTTTCTTTTTCAACATTCCTTTGGCTATTTGGGGTCCTTCCTGGTTCTATACAAATTTAAGAATTATTTGTTCCAGCTCTGTGAAAAAAGCTGATGGTATTTTGATAGAGATTGCATTGAATGTGTTGAGTGTTCTAGGTAGCATAGCTGCTTTAACAATATTCTTCCAATCCATGAGCATGAAATGTTTTTCCATTTCTTTGTCTTCCTCAGTTTCTTTCATGAGTGTTCTATAGTTTTCTGAGTACAGATCCTTTGCCTCTTTGGTTAGGTTTATTCATAGGTATTTTATGATTTTAGGTGCAATTCTAAGTGGGGCCAACTCTTAAATTTCTTTTTCTTTTGTCTTGTTGGTATATAGAAATGCAACTGATTTTTGTGCATTGATTATGTATCCTGCCACTTTGCTGAATTCCTGTATGAGTTCTAGCAATTTTGGGCTGGAGTCTTTTGGATTTTTCCAGGTAGAGTATCATGTCATCTGCGAAGATTGAGAGTTTGACTTCTTTGCTGATTCAGATGCCTCTTATTTCTTTTTGTTGTCTAATTGCTGAGGCTAAGACTTCTAGTACTATGTCGAACAACAGTGCTAAGAGTGGGCCTCCCTGTCGTGTTCCTGACCTCAGGGGAAAGCTCTCAGTTTTTCCCCACTGAGAATGATACTCGCTGTGAACTTCTCCTATATGGCTTTTATTCTATTATTACCTTTCTTTTAAACAGAAGCAAACTTTCTTTGCCCATGGCTCCATGAGCAATCATCAAGTACTGAGTTCATCTCAGTGGGATAATACTGTATTTTGTCTTCGTCCATGGTCCCTGGCAGAAAGTTCCCCAAACCCTTAGAATTTTTACTGAGTGATGGTAGCATCTTCCGTTATTCATAGCAAGCCTCATTGGACCATGCCTGGATTTATGCTCTGGAATTGGCTCAGGGTGGGGCCCCTAGGTGGTTTGAGGGTAGGGGCTGATCACTAAAAAGACTAAACAGGATTGAAGAATGGGAAGTTTGAGCTCCACCCCCTGAACCCAGGGAGGGAGAGGGTCTGGAGATGTGAGTATAACAAACATATCTAAAGCCACATTCTTGATCTTGGAGCCTTCTCCGTCTCTGTAAATGGCAACTTTGTCACTGCCATTCCAGTTGTCATTGAAGCTTCCCTGACCTCTCTGTAAGACACAAGCCTCCCACACATCTGCCACCTTACATTGCTTTATTTTTGCCTAGAGTTCTAACTTAGGGGGCAGATAGGTTCCAGTGAGAATGGTATTTGGAACATAGCAGGTGCTGCATGAATATTCAGATGAATGAATGAATGAATGTTCAGTCCTTGAAGAATTGGCTAAGATGAGGTTATAGGTGGAGGCAGGAAGCCCCCAGATCGTGGCATTTTATGCACATCTGCTGCAGAATTTATGCTTTCTGATAGGCAATGCGGAGCTAAAAGTTTTTGTCAGGAACTTAGAATTTGGTTGGCTGACCTAGATACAGCGGGAGGAGTGGGAGGCTAGAAGCAAGGAGACCAGGTAGGTTGGTGTTGAGGTTGATGAGAGTTTGAAATAAGGAGGCAACAGCGTGGGGACTGGGACTGGGAGTGGTGTGACCGTAGCCTGACCCAAGAACGAATGCCGTTTCTGTCCCCTCCGCCTGCCCCCGTGTCTGAGGAGCATGTCGTTAGGTCATAGGAGAGTCCTGGTGGGGGCGGGTCTACGAGAGAGAGAAGTAGTTGTCTTGGGTGCAGGTTCTCCCTTCTCCCGGGGTTGGCTTGGCTCTGTCCCTAGTTCAACGTGGCTTAACAGACCGTGGACAGGCAGAAATTTGCAGGCCTTGTCGAGTGCCTCGTCCTGGGTCCCTGCTGTGCCAAACAGGGTCAGGGAGTTAGTGACCAGAGTCAGACTCTGGCCGACGTAGCTTTACGGACAGACTACCAGCTCTGCCACTTTCGGGCTATGGGGCTTGAGCAGCGCGCGCAACCTCTGACCTTCAGCCAGCGGACAAGTGCAAATACTAGACTCTGGGAATCCTGAAGGTTGATCTAGAACAACAAGTGAAGAAACAGGAATTAACTGGTGTGCGGAAGGAGTTGTTCAAAGATTAAATCTGGTCTTAGAAATAGGAAGTGTCCTTAGTTTGATATGGATCATATACATTCAAAGATAACAAGAGAATAAGGTAAGACGTGTTCGTGACCGAAACGCGTGAAGAGAAAGTACACAATTTGATGAGTTTGAGGAAGTGTATGCAGTGGCGTGCGCACCCCCACAATCAAGACCCAGAACGTTTTGACCAGAAGATTCCCTCACGTCCTTTGGTAGTCTGTCCTCAAGCCCCTTGCAACAATGGCACTGCTTTCCATCCCCATCATTTTGCCTTGTCTAGAATTTAAGGTAAATGGACTCATGCAGGAAGTCTTTTGTGTTTGACTTCTTTCACTTAGCATAATGCCCTTGGAATCCACCTGTACTGTTGCATGTATCAGTGATTCACTTTTTTATTTTATTTTATTTTAAAGATTTTATTTATTTATTTGTTAGGAAAGAGAGAGAGTGAGAGAGAGCATGAGAAGGGAGAAGGTCAGAGTGAGACGCGGACTCCCCATGGAGCCGGGAGCCCGATGTGGGACTCGATCCCGGGACTCTGGGATCATGACCCGAGCCGAAGGCAGTTGCTTAACCAACTGCGCCACCCAGGCGCCCAGTGATTCACTTTTTTAAATTGATGGATAGTATCCCTTGGATGGGTGTACACAGTTTGTTAATCCAGATGCTTACTGATGGATGTTAGGGTTTTCAGTTTGGCGCCATAATAAGTATTACTACTATTATTAGCATTCATTGACAAGTCTTGGTGGGGGGGATATTTGTTCTCATTTCTCTCGGGTAACTTTTTAAGAAATTGCCAAATAGTTTCCATTGCCAACAGCCATGTTGTCAAGTGTCTGTTTAAATTTTTTGCCAGCTCAAGAAACTGCATTGTCTTTTTCGTATTAAGTTGTAACAATTCTTATATAAGTATTTTGGTCGTCTATCATACATGTTTTGTAAATACTTTCTTTGAAGTAGTTTTTTATGTTTGGTTTATGTTAAGGATCAGGGTTCTTTTTTTTTTTTTTTTATAAGGGTGTTTTAGCATCATTTATTGAAAAGGCAATTGTTGGAAATCAATTGATCATCTATGTATGGGTTTATTTCTGGATTGTTCTTTTCCACTGACATATGTATCTTTACACCAGTTGTGTAGGTTATGCAGTGTTACTGCTTTCAAAATGCTTACTATTTTAAATCCCTTGCATTTCCTTATAAGTTTTCAAATCAGCTTGTTAAAATAGATCATTTGAAGTTGGAGAGAATAGACATCTTAATGTTACAATCAATGACCATATTGTATCTCTATTCTTTTTTTTTAGGACTTTAATTTCTCTCAGCAACATTATATGTATTTCAGTATATACTACAGTTCTTGCACTAATTTTGTCAAATTTAACTGCAAAGGTTTCATAGTTTTGATGCTATTGTGCGTGGTACTCATTAAATATATAGAAATACAGATGATTTTTTTGTGTAAATTGGCAGTGTATTCTACAAACCTGCAAAATTCATTTATTACCTTTATTTTTTTGCAATTCCATAGAAATTTCTACCCAGAGGTTTATACCAACTGCAAATGAAGATTGTTTTGCCTCTTCCTTCCAGTGTCTGTGTCTTTTAGTTTTTGCCTCATTGTACCTCCAGTGTAGCGATGAAAGAAATGGGTGAGAGCAGATCTTTCTCCTTGATCTTTTGAAGAGAAACAGTCTCTCACGGTTCAGTTTGTTAGCTATAGTTTGTAGATACTTTATCAGGTCAGAAAAGGAAAGTTTCCTTCTTACTTTGAAATTTTTAAAAAAATCAGAAGTGGATGTTGGATTTCTTTTCAGATGCTTTTTCTGCATTGAGATGATCATGGCATTTTTTCCTCTAGGTCTGTTTGTATGGTGTATTACATTGAATTTTGAATGTTAAAACAACCCCACATTTCTCAGATACACCCTTTTTATATGTTGATGGGTTATCCTTTTTATATATTGCAGGATTTGATTTACTAAATATCTAAGGTTTTCCCATTTACATTCATGAGGAATATTAGTGGCTTTCTTAAATGCCTTTATCTGGTTTTGTCATAAAGGTCATACAAGACCTAATCAAAAGTGAGTTGGGAAGTGGTCCTCTTTTATTTCTTGGAAGAATTTGCTAAGAATCAGGATACCAGTTTTCTGTTGCTGCATGGCAAATTACCACAAACTTAGCCACTTACGACAACGTACAATTATTAGTTCACGGTCTCTGCAGGTTAAGAGTCTGGATATGGCTTTACCTGGGTCCTCTGTCCTCTGTCTCACCAGTGCATTCCGGGTGTTAGCCTGCCTCTTAAGACTGCTGGCAGAATTCCGTTCCTTGTGACTGTAGCACTTACAGTGGCTTGCTTCTTTAAGTCAACAGGGAGAATCTCTGTGATACCAAGGAAGGTGTCAGTCTCTTAAAAGATTTACACTTAATTGAGTTGGGTCTACCTATGGTAATTTCCCTTTTCCATAACTCAAAATCAGCTTATGGAGACCATAATTTTATCTCATCCTTTTACCTTTGTCAGATAACCTGTCCCATCACCCTTGCTGTATTCTGTTGGTTGGAAGTAGGTCACAGGTTCTGTCCACACTCAGGGGAAAAGGTCACACAAAAGTTATGCCTGGCTTGACGCATTGAGCTTGCTAAGCTGTATCTGCCACAGTTTGTATGATCTCTTTCTTAAATGTTTGGTAGAATTAATCTGGGCAAGGGACTTTTCTTTTGGGGAAGGTTTTAGCTACAAATTGAATTTCTTTGCTAGATACTGGGCTATTCTAGTTATCTATTTCTTCTTTTGTGAGCTTTCATAGTTTGTGCTTTTCAAGCACTCTAATCTGAATTGTGTAATTTACAAGAATAAAGTTTATAATCTCACTATCCTTTTAAAATCTGCAGCATCTATGGTGATGTCTTCTCTTTCATTCCTTATTTGTGTCCCTTTTTTTCACATGATCAGTTTGGCTGAAGGTTTATACATTTTACTGATCATTTTGAAGAATCAACTTTGGTTTCATTGTGGTTTTTTACCCCCCTTTATTATTCGTCCATATTCTATTTAATTGCTTTATGCTTTTATCTTTATTTTCTTCTATTTATTTTGAGTTTAATTTGTACTTTTCTACTTTTCTCGTTTCTTATGGTTGAAGCTTAGGCTATTGATTTTAGGCTTTTTTTTTTAAATAATAAATTTCTTTGTGGGTATTGCTTTTGTGTTTTTATTTTTTTAACCAAAAACATTATTTTAGTCTTCAAAGAAAAAACTGTTCTTCTTTTTCTAAGATAATAATGATTAATTTATAAAACTTGGCATTTACAAATGCATCTTCAAAATATTTCCCTTTTACAGGAAACTTAGCTTTATAGAATCCAAATATTAAAAGGTCAAAAACTTTTTTCTTTTTTTTATTATTGGACAAAACAGAATAAGTCAAGGAAATCCATTCATACTTCAGGACCTTCTCCAGGAACCAGCATTGTTCTATTATTTCCATTTAGCGAAATTTGTTCTAATTTAGATCCTCCTTCCTTCTGGTGTGATTTCAAACTCAGTGACATCCTCCAGTACCATATTGACAAAGTTATCAAATCCCAAAAGTGTGCCAACAATTTGTGAATTCAGTGAATTCTTGATCCTGTACTTTTGTCCACAAGCTCTAGAGGCAGCAGCTGGTAGTATTAGCTGCCATGGCTATGCCAGAAGTCACAGGTATTGCTTGTCGTCTAAAAAAATTATTCGGGGGAGGGGGCATTGATGGGAGGATGGGCTAAGTAGGTGATGGGCATTAAAAAGGACACTTGTTGTGATGAGCACTGGGTATTATATGTAAGTGAAGAATCACTAAATTCTATTCCTGAAATCAATACTACTACACCGTATCTTGACTAGAATTTAAATTAAAAAAAAAAAATGATTCTGTTCAAACTATTTTTTAGTTTCACTTGTGATTTCTCTTTGGAATGGATTATTTAGGAGTATGTTGTTTAGACTTTGAATATTTGGATTTTTTTCCCCAATACCATTTTGTCATCAATTTCTAGTTTAATTTTGTTATGGTCAGAAAATATATTTTGTGTAATAGAAATAAGAGGGTTTACCCTTAAAGTTAATGAGACTGATTAATGGTGTATTTTGGCGAATGTTCTATATACACTTGAAAAGAATGATTCTTCTGTAGTTATTAAGTAGAACGTATTGTATGTGTCAGGTCAACTTGGTTGATAAGGCCCTTCAGTGTCTTAAAGCAGTTCTCCCCATTTATAACTACATTATGTAGCAGCCATCTTCAGGGCTCCAAAATGGGTTAATTGGTGAAAGTCATTATACCCTTAAGTTCATGGGTAGTTTTGTCTGTGTCTTGAGGGACTGAGAGCATGGAGCTTGGTTGATTTCAGTGTCTGTGCTCTGGCACTGTTGAAGACATAGGGAACAAAGTGGAAGACATCGATCAACCATGCATTTCCTCGTCTTCAGAAACGAGCGTCTTGGGGGGAGATGGGAGACAGTTATTAACGCGGTGAAGAATGGAAGCGAGTGCGAAGTGTTAAAGCGGTCACCCAAGACAACGTTATACTGAAGACAGTATAGTCGAAAGGGTATAGAAATTATGTACGAATGATGCTTAAAGTTCTTAGTAACAGTGGGAATAGCCTTGTGTCTGTAGTTTGCCCATGAGAGGAAGGGACTGGAACCTAGGAGACAGTGACAGTGGGTAACCTTTGATATGTGTTTATTATGTGCCATGCATTCTCTTTAGGGTCACCCTTTGAGAGTGGGTACTGTTATCTCCATTTAATGCAAGGGGAAACTGAGGCATATTAGGTTAACTGGCTCAAGTTGCAAGTAAGTTGTTGAGTTAGGATTCATGGCCAAGCAGTGTGGCTCCAACATGCATGTGGGCTGTCAGCCATTATGCTGATAATCCGGTTGACAGATAATAAGGATTTGATGTAGGCTACAGAATGGCATTGGGACTGTAGAAAAGTGAACAGATGGGAGAGGGCTTACTGAAGTCGAATCTATAGCACTGAGGTAACGCAGAGGAGGGGCAATGTGCTGAAAAGGAACTGTTTCTCACCAGAGAGATGGGGAGAGGATGTAATACCCATTACAGAAATCAGAAAATCAAAAGAAGGAGCCATGGGACATATATATACTTTGTAAAGGTGTCTTCAGGCCAACCAAGCAGATTCCTTCCTGGGGTTCAAGAAAGGTGGAAGGCATGGAGGGAAGACGTGGTTATCATTTTTCATAGGGGTGATATTCTGATCTGTGGGTGTATCGTGTCACCAAAGAGAAGAAAATAGAAAAGAGAAGAGGTTTTAAAAGGCAACCTAAAAAATGTCCTGTTTGTTGGATAAAAGAGGCTGGATGTGGAGGTATTAGAGTTCAACGTTGTGTTGATTTAGTAATGATATCTCCAGGGGCTCATCATCCGATGTTGCCCAGTGTGTCCTTACGAACGGGGCGTGCAACAGAGGGAGAATTGGGGCACGAGGCGGAAGGGCGTGACTCTGTTTTTCCTCAGCCTTGTCGGTGGCCTCGGATATATTGTCTTAGAAGTGAGGCTTTGCTGCCTTCAGAGACAAATAAAAATCAGTAAGAGGATTGAAAATGGAAAAGAGCTTTATACAACTTGAGGTTGGTATTGAGCCAATTAGTTAACCACTCAGATGCCATCGTGAAGGGAAGGGGTATGTAAGGCCGCTGGAATGATTCCACAAACACTTGTGATTATACTGTAGCCGAGCTTTTGACCTGAAAAGATTTTGGGTAGTGAAGTCAAATTCTCAGTCTCTACGTAGTGTTTTGGGTTTTAGCCATATTTTCACCATGAAAGTCTAAGAAATTAGATACACTTTTAAAATTTGTTGCTCTCTCACCTAGCTGCCCTTCTTCAATGGTTGAGTCACTTTGAGCCTTTGTTTTCTTATCTAGAAATTGGGGATAATGATTCCTGTCTCATTAACTCAGAGGGCAGTTGAGAGGATTACAGGAGCTGTTGAATAGAAAAGCACTTTGTAAACTGAGAGCTCTATAATTACAGCTGTCCCTTGGGTTTGTGGTGTGTTGATGGTGTTGGTTCATCTCTCAGGTTCATCTTGCTATCACTACCCTTCTGCTGCCAGCATGTTTATCTCGCAGAGAAAAACAATGTACAGTGTGTTTCATGAAATGCATCCGTTGAACTAATGCTTAGTTATTGGCACACATAAGTGAGTGCTCCTTTGCTTATCCCAGAATATACACCCTCTGTTGCCAGCCAGTTTTTCTGACATACAGTGCCTACCAGTGTGAGACTGGAGCAAGGCACACACTTGCCTTTTAAACTATGAAAAACTACAGTGCTGATTTCATCAATCGGTGTAAATTTCTGATTCTGTATACGTATAATTGGGGACGGCTCTCCTCCCCCCACTTCTCTCCCTTCCCCTTACTCTTCTCCCTTCCTCCTTCCCACCTCTCTCTTCCTAAATACCAGGACAAGGTATGAGACACACATCCCATAGAGGAAGGTTAGGGAAGCAGTTTCTGGTGTCTTTGTATCTGGCCTCAGTGGGAGGAATTGTGAGCTGTACTTCTGTAAGAGTTCTTGTCCGCTGTAGGCACGCAGGGGACAGGGGTAAGACCTTTTCATTAAAAGGTAGCTTTTTTAGTGAATCTTGGTCCTCTCATCCCACTGCCCCACAAAGATACATACACATACCTGGTAGAAGTTAGTCACTAGGGTCCAGAGTCCAAACTGAGCTAGTTCCGTGGGAAGTCGGAGTTGTACTCCTCAAAGCTCCCTCACAAACTACAATGAGTAGCCAGTTGAAGTGATTTTGTTGTAAGTGGCTGTAAAGTGTTAATTACATATCTTGAGGGTCATTCCACTGGATAATAAATGCTTTTGAACTGGCCTTACATTTACTTGTGTTCTTCTCCCTAAAAGGGAGACTGTGACTCCCAGCCTCATCTAATCTCACCTCACCCCTGCTGTACATAAGTAGTTCCTTACTTAGTCCAGGAGGTTGAGGACAGCTTGCAGTGGGAACATTCATTAAAGGTTATACTGTGTTGCAGCTTTGAAGGAATCAAGGCAAGAAGATTGAGGACTTTATCCAAGAAAAGAATTGCCTTCCTGGCTCAGGGATGTTTTGTTTCTGAGTGACTCATTAGTGGAGACCATCCTCCAGGACTCTGCTAAAAAAAAAAAAAAAGGTAGAGGAGACAGCTTTCCTGGATTCTTTCTCTAGGCTCTCCTGTGCACTCCCCTGCAGTCTCTGAGATCTCACTCTAGCTCTCCGGGGTAAGCCCTGCAGCCCTGCTCGCGATCCCTAACCCAGGTAATGCACAGTGATGCGGGGCCGGGCCTGACACTAGACTCAAGTTGGGATGGAGCTCCAGAGGGGTTTTTTTTGTTTTGATTTGTTTGAGGTTGTGAACTGGGAAGTCTTTTCTAGAACTGGGAAGGAGCCGCTATGTGCAAGGGAAGCCGAGAAGCAAGTGAAGCGAGCGTGTAGAGAGAAGTAAGGCTGCGAGGTGACGGCGGTTCACAAGAGCCTTCTAGTTGTAGCAGCCGACTTCTTCCCGTGCATTCGGTAAGCTTATTCTCCTGTAAGCTAACAGTAAATCAACCAATTCCCTTCTTTGAAGAGAAGACAAGGTTCCTGTTACTTGAACTAAAACCTGCTTTATAAAATAAGAGGAGATGAACCATGTATATGGCTTTCTACTTTGTTTTTATCATAAGACCAGTATAACTTAAATACTATAGGTGAATAGAGCAGGGACAGCTACCAGAAGTATGTGAATGGACAGCTTAGTTAAATTGAGTGACAGTTTGGCCATTAAGTGATACGCGCAAAGCATTTCCTTTCAGTACCTGTCCCAAAGTTAAAAAATGTGTAATTAACATAGTAACTGTCTTAGTAGCAGCTTTATCTTGCACTGTCGTGGTACCTCTCTTGGTGTCTTCTTTGTGACGTCATGCTTTCCTTGGTATATACCCATTGGGTTTTTTTTTTTTTTAAAGATTTTATTTATTTATTTATTAGGAAAGAGAGAGAGTGAGAGAGAGCATGAGAAGGGAGAAGGTCAGAGTGAGACGCGGACTCCCCGTGGAGCTGGGAGCCCGATGCGGGACTCGATCCCGGAACTCCGGGATCATGACCCGAGCCGAAGGCAGTTGCTCAACCAACTGCGCCACCCAGGCGCCCCCCCATTGGGTTTTAATAGTGGTTCTTTCTCTAAAATAAATGATCACGTGTATAATTTTTTTTTTTTAAATCAAACTGCCTGGAGTGTTTAGAATCATCCTTTGTTCAGACTAATAATACTCTTTGTGGAAGCAGGAGAGCTTACTAATCGTAGGTACTATGATAGGGGAACTCTCTTCCCCTATTTCCTTCTGCCATCTGTCTCTGCAAAATTATAGCTTTCTTAGAACTTAAATCATTTTACTTGGAGAACAGCTTGTTGAACTTCCCTCAGTGTAGTAAATACCACTGCAGTTCTTATCAACGCTGCAATTTATCTTTTAGCTTTGCATTCCCACCGTGTCATTACACTAAGTCCATAAAAAACAAGCACCGTGAATATTTGTTCTTTTCGGCTGCCCAGCGGATGAACTCCGTATCCTGGTCAGGGGAGTTCTCTGCTTCATGATGTTTTGCGGGAAGCAGTGTGACTGCCCACATGTTCCCCTTCCACTCCCAACCCGCGCGTATCTTAACACCCGGCTGGACTAGGGAAAAATTAGCATGCTCTTAAGGTTTTCTTTTCCCAGATTGGGGGATACAAATGAGAGGCGTGAAATGGAGTGGTTTAGCTGTGTGGGGGGTGGGGGGAGGCAGTGTGGAGGTAGTAGGAGCCTAACTTATGCTCTGAACTCAAGCATCTCATTGGCAACCGCATTCTGAATTTTGATTTGAGATTGAATCCCTTGCATAGGTTGTTGGCAATGATCAAAAAAATTTTTTTAGGGAAATGTTCCATTAACATTTTGGGGAAATGTTTCATTAACATTGAGAAAGAGAGGGTTTGTGATCTAGCTGAATGCTTTTGTACCTTCCCAAACTGACTGCAACAGCTGTCCTCAGTTCCTTATTGTGTAGATTTCTGTGCTAGGAGACTTTGCTTTCTCTTAACCATTATCACAGGAGCACCCTGGTATTTTATGGTGGGACTCCAGTCATGCTAGCCCCTCACCATAGTTTCTCTTTAGTCAAGAGTACTGCCTTACTTTTCTTTATGGTCATTTTATACCTTGTAGCCACAGTTTGGAGTCTTTGTTCTTTCTGAGGTCAAGACTGTCATCTTTGAGAGGCAAGACTAACCTGAAGTTAAGGGTTTTCATTCATATTTGTTGAAATCAACTGGCTTTAATAATTTAGGCCAATTAGTGGCATTGGCATATTCAGAACAATGTAAATTTATAGAATATTCATGATTTACTAATTAGTTTCCGACTTGTTTTTCCTGATTTTTTTATTTATCAAAATCATGTTTGTCTATTGGAAAAATCATGGAAGTACAGGGAAGTATTAAAAAAAAAACCTGTAGGGTCCCCATGTTAATCTGAAGATTCACTTGTAATCCCTATCAATTCTTACTGCCTTTTTTTGCAGAAATCAACATTCTAAAATTCTAAAATTTACATGGAAATGCAAGGGAGTCAAAACAGCCAAAACAATCTTGAAAAGAACAAAGATGGTAGACTTCAACTCTCAATTTTAAAACTTTTAAAAAGATTTCATTTATTTATTTGAGAGCACAAGCAAGGTGAAGGATAGAGGGAGATGCAGACGCCCCGCTGAGCAGGGAGACCATGTGGGGCTCTGTACACTGACTTCAGGGTCACGACCTGAGCCAAAGGCAAGACGCTTAACTGAATGAACCTGAGCCACCCAGGCGTCCTGGTCACTTGATTTTTGACAAAGGAATCAATACAGTTTATTGGGAAGAAGAGCAGTGTTTTCAACAATAGGTTCTGGAACAACTTGATATCCACATGCAGAAGAACGAATTTGAATCTCTCATACCAAAATTAAGTAAAATAGATGAGACCTAAATGTAAGAGCTAAAACTAAAACCGTTATAAGAATACATAGGTGTAAATCTTCATGACCTTGGGTTAGTTAGTGGTTCCCTAGATATGACATCAAAAGTACAAGCAACCAAAGAAAAAAATCAGTTAGTTGGATTTTATCAAAGAATAAAAAGATAAACTAGGCTTCATCATAATTAAACACATTTGTACTTCAAATAACATTATCAAGACAGTGAAAAAACAACCCAGAGTGAAGGAAATATTTGGAAATCATGTATCTAATAAAGGTCTAGTATCAAGAATATAAGAAGAACTCTTACAACTCAATAAAAAGACAACCTGATTTTAAAAAATGGGCAAAGGAATGGAATAGATATTTCTCCAGATATATAAGTAGCCAGTAAACATGTGAAAAGATACTTAACATCTTTAGTCATGAGAGAAATACAAATAAAGCCACAGTGCTACACCCACTGGGATGACTTGTCACGGGAAAGGCGGACGATGAGGAGTCTTGGTGAGGATGTAGAGAAAGTGGAGCCTCGTGCAGCTCCGCATGTGTTTGGAAACTGTTTGGAAAACAGTTTAGCAGTTTCACAAGTGGTTAAGCATCAGGTTACCACGTGATCCAACTGCTGTACTCCTAGGTCTATACCCAAGAGAAATGAAAATCTGCCTCTTCAGAAACTTGTGCACAAATGGTCATTGCAGCCAAAAAAGCAGAAACTGTTTTTACCAGTCCCAAAGTAGAAGCTACCCGGATGGCCCTTCATTGCTAAATGGTTAAACCAAATGTGATGTGTCCGTGCAGTGGGATATTACTCTGTGATAAAAAGGAAAGAAGTGATACCTGTAACAACACGGATGATGAACCTTGAAAGTATAGGTCAGTGGACAAAGCCAGACCCAGAAGACTATGTACTGTGATTCCGTTGATGGGAAGTGCTCGGAATAGACAGGAAGGTCAATTACTGGTTGCCAAGGGTGGGGGAGAAGGAAATAGGAAGTGACCACTGATGGATATGGGGTTTCTTTGGGGGTTGATGAAAATAGTCTGGGCTTTGATGGTGATGGAGGCTTGCACAGCCTTGTGAATATACGAAAAACCACTGAATTGTATACTTTAAGAGCAACTTTTTGTCTCTTTGACTTGTATCTCAATTAAAAGAAAAGATAATTAACGAAATAGAAGCCACGTCAGACCCCACTGCCCAGGGATCCCCACAGCTTATGAATGCTTATTACTCAGTGCCAGACGCCTCCGCCCCATAGAGCCCTTCTCATTCAGTTCCCGCCGGAGCGTCATGACTCTTCTTTCATTCAGCACTGGGGCTCCTCACGCCTCCAGAGTTCTTTCTGCTCATTCGCTCTGTCCACTTTCACAAAGAATTGTGGCTGGAGAAGAGAGTGTGCTAATTTGGAATATCATGAAAATACTACTTGACGAAGTTAAGTGCATCACTCACACGGTGACCAGAGTACATTTGGGGCCGTGGTTCAGAGAGCATTCAGCGTGCAAGCTTCAGGGAAAGCAAACCCTTGAGAAGTAGGGTTAGACCCCTGAAGTTTTAGTCTTTTAATACCGAGAAGCTTGTCTTGATCTTTTTTCTTTTTTCTCTTCAGAGACTGCAAGAAAGAAACAAATAGAATTAGAAACTTCCTTAAGTGGTCTTTCAGGTTGACCTGGTGTAGCGCAGGGGTAGAAAAAGCTGCTTGGATTTTGCCTTTTGTGAAATGCTGCTCATTGGAACATGCTATGGTCCATTGCTTTTCTATTAAACTAGAGAGTTGAAAGTAGAGGGCATCAGTAAAACACACCAGCGTGGAAGACTTTGTTACAGTGGTTACTTTTGTTTGTTTTAACATGCCCTTAACGTTTCAGAGCAACTAGTCATGGGTTCAGAGGTTTTATCCTGTGTACTCATTTTATTGATTGACCCTTATTCGTGGGTGCCTGAAATGTAGCGAACTTCAAACTCCTTGCAAAAACAAAACATGGTTAGTAATTTTTATTTTTAAGGAGAGTTGTTCAGAGTTTTTAATGACTTTGACATGAAAAATACCATATTTTTAAAAATCTTGAACTTCAGATAGTGGTGCTGGGCCTTATTCTTTCGTCATGTAATTAAAGAAAATGTATTAATTTCCTTGAAAAATGCATTATTTCTAGAAACTTATGAATAGCTTGATTCTGACAGAAGTTCTCAGAGAAGTGCAGTTGAGCCCTGCCACTTAATGGTTTCGAATTGCAGTCAGAACAGACTTTCTTTTAGTAAGTATTAGCATTGAGACATGACTGGCCCAAGGAAATGCAACGTTAGCTTCTTTTTTTTCCCCCAGTTGTCATAATTTCAATGTGGATAGACCACGCTTGGATTCTAAATTCCATGGCGGCAGAAACTTTTTGCCATTCTTGGATAATGTCAGAGTTTATTCTTGTGTCCTGTCCATAGTAAATGATTAATATATTTATAATCACATATAGATTGATTTTATCCATACTGTTTTGTAATATACCCCTGACACATACACAGTTAACTGGCATGTCCTCCACTGATAATATTGTGTATAATAATTTTTCTTAATGTTTCTCTTTTTAGGTTGGTATTTTGTATGGCATCTTTTTTTATCGAAATTCAAGTTTCTACGGGAACTGGTGGGAGACACAGGATCTCAGGAGGGAGATCATGAGCCATCAGGCTCTGAGACGGAAGAAGACACGTCATCCTCTTCACACAGGATCAGGTCTGCTCGGCAAAGGAGGGCACCCGCTGATGAAGGTCACTGACCCTCGCCCTAGTCCTGTACCGGCGAAGGATGAAAGGCAGTGGGGAGCCTCTGTCTTTAATGACCTGGCTTTGCAGTTTGGTAAAAGATTGAAGAACATTTTTACTTGGATTTTAAGTCCAGTTAAAAGAAAAAGATTTATATGTAAGCCATACGAAAATAAAGGGAATTAAAACCACACCATAACATATTCCACCTTAAAGATAATCTTTTGCTTCACTAGCTTTCTACTTCCGTACTCACTCTCTGGCTCCCGGGCTTGTTATCTTGCACTGGTGTGAATCTGGTAAACATTACAGGCTTGAAAAACCGTATTTTATTGATTCTGTAATGTATGTTGTATTTTTGGTTTTGTTTTCACGTTTTACCTTGTCCGAAATCGGGGTGTATCTCATGATTACTGTGAGCCAGGAGAGTGTCATGATGTAATTATCCCAGCCTGTGCCCGTGTGACCTTATTAACATCTTGTCACAGCAGCATCACGGTATTGTTGGTATCAAATGCGTCAGGTTTAATTGGCATTTGAGGATGTCTTCGAAAAGATTGCACTATGATTCAGCATTGAAACGAAGAGTGATAGTGTACGCAGAAAAGCATGGAAACAGAGCCGCAGGACGCATATTCGGGATCAGCGAAGCAAACATCCGGCGCTGGAGGAATGACCGCCATTCCATATTTTCTTGTAAAGCGACAACAAAATGCTTTACGGGACCCAAGAAAGGAAGATACCCACAAGTGGACGAAGCTGTACTATGTTTTGTCAGTGAGATGCGTGCAAAAGGAATGCCCGTCACACGCCAGGCGATGCGACTGAAGGCAGGAGAAATTGCCAGAACCCTGGGGGTAGACGAAACAAAGTTCAAAGCGACGAGAGGCTGGTGCGATCGGTTCATGCGCCGAGCAGGGTTATCTTTAAGGCGGCCAACATCTTTTTGCTCCAGACTTTCTGCTGACGTGAAGCAGAAAGCGGGGGTGGGGCACTCCTTCAAGAAACGCCGCATCCCCAGCGCGCTTGGGGACAGCAAGGGTGCCGTTCTGTGGAAGAATGCGGATGTCAGTGGCCGTGATCTGAGAAGTGATTCAGAAGAGTTGGACTCAGAATATGAGGTTATAGTTATAACCTGACCACTTATTTCATACTTTCAGTATGCACAAGATCGGTGTGTTAAAAATCTGCTTAACTCTAAAAAAAAGTTTCAATAAATACAAACATTCTACATGATATGAAAGCATTGTGTCAGTTTAATTGCCTGTGTTTTATTCTTAGTGAAACATATGGTGCATCTTATAATGGATGGTATCTTAGATAAAAAAAGTTTGTAAATTTATTTTTCCTTGTGAGGTAGCAATTATTTATTGGTATACTTAATCCTGCCTCTTATAATGCTGTTAAAATAGTTATCCTCTATGAGATACTTTTTTTTTTGCAACATATTCAAGATTTTAGAGTAGTGACTTAGCCTAAGAACGGTCTTCTACTTCAGAAGAGCAGGATTCGTTTCTCCCTTTGTATGGGAGGGCTTCATGCTCCAGGCATGTGCAGTGGAGAAAGTACTTCTTCACAGACGATTCAGTGATGAGACCTCAGAGGTCCTGGGTACCGAGGATGAAACAGTAGGTGCAAATGCCCGCCTCACCGGAGATTAACTTGCCGGGCACCCATGTTTGTCTTCACTTGAACTTTGGGCCGAGTGTTCACCAGGGAAGAGAGATACCAATTCAAAGACCCTTTCTGTGTAGTGTTACCCGCTCTCTTCAAGAGTGGATTGCAAAGCCAATTTCTTTTATGAATCCCAGTTCCTTTTTGTGTGTGTGTGTTTACCCTTTTTTCTCAAGAGCTAGTCGTCACAGGCTGTCACCTCTGTGTCATGACTATGTAACCACGATACCTCATGCTCCACGCTGATGACTTTGTCAGCAGTCCATTTGCATTCCTGAGGTATGCCTCTGCCATCACTAGGCCTTTGGTCTTAACATTGAAAGGGAATTTATAGAGCATGCATTTAGTTTTCAATATTTGCTGGGGAGGATCCCTAGCAGCCGAGAGTGGGGCATAATCTTTCTGTCATTTCCTTACTGGATGCATTTTTCTGTTACTCTGTGACTATAGGGATTTTTTTTAAAAGATTTTATTTATTTATTTGATAGATCACAAGTAGGCAGAGAGAGAGGGGGAAGCAGGCTTCCCGCAGAGCAGAGAGCCCCATGTGGGGCTCAATCCCAGGACCTTGAGATCATGACCTGAGCTGAAGGCAGAGGCTTTAACCCACTGAGCCACCCAGGCGCCCCGACTATAGGGATTAACAGAACAGTGACCCAAGTTTCAAACATTCATTTTCATCTTAATGCTTCATACCACCTGGATATCAGATTTAAAACGGTCATCAGAAAAAGTAATGCCTAAAAGCTTCTTGGTACTGGGAGGATATTTAATTAGATCTTTCATAGTCTAAAACTTGGAGCTGTGGATTCTGCTCTATAGGGAATACCTTGAGTTTAGGTGAAAATAGTTGTTGGAAAACCTTAAATAACCAGTGAGCTTCTGTGCTGTTTCAGTATAAGGAATGATGGTTCCTCTAACCCCACACAACCTGGAGGGGTCATCCACGATACTACAGATGAATCCCCAGGAGGGTGTGTGCGTTGGTGTTATTTATTAACATTTATGCTTCAAGGATGTCTTTTAAATGTTCTTTTTAACTTATTTGGGAAATATATCCAAAAGCATGTTAATTGCTCACGTTTTAACTCCTTGGAGAGTAAAAAAAGAAATCACTGGTTCCTATATGAAAATTCTACAGACTAACTCCTTTGTTTAAAACTTGTATTTTTCTCTTGGACTCCTCACACCCCCCCTCCTACCCCCAGTAACGCTCAACCTAGTACATATTTCTAAGGCCACTGAGAAAGGCAAGAGGAATAGTAACACAGTTATTTGTGTGGTACACTGTTTCTGTTCCTTTTCCTAGTTGAGTGCTTTTGTGATTGCTCATAGCCAGGACTTCCCAAGTACCGTCTCGGTTTCTTAGTGAGAGACGGACTTGTCCAGTTAATTTGGAAGTTTGGAAGGTGCTGAGCATTGAGAGCACATACAAGTATCCATCTTGTTGGAATGTTCACAAATGGCGATGGCCGTCAGCTGTGCCATCTTTTGAGGATAAATGCTAAAATCCAAGACTTTCAGCAGGGTTGTTTCATTTCCTTACCAATTTAGCATCCCCGCATCTCTTTTGCCTCTGAAACTTTTGTGAAAATTGCCTGTATCAAACGTACTGGTTTGCATCGCTCTGATTTAAAAACGCCAAAAAACCCCGCTAAATATTAGTGTGGAGCTGTTCCGTGAGGTTTTTAATATATAGGTTAAGCTAAAAATAGAATTCATCCCATGGATTTTGTAGTGTTGTTTTCATGGTGGAAACATTAAATACGTTGTTTTTGGTGAATAGCTAATTCACATACGTGCTGACCTACTTCTTTAGATGATACCAGGTTTAAAAACCGCTTCCAACTATTACTTTGCGGAAGGGTGGGTGAACCATATTAATGGTTTCACAAAACGTTATTTTAAACCAAAATGTGTTGAAAGATTTGAAAGTAGTGCATTTTTATTTTTAGGCGCAACCTATTTTGAAATTATTTTAAGGCAACAATGTATTTTTAAAAGTCTTTCTTACAAGGTATGTTTTAATGTAACATGGAGCCTGTGTAACTTGAGATTTTTGACCAGTAAACTTCAAGTGCTTTTATATTTGAAGTTGACTTTAAAAAGGTTATATAGGCTTTCAAGTAACTAGTGGAATAGTATTTGGTTACAGAGTCTAGAATTAAAGCAACTTGTATGGCCTGCTTTTAAAGTATCCTCTAGAACTTTTAAAGCATAAAGAGTAACATGTTATCTTGGTAAAAGTTACATTTTCCATTAGTGTGTGCTGCCTGTCTTGTGACCCGGGTTTGACATTACCCTCGGAGTTAATTCTGTGCATAAATATTCACCAAATACTGCTGCTGTGGTTTCTCACGGGAAGCATTCTGTGCCGTGCTCTGGTGCATCATCATCCTGCTGCCCGACCAGTAGGTTTGTAAGGAATTAGAATTGTGTGCGTTCATAGTACCTTGATATGACTAAATGTAAATTTAGAGTTAAGGAATGTGTGTAAATGATCATTCACTGTTTTGTTCCCAAACTGGTCAGTACTATATACCTAAGCTTGTGTGGTTTGTTTGGATGTTTTAATTTTCACTTTAAACTGCACAGAATAAATTACAATGAAAACCAAAGTTTGGTATGTGTCATTGATGACATATAGTAAGTATGTAAAGGTGCCCGGGGCGTGAGGGGAGTTCAAAGCAATCAATTTTGACCAGTGGTCCACCTTTCACCACTTTTCAAACTCTAAGGGTCTATAAGAATTAAGACAGCAGTAGTATTCCTGGTGCCACGAGAATAATTGAGTTAGAACCCAAAGGACATACAGCATTGGAGCCAAATTGGTTTGACCATGTGTGGCCTTCGGTTTTCTTCCCATACTTTAACCAATACCCTCGAGATTGTTCTCATACTCGGTTTACCTTAGTCATGTCTCACATCTTTGTTATTACTAACTATCCAGAAGACTTAAGTGACAACAATGACCAAAGCCAAGTGAAAGGATTGAGGAATGCCTTTGAAAACCAGTTTGCGGTGGGAAATCATTAATTGCAAGGGCCAGGAGCCAAGTTTTTCATTTTTGTCTAGCAGTGCTCAGCTTCCAAGAATGTAGAGTAGGGAAGTGTGATTGTGCCAGGGTCAGACCTCGGAAGGTAGGAATGTCTGAAGGGCAAGGCCGTGAGAGGTTGCTGGAGTTTGGCTCTGGGAGCTGGGCTGTAAGGGAGTCTAATCAGTGAGACACTGATACATGGGGGGAATAGGAAGAGGTAGAAATTGGAGGTAAAATGAGTGTGACATTTGTGTGTAATGGATAGAAGGAAGTTTGGGGTAGAGATTAGAACTTAAGAAGTGAAGCAGTTCTGAGCAGTGTCACTAATTAGAGTCCTAGAAAAGGAATCAACTGGGGACTCATCCTAGGGCATATGTGGACTCAGGATGATTGCTAACGCATGTTGGCTGGAGTGGGGTTGGAGAAGAGGACCATACACTGGGGGTCAGTTCAGACTACTTGAAAGACTGATCTCGAGGTTTGGGATGTTAGATGGTCCTTAAAAGGAGGAAGGGGGGCTCTGAAAATGAAAGAGGGATGATTCTGGAGAGCTGTGAGAATGCTTTCTCTTCATTCTGGCCTCCCTGGCAGCTCTACGGGCCAGTTTGTGATGGTTATGTGCAAGTGAGTACTTCAGTTACAAAAATGATGCTGCCTATGGAGAATGTCGGGGCGGACGGGGAGGAGAATGGAGGGAAGAAAAGCAAAAGCTTCTCTAAATAATCTTGCAGGAGTCGGAGTTTTCCAGGTAGAGGATGAGAAGAGGGTTCCAGACAGAAGAAAAGCATTGTGCGAAGTCAGAGTTAAGGGGGGATGATTTGTTTGGAGAACAGTAGAAGGTTGGTTATTTCTGGAATAGAGAGCAGTTCTGGGGCATAGTGGTTTCAAACTGGAGAAGTAGGAAAGATCTAAGTCACAAGAGACCTTGTAAGCAATGGCAAGCGCTTCGAAGCGCATGCATTGTGTTGGGAAACTGAAATACTTTTGAGTTGAGTGAGAGCATGGATTCCCTTGTTTACTGTATATCGAGTGACTACTCTCTCAGGCGCCTGGACTAAGTACCCATGGCCCTGAAGGCTCATGCTCACTGGATCAAGGAGGATTGCTTTGGAGGCATAAATATATCTTACTGTAGTCTAAGTAAGAAAATAGAAAGTTAGTGGGAAAGAGTGACAGCCATGGGAAATGAGAGAAAATGAAGAATCAGCACGACCTGAGATTTGACTGTGAAGCCAAGTGAAGGACAAGGGATGTGAAGTGAAGGATGATTTCAACCTTTGAGATTCGTTTGAGATCGGTAACACTGAGGGATGCATATGGAAGAAGGAGGTCTGTGGTCAGCCCCAGGGAGATGGGGGGTGAGAGTCCAGTTAGGAGTATACATATTTGAGTCGGATGTGCTTATGGGCTATTGGGTGGACAGAAACATTAACCAGTTGTAAAAATGGTCTAATGGGGCGGGGTTGAAAATACGGACTGATGTTCAGTATGTGAATGTGCTGAAGCCAAAGGCAAAAATAGGATCTATGGGGGAAGAAGATAGAATGAGAAGAGCCCCAAGGGGTGGCCCCTAACGAGTACTAATATTGAAGAGGCTGGTGAAAGAAAGACCGTTAGGACGTTGAGAAGAACCAGGAAGCTACCCGGAGGAGAGTAATGTGCCGGAAGCAAACAAGAGCAAGTATTCCACTGCTATACAGACGTAGAATGAGACTGCTCATGAAGGAACCGTAACAACAGGAAACTATTGCAATAGCCCAGGCAGAAGACGGTGTGAGTCTGTGCAGGGCTGGTGGTAGTGGGGACCCATGGAAGAAATACCCATGCAAATTGATGTGACAGGGTGTCGTGGGTGAATAGACAATGGAAGGTCAGGGATGAGGATGAACCCAGGTTGGGTGGTTGATGGAGGATGTAGGTGGAGCGGAGTCTGGGGAAAAGTCCAGGTAGGGGTAAGACCAGTGGAAATGGCCCATCTGAGACATAGGATGAAGTCAGGAGAACGGAATTCCTGCCCACATGCTTTATCTTCATAGTTGGTAGCTACTTAACCTGTTTCCTGAGCAACTAAATAGGAATGATAACATCTAGGATTATTGTAAGGAGTACGTTAAAAAAAAATTCTAGTTAAGCATATTCCTTAGAGTAGGCAACCCATAACTTAGCTTCCCTCTCTTCTTTTCTTCTTACTCACCTTTGTAACCATAGAAGCCTTCTTAAAGCCAGCTTGGTCTAGGAGTTGGTCAGTCCATTGAAAAAGTCTGTTGAAATGAGTCAAGAAAACATACATTCATCCTACACTATCTGAAGTAAGACCAAGGCTGTTTTCTCACCGAATACGGATCCATTAGAGCTTCAATCTCGTTTTCTTTGTAAACATTAAGACTTACAATCCTGCGATTTCTGGTTTTGTTCTCTTAAAATTGGAACAAGAACAGAACCTTGCAAAGATTTTTACTATGTTTTCCCATTTTTTACAGTTGCCTCACTTGTCCCTAGATGGCTAGGACTTTAGCATCTTGCCTTTATCAACTTTTCACAAAACATTCAACTAAGATTACATAGAAATAGCAGCCTTTATTAAGACTCCTATTTCATCGTAGTATTTAATTACAGAACTATACTATCGGACACTACTGAAATAAATAGGTTTGGGAACCACTTTATCAAACAGAAGTCATTTGGTGAGAACAGAAGTGTAGGGGCCTGGCGCCCTTCTACAGAGTTTGCATACCTGTATCTATTCCCACCCTGACCTTGCCACCTGGTCCATTAGAGGACAGACCCCGCTACCTGCCTAAAATAATCCCTCTAGTGCTTTGGATCCTATTCTCCTCCTACCTTTTCAGCAAACTGACACTGTAAGTTGCAGTTGGCCCTTGAACAATGTGTCCGGCAGTCAAAAATCCGCTTAGAACTTTGGACTCCCCCAAAACTTAACTAAATAGCCTACTGTTGACAGAAAGCCTTATCAATAGCATAAATAGTCGATTAACATATTTTGTTAATGTTTTACGTTACACACTGTGTTCTTATAATAAAGTAAGCAAGAGAAAAGATAAAATCATAAGGAAGAGAAAATACATTTACAGTACGGTACTGTAAATGGACAAAAAGCCTGGTAGGAACGGACTGTCCGTGTGTTCAAACCCGATTCGTACAAAGGGCAAACTATCTCTTCTCCGTATCCAGGCTCTGTCAACTGGATCGCTCTCTTCCACCTCTAACTGTGCGCATTAAGCATGTTGTATCTTGGAAGAAGGACAGGCCCGTTCTGCTCCCCTCGGCGGCCTGCCTTCTCTGAGTTGGCACCTATGGGACGCCGGACACACGAGATCTGAAGGGCATTTCCCAGCCCTCAACTTGGCCTGACCTCCCAACAGCATCTGTCCTCGTTGCCCATCCCTTCCTTGAAACATTCTTTGGGCTTTCAGGATGCTAAATTCTGGCTTTTCAGGTTTCAGTACTGCCTGTCTGGCCCTGCCCCCTTCATCTCACTTGCCAGCTTATCCTGCAGTTTAATGTCCGACTTCCCCCGGGCTAAGTTGTAGCCCCCTTCTCCTCACCCTGTGCTGTCCCCTCACGCAGTCCTACTCGTGATTTCAGTTACTACCTCTTCCACCAGTGGGACCACATTCTTACCTCTTGAGCCCATTGCCTTCCCAGTATCTCCTCTGCTTGTCTTACACACCGGTTGAACTCCACACCCGCAAGATCAAATCCATAGCCGCTTCCGAGCCTGCAGTTCTTCCAGGGTCCCTGTACAGTCACTGAAGTCGACAGCCTGGGTACCATCGACCCCTCTTTCAGGCCCCATATTTTTGCACTTCAGTCGTGGTTTTACTTCTGAAATAGTCCTGAAAGCACCTGTTTTTCTCATTTTCTATTACCCCTGGTAGGCATTGTAGTGTGTTGGTCACAAGGAGGGGTGCTTCTGGAATCAGACTTCTCTGTGCCTCATTTTGCATCTGTAAAACCTCATCTCATAGGGTTTTTGTAAGGATTAAATGAGTGGATACATACAAAGTATTTAGGAACAGTACCCAGTTGGCGGAGTGGGGGGGAGGGGGTGGGGAACGCCTGAGTGGCCGAGTCAGTTAAGTGTCCTATTCTTGATCTTGGCTTGGGTCTTGATCTCGTGGTTGTGAGTTCAAGCCCTGCATCATGCTCCATGCTGGAGTGTGGAGCCTACTCTAATAAATAAATAAATAAATAAATAAATAAATAAATAAATAAATAAATAAATAAATAAATAAAAATAGTAAAATAAGATCAAATTAAAAAAAGTAAAAGAAACAGTGCCCAGTGTATGCTGAGTATTCCCTACTGCTGTAATACACGGATCACTGCAGTAGCAGTTGTCTTAAATCCATGAGGACCCCTCTCAAGTCTTTCCTCCCCATACTCACCAGAATGATCTTTTTGAAACTCAAATGTGACCCTGTAGTCTCCTCACTTCATGACATGTGAATGGCTTCCCATTGCTCCTAGAAAAGGGGTGATAAGTCCTTCACACACACAGTGACCAAGATCTCACTGACCAGCCTCATCTCATACCATGGGCCTTCTCTCTCTACAGCGACAGCATTGTGGGCTGCCCCTCAGTTACACGGCACCCCCACCCCTTCCTGCCGTCCCTGGACCCTTGCTCTGGCCCTTTGTCCTGACTTGAACACCCACCTCGCCTCCCCTTGTCCCCTGGTCGTTCACCAAGTTTCTCCCCTAGATGGCTTTCTCAGGGAAGTGCCCCTGAACACCACCCTCCTCCCCTTTCTGGGTGGTTCATTTGTGACCTCGAAGTCTCCCTCTCCTTCAGCAGCCCCACCACGAATGAAACATTCCTCACGGGTGGATTTGTTTGATTAAGCACCATCATCCCCACTGTGTTGAATTAGTCAGTATTTCAATATAAGGCAGAACCTCTATTGAAACTACATTCTAACCGGCACGCTGCAGATATTCTTTTAGTTGGAATCTCCGTCTAAAATCAGAGGCCTATTTCCTGCCTCATCCACATCTTCTGAAAACAGTTCCTGGTATCTTTAATCAGCAAGCCAAAAATATATGTTCATGAGACACTTACTTTGCAAGCCCCTAATCTGTGTATTGTCCATTCCTCCTCCATCCCCTGTTGAAAAGGTCAAAAGATCCTGTCAGAAGAGCAGCTTTTGGCCACAAGATGGCGACAGATTTCAAGCATTAGGGGAATTTTCTTCTGTATTCCTGTCAGGGGCCTGTGTTCCTTTAGACCAGGCCTTGATGGGTCTGATAATTACAAGGCATCCTGCTTTGCAACACAGGTATTTTACTTAATCCTCTTTCCTTAAAGCGGCGAGGGTGAGCAAATAAATCGATCAAACTGGAATACTTTTGAGAGCGAAGGGGAGGGGGGCAAGTTATTCAGCATGGGGCTAGGACAACAGATATAAACTAGGTCTTCTGGCCACACAGGGACATCTTTTCTCTCCATCTAAAGCTGAGGAGACAATATCTAGAGTCCTGCCAATTCCTACTGACGAGGGCTGGGAGTCTGAGAGAAAGGAACGCTCATGCATTGCATTTGAACTTCACTTCCCAGTGTCTGGTCCCAGAAATTAGACAGTTTCAGAAAAGGAGTGGTGGATGGGTGAGATGTTATTGGAGATAGTAAGGCTCTGTTGTTGGTGGCACCTTCGATGTCCACCGTCCTTCTTTGAATATATTGCCTCCCTTGAACCACACTGCTTGGTGAGGCACAAGGCAGTCCCAGAAAATATTAGTGGTACCTCGCAAGTGAGAGCAATTGAGGTTCAGAGAGGTAAGATAGCTTGGCCATGGACATGGTGCGTGCCAACCCCGGGCTTCTGCCTTATTGCTCGGAGGAAGGAAGCACATTTTTTTTGTTTTATTTTTTCACAAAATAAAACAAAAACCAAGCAATCAAAAACAAATCACCTGAGGTCACTTAGCATGAAGGGAAATGAATGCATGTTTGAATGCAAACACAAGGCGAAGCCCTGATTTATGGGAGCAGAGATGGCGGGATAGATTGAGACAAAGTCCTGGTGTCTCTTGTCTTCCGTTTCCTCCCCACTCCTCGACTAGGACCATGGGCCTTTGCGTCCTCTAGTGCTGGCTTTCCCTCACTGCAGGTGTGGGCTCTCGAGGGTTCTAAATCTGGCTTGTCCACCAGGGAGCAGAACTTGCAAAGTGTTGGTAGGGAAAGGCATTTAGGGAGAGTGACCCAGGTGCCTGTGGGAATGCAGTTGGATTCCCAGGGATTGGAAACAGGAACTCGCTCCCTGTTCTCACAGATCCTCGGAAGGTGGCAGGTGTCTGATGGGGGTGGCTTGCTGGTCTTGGGGATCTGAGCTCTAAGCTTCGGCTTTGAAAACTGCAGCCAGGTTTGCCGCAGCTCCGGTAGTGATGCTGTGTGTGGCTTTCACGGGGGCCCCATGTTGAGCGAAGGCAGCCCTGCTGGACTGAAGGATAAAGAAAGACTTTTGCTAACTTTTCTGGATTGTGAAGGACCCTTTGGGCTCGTAGGGAGGGGATTTGGTATTAGTCATTATTTGCCAATAATGACTAATACCAAATGTCTCACCAGCCCTGGTGGACAGACTCAGACTCAAGTTCATTTGATTTAGACACAAAACAATTCAAAACACAACACATAACAAGTCTTGCCCTGAGCACCGTCACGTTAATTCATCCTTATTAACGATGACATGTAACAACGGGTTCTTGGCGCTCCTCCTCAGACCCAAAAAAGAAACACGGAAAGAAACCCAAGGCACTGTCCTCTCTTACCTTCCTGTCTATCCCAAGCCATCGGTTCTTGCCCTGCGCTCTGGGCTGCTGCCGAAACCCATCACCAAAAACCCAAACCCATGAGCCAGGAGACCTCCTCGGTCCTTTAATTACCCCGTCAAAACCACCTGTTCCACGCAGCCTTCCCTGGACCCTGCGCTCCCGGCACCGGTGTGGGTTCCTCTACTGGAGCCCTTCCCCTCTGTGTGTCCTGCCCCACCAGTGTTCTCAACTAGCAGAATCACGGGGATGCTTGCTAAATGCAGAGTCTCTGCCCTTCCTCATTTCCCTCCACTGAGCCAGAATCTCGAGGAGGCTGGCACTAAGAATCTGCATTTGTAACAGGTTTTGCCCCAGGTGATTACTATATTTTATTAATTAATTAACTAATTAATTAACCACCCCCCACTCCCCGTCCTGTACTGGGTCAAATAGTGTCCCTCCAAAACTCATGTTCAGGGCCCCTGGGTGGCGCAGTTGGTTGAGCGACTGCCTTTGGCTCAGGTCATGATCCCGGAGTCCCGGGATCGAGTCCCACATCGGGCTCCCAGCTCCATGGGGAGTCCGCTTCTCACTCTGACCTTCTCCCTTCTCGTGTTCTCTCTCTCTTTCCTAATAAATAAATAAATAAATAAAATCTTTAAAAAAAAAAACAAAAAACCTCATGTTCACCTGATGCCTGCAAATGAGCCCCTTTTTGGAAGTGGGATCTTTGCAGATGTAATGGTGCCAAGATGAGGTCATACGAGATGAGGTTGGGCCCTAGTTCAAGGACTGGTGTCCTTATAAGATGGGGGAAATACACACCCGCAAAGGCACGGAGGCAAGGAGGCAACACCATGGGAAGGCGGAGGCAGGGGCTGGAGTGATGCATCTAGGAGCCCCAGAATGCCAGGGGGCATTCACTCCTAGGAGAGAGGCCTGGAACGGCGTGTCCCTAGTAGCCGCAGAGAAAAGAATCAGGCCTGTCAGCACCTCGCTTTCGGGACTTCCAGCCTCCAGAACCTCGAGCGAATGCATTCCTGTTTGTTAAATGAAACCCTTCAGTACTCTGTGACTGCAGCCCTAGGAAATGAATAACACCCTCCCCTTTCCTACCTCCCATTGTCTTGATTCAAGTGTCTTCGTTTCCCCTTTCCCGCCACAGGAAGTTGTACTTCCCATTCGGAGGATTTTCGAGTTAGAGTGCCTCTTTGTGAAGTCGTCCAGCGGCCCGTGGATCATCTCCTGGCGCATGTCCCCTACCGCCTGTGTCTTCGGGAGGCTGAGCCCACCCTGCAGAAGTGAGAGTACCCCCTGCCAGCAATGTCACTAGGGTGGGAACTCGGGACCTTACGGCAGGTGTCCCCCGCCACCCCCCCACCCACCTAGAGCGCAGGCGCGGGGCCCACTTGCGATTCCAACCCCCCCTGCCCCCCCACCCCCAACCCCCAGCTACCTCTGAGCTACCTGACGTTCTTTCAATCCACTCTTTCCGGCTTCCCTCAGCCCCTGGTGGTTTACACTGCCAGCAGCTAAAAGGGCTGATTGTCGTGGGTAGGCATTTGTATTCTTGATTCTTTTCTTTAAAAAAAAAAAACAACAAGGATGTGTATTTACCAAAATCTAAACATAGACAGTAATGTTTCCTCCTCCTGGGCAGGACCTTGGGAGTTGGTAAGCGTTCTGTCCTCCCCATCTTCCGTGCCCTTGTGGTTGAGTGTATTTGTTCTGCCCTAGTTTTAACTAAGAAATTGTTATTAGTCACTCATTAGTCATCATTATTATAGCTTTTTTGAGAGTTTAGCTTCTTTCCTTATGTCAACATATTTGCCTGTTTCTTTACTCTTCATGGTTTCTTGCAATCCATTCTTCTTTTTGGCCTTAGTTTCTTTTCACCCAAGACTTTACCTGCTTCAGAAGTTCCATTGGCAGGTGCCTGGGTGGCTCTGTTGGTTAAGCGACTGACTCTTGGTTTCAGCTCAGATCATGATCTCAGGGTCATGAGATCGAGTCCTCCATCGGGCATTGCTCATTGGGGAGTCTGCTTGGGATTCTCTCTCTCCCTCTGACCATGCCCCCCCATGCATCCTCTCACATGCTCTCTCTCCTGTCAAATAAATAAATAAATAAATAAATAAATAAATAAATAAATAAATAAAATCTTTAAAAAGAAAAGAAAAAAAATTCCCTCAGTGAAGGTCTTCATGTGGTACACAGTCTGTCTTGGTCTGGACATGTCTTTATCTTGCCTTCTTTCATGACATGACCTGCATAGAGAATTTTAGATTGGAAGTATTTTTCCTCAGCATTTTTTTTTTTTAAGATTTTATTTGTTTATTTGACAGAGAGAGAGAGAGAGATCACAAGTAAGCAGAGAGGCAGGCAGAGAGAGGGGGAAACAGGCTCCCTGCTGAGCAGAGAGCCCGATATAGGGCTCGATCCCAGGACTCTGAGATCATGATTGGAGCTGAAGGCAGAGGCTTAACCCACTAAGCCGCCCAGGCACCCCTTCCTCAGCATTTTGAAGTTATGATTCCATTTTCTTCTGGCCTGTATTGCTGCAGAAATTAGGAAAGCTATAAATGATCATCCCTTTGTAAGCTCTCTGCCCTCTCCCCCAACACACACCAGTTTCTTTGCTGTCTTACAGTTTTACCACCAAGTTTCTAAGAGTAGATGTGTTTGTGTCATGTTACTTGGAGTTGTGGTGCTTCTTAGGTCCTTCTTATTTCTGCAAAATTCTCATTCATTGCCCTGAAATCATTTCTTCCCCATCCTCTGTAGTCTCTCCTGGGCTTCTGGGTAGACAAATGTTGGATCCTTTGTATTTTTCAAGTCTTAATCTGTGTTCTCCATTTTATTGGATTTCCTTATAGTTCCCTTTGAGTTTGTTAATTCTCTCTTCACCCTTGTCTAGTTGGTTTAGCCTTTCAATTGATTTCCATTTAAATTCTCATTTCATTATCTGTTTATATGCATACACAAAATTATATTTTATATAAATATATCAGTGTGAACTTGTCAAATGTATGTGTGTGTATGTGTAAAATCTTCTTTTTCTTTCTCTTTTATGTGGCTCTTTCCTTTAGTCCTCCACTTCCTTCATCCCTCTTCTGTGTAACTCATTTGAGTAATGCAGTGTATATTCTCCCATGTATTTGCCTTGGTCATATCATCTTAAACTAAGCCTTCATATACAAATAAATATTACATTTAATTATGGTTATTGCTTATTTTAAAAAATAAGATTATACACTTGCCTCTTGATAGATTACTCAAAGATACCGCATGGAAATCCTCCAAATCTACTGGTAGAATGTTAATTCATTGGTGTTAAAACTTGTTTACTATTCCATGGTGTGGACATACTATAATTTATTGAAACACATTCCAACAATGGACTTTCATTTTGCTTGTTCTTATAGGCAGTGTTCCAATATGCATTGTTGTACAAATAGCCCTATAGACCTGTGCTTTTATTTCCATGGGATGGATCAAGGGTCGGCAAACTTTCCCTGAAAAAGGCCAGATAGTAAATATTTTAGGCTTGGTGGGTCATGCAGTCTTCTCTTACCCCGCCTTGGCCCCGAAGCAGCCATAGACAATATGTAAACAAATGAGTGACTGTGTTCTAATAAAACTTAATTTGTAAAACCTGGTAGTGGGTTAGATTTGGCCCTCAGCCATAGGTTGCTGGCCCCAGGGATGGATGATCAGAAGTGAGATTGAATGTATATTTTTAAAATTTGTAATAGTAATTACCAGATTACTTTCCAAAAAAGCTAAAATAATTCTCATATCCCTCATCAATATCTGAATCCCAACAAGTAGATATTATGAATATTTAAAAATGTTACCAATCTGATAGCTATGGAGTAAATAGCTCACTGTAAATTTAATTTGCATTTCCTTTAGTATTACTAAGTTTGCCCATTTTTTTCATAATGTTGTTGACCATTTGAACTTTTGTCATCTGTGACAAAGATTCTGAGTCCATTTTTATTAATTTTGTCTACTGTATCTTTTGCCATAAAGCATTTAAAAAGACTACAGAGCCAAATATATCAATCTTTATTAACTAACTTGTGGTTTTCCAGTCCCGGTTGGGAAGGACTCTGCCATTCTTACTATGAATGCATAGTTGCCTCAATTCTCTTGCAAGATTTTTATTTAATTTTTATATTTAAGTCTTTAATCGATTTTGAGCTTATTTGCATATGGTATAAGATAGTGCTGTGGGTTTATATTCTTTCATACCCATATATGGCAGATGCCTTAGGTTTTTGATGTCCCGAGGGCAATATTTTTCCCCTCGAAAAAATACGAAAAATTGACCAAATTTTTCGTCTTCTTCCTGGGCCAGTGCACAAAAACTTCCGGCCCTCCTTTCATAAATGAGGCTTAGTGATTCGTGCCTGAGCTCGTCTCCAATTCCTCCACCCCCTGCAGTTTGGAGGCCAAGTCTATTGCCCATGTTGGACCTTCACACTCCAGGCCGGAGGGCCCTTGTCAGGCCTTTGTCCTTGGTGGGCCTCCATTCCCTTGCACTGCCTCAGCTCCCTCTCACTGCTCTGGTTTTGATTTCTGTCTTTGTTCCTGGTCCCTGGTCATCTCCCATTCTTTCTTTGTAGCCGATTTATGAAGTAATGCAATTAAAAACAACTACATCCAACTATTCTGTGTTTGCAGTGATTACTGTGATTATTATTGTCATTATTGTGATCCCCAATAATGGGTATGTATTTTGAAAATTGGAAGCCAAATATATAGCACCTCTGGGCCCTGCATAAAATGGGTCTAACCCTCCATCCCTCCCGAGGTTCCTCACAGGGCTGCCTTCAAGTGCTGTTTCAGCACTGCTAATTCTCATTAAATGTCAGATCCTGTTCCAAATATATTAGCCAACCCGCCCAAGAGGCTCATAATCCTTTGTGTAGTTGCTTTTCAAACGGTTACAAAAGTATTTGGTTCAAATTCGTAAATCCTGTTGTTAAACCAATGAGTTATGCTTCTTAGTGACTAAAAGAAACGAGATTGAGGAGCTTGGGGATAGAGGCCCACAGAAGTATGTGGTCCAGTTAAGAGGTCTCACGTCACATTGTATTTGGCAGAGCAGTAAGGGAGCAAGGAGCTTGAAGTGCCTTATGGTTTTTTTTTTTTTTTTGTCGTTGTTTCTTTTTGTTTGCTTATATTTTTGCTTATGTATGCGAGCAGAGTGATTTCCCCCGAAAAATTTGCTTGGGCGGCAGATAAGAATCAAGAAATAGCCCAGCATTTTTCTGAGCACGGATGTCTCATAACATCTCATGTGCCTTAAGGTAAGCTTCGCAGAGCTTAGATGATATGTAAGTAGGATAAAATGTAAGGTATGACTATGAAGTTATGCTACTTTGGGGGGATATTTGTGGAAATAAATTGTATTGTTTTATTACTTTTTAGTCATAAGAAGTTCATGCTGTTATCTGTGGAGAAGTACCTGTTTCTAAATGATTGTTCAGACACACCTAGAAATCTTACACACGTCAAAAAATTTGATTTTCAGAAAGTCTGCTTTCTTTCATTTTTTTCTTTTTTAAGATTTTATTTATTTATTTGACAGAGATCACAAGTAGGCAGAGAGGCAGGCAGAGGGAGGGGGAAGCAGGCTCCCTGCTGAGCAGAGAGCCTGATATGGGGCTCGATCCCAGGACCCTGAGATCATGACCTGAGCCAAAGGCAGAGGCTTTAACCCACTGAGCCACCCAGGTGCCCCATTTTTTTCTTTATTGAGTTTTAAACTTATTTTTAATTTGTTGTCATCCACTAGGAGTGCTACTTTTGGTAACAGAGGATGAGATGATTCAGACCAACCCTCCTGCTAAAGATAAAACTAAAGTAAAGCTAGATAAAACATAAATTCAGTTTTAAAATCATCAAAGAATTAAGGTAGTGAGAAATTACTGGTCAGAATCCGGGAGAAGACAGAAATCAAGAGAATTAGTAGTATTGGAGCTACTCTCGTCTGGGAAACATTTGCACATCTTGAAGGGGGAACTGAAATATCGAGCTACACTTTTAAAAACTTCTCGAAGGTACAGAGAAAGAGTTCTGGGTCCAAGGCTTGAAAAGGTTGGTGGCTCTGAGACATGCCCTGTACTTTGGGATAAGAACCATGAAGAGCTGCCCCCTAAAAGTAAGGGTGGACTAGAACTAAATGGGATCCCATATGGAGCATAACCTCTTTTCAAGTCATTTGAAAAATCTAGAAAATCTAAAACCTAAAATTAGGATAGAGTTAGTCTAGATTGTTAATAGTGGTCCCATAGTTATGGCATAAGCAACAAAATCTCTCTGGAGCAACAAAATTTCTCCATCTCATCCTAGGCCTCATTTCTACAAGTAATTTTTCAAATACAGATGTCTAGCATATAATGGAAAAAATTAGCACAGAAACTTTTTAGCCTAATAAAATTGTGTGTGTGTGTGTGTGTGTGTGTGTGTATCCAAAAGCCAGCTTCCCATATGATTGTCCAATGTCAGATACTTTAGGGAGGCATTTCCCTCAAGTCAGGAAGAAGACAAGGATGCCCACTACCTCAATTATTTAACATTGATTTGAATGTTAGTTACGTCCATTAGACTCCTAAGAATTGGAAAGGAGGAGGCAAACCCTGTATTGGTAATATAATTGTATATCTGGAAAAATCAAAGGACTCAATGGAAAAGTACAAGCATGAGATAATGAAATAGTATGATGTAATATGAGCACATTGGAATCATTAACCTTCATACATAAATGATAAGCAATTTGAAGATAATGAAAGAGAAGGCCCTGTATATAATAACAAACATTTAAACACCTAGACATCAAGCTAATAAGAAATATGCAAAAATAATAAAACTGTAAAACCTTCCTGAAAGATAGAAAAATAGCTTTGAATAAATTGGAAAAAAAATCCCTATCCTTTAATAGGAAAACTTAACATCATAAAGATGTTATTTCTCCCTAAGTTGTTACAAATTTAATGTAACCTCAACAAAAATTTCCTCAGATTTTTTCCTCCAGACCTAGACAAGTCGATTATGAAATTTATATGGAAGAGTAAACAACTGAGAATAGCCAAGAAATAGTTGGAAAGAATATCAAATGCGTGGCTAATCCTCTTAGAATATAGTAAAACATTTAAAATCCTCTAAATTAAAGCATTGAAGTACTGGCTCAGGAAAAGACTTATAAACTGAAGGATCATAATGGATTGCCCAGAAATATAATTAAGAGGAATGTAGTGTATGACAAAAGAGGCACTGAATCAGAGGAGAAATTTTACTTTAAATAGTGGTGCAGCAAATAGATAACTGCAAGAAAAAAGAAAAAAAAAAAGGATCTTTTTCTCATAAGGTAGTCCAGGATAAATTACAAATATGTTGGAGATCTAAATGAAAACAAAACAAAGGCAGGAAAAAAACATACAACTACTAGAAGAAAACTATGGGTGAATTTTATTTTATAACCTGAGTAAAAATTTCTAACTGAATTAAAAAAAAGATTCAATAAAAGAAAAATTTGACAACATTGCAAACAAAACAAAATGGTCACAAGATAATTACAAATTGAGAAAAATTTTGCGACATATCACAAAGTATTAATATGCTTAATGTAAGAAGGATTTCCTAAAAATTGAGAAGAAAAAGATATGAAACATGATTTAAAGGGGCAACTCCCTTTTCTAGATATGATGGAGTCGGTGGTAGAAACCTGCTGATTTCCACCGAGAACAATTGAAAAAGATACAACTGCAATTGATCTCTTTGAAGCTTTCAGAAAGCCACTGGGACAGCCTGGAGGTGAAGGGTCAAGATAACAGAATGAGGGAACCTCACTGAAGTAAGCCCAATGTCCTGGAACCTCCTTTCCTCCTCTTGGCATCCGTGATCCTTGGCACTGAGAAAGAAGCTGAGAGCTTTGGTAGAGGGGGGCCACTAAGAGACAGAGAACCAGCTGAGCTCCCAGCAGTCTTACAGCCGAGGAGCTAACACTTGGAGTGGATTTCCAAATCAGCCAAGACTCAAGAAGCCAAAGTTCCAGAAAAAAAGGGAGGTGCAGAGAAGTGAGCCTGATATTTGATGGTGTTCTCTTTGAAGTACTTGGTGACTCTTAGTCCATACAGTGAAAGGCTAAGAAGCCAAGAAAAGCAGCTGGAATGCAGAGTGGAATTTTTAGCAGTCTTAGGTTGTTGTGCAGATAAAAACTGGAAATCAGGAACTGACTAGGAGGCAGCATCTAGTAAATGTAGTAGACTTCCAGTTGAGACCCTTATGAGGGGGCACATTACGGTAGATCAAGCCTTGTTACAACTCAACCTTGACTCATCTTAGTATCTGAATGGGTTGAGATAAACTGTCCCTACTCTAACTGCTTGCCAGACTATAGGTCTTCCTCCCTGTAAGGAAATCACGTCTGGAGCCTCTATACTTTTTTAGACCCAATGATTAGCACTCAATCCAAAATTACGAGGATCCAGGAAATTCGGCCAAGAGAAAAACATAATAGAAATATACCCGCAAGTGTTCCAGATTTTTACAGCTATCAGACACAGATTGAAAAATAATGGTAATTACTGTGATCAAGAAAATAAATGGAAAAAGGAAGACTTTTGTTAAAGAACAAGAATCTATATTTTTAATAAGCATATAGGAATTTTAGAGCTGAAAAATATAGCAGTCAAAGGTAGAACTCAATAAATGGGGTTTGACAGCATGTGGGGCACAGCTGAAGAGAGAACTGGTGAGCTCGAGATAGGGTGGTAGAAAAATTTTGACTGAAGTGCTAAAAGAATGGAAAATACCAAAAAGAGAATAAGAGACATGATCTATCATATGAAACATTCTAACATATGTAATTGGAATTCAAAGAAGGAAGGAAGAGAATGTGTCAGAAGCAATATCTGAAAAGATAATAACCAAGATTTTCCCCAAAGTGATAAAAACTTGTGAGTCCCAGAATCAAAAACGATTCAGAACCCTGAGCAGAATAAAGGCAAAGAAACCATGCATTGACACATGATAATCAAATTACCAAAAATCAAAGACAAAGAGAAATGATAAAAGCAAATAGAAGTAAAAAGAAAAGATGCTTTACTTTCAAAGAGCCACCAAGACTGATAGTTAATGTCTCAACAGAAATTATGGAAACCAAATGATCGAATGACATCTTTAAAAGCCTGAAAGGCCAGTCTAGTATTCTATACCTCATGAAAATAACCTAAAGTGAAGGCAAAATAAAGATATTTCTAGGAAAACAAAAGCCGAGGGTATATATTACATATGTCACCAGTAGACTTATATTAGAGGAAATATTAAATGGAGTTTTCATGTTCTGCATCACAATTGCGGTGGTACATACAAGTCTACATAGTCATTAAGATTCATAGAACTGTACATCAAAAGGTCAATAATTATTTTTAAAAAGGAGGGCATTCAGCACAAGGAAAATAGTCCCAGATGGAAATCCCGAAGTGCAAGAGGGAATGAGGAGCAATAAAAAAAAATAGGTATATAGGAAAATCTGATTATTGACTGTTCTGCAATAATAGCATCTCTTAAAATTTATATTGAATCAGAATATAATAACACAGAGAAAATTGTTCTAACAAATGAACATTTGGGGAAGTGTAAATACCTTGACTCTCACAAGTCAAGGATTCATGTTGCAAACTAGAAGATAAACACAGTGTAACAGTAATCTAAGAAATACTCTATATAAGAATAGTAGAAGAAACAGTTTAGAATAATAAAAGAATGCATAACTGAAAAGCTAGTGAAGAGGTAAAAATAGTAAGTACTACTTAACTTAAAAGAAGGGAAGAAGGGAATGAAAAAGAAACATAAAACAGATGAGCTAAACAACAAATAATTAGTCAGTAATTATAGTAAATATGAATGTGCTAAACACTCCAGTTAAAAGATAAAGATTGTCATAATATGTTTAAGAACAAAACATAACCCTATGCTGTTTTGTTTGGATTTATTCCAAGAATAATGCTTTGTTGTTATTTTAAAAATAATTAGTTTAATTCACTACATGAAAGGAATGGACAAAGAAGAAACACTTGTGAATTCTTTATGAAGCCAACATAATTTGACAAGAATATTACAAGAAAAGAAGATTGCAAGTTACTCTCTCTTATGGACATGGGTGCAAAAATCCTAAATAAAATAATCTAAATATCATTTACCATTCAAAGGAGAGCATTTCTGGACAATTTGATGATTCTAGGACCAGAGCAGGGAAATGCTAGTTGGATCTGGGATCTTATCATATCAGAAAGTGGAAAGCAACCAAAGACTAATGCAATCATATTAAAAGTTCATAGAAATTAAGTAGGATACGCTCCCACTGACCAAAGGTGGGAAAATTTTAGCTCAAAAAGAGAAGAGTGGCTGCAATTGATAGAAACACATCGAACATGTAAAAATGCGTAAGTTCGGAATAAGACAAGCATGTCCATTCTTGCCATTTCAGTGTTGTACTGGAGCTCCTAGCCATGGCAACTGGGGAGAAAAAAAAGGAAAGAAGGAAGGAAGGGAGGAGGGAAGAGAGGGAGGGAGAAAAGAAGAGAGAAAGGAAGGCACAGAGGGAGGGAAGGAAGGGAGGAAGGAAAAAAAGCATCGTTCTTAGAAAGAAGTAAAACTATCTCTATTCACTACTAAAAAGCTGTTAGAACTAATAAGCAAGTTCAAGATCAGTATAAAAAATGCATTTTTATACAATAGTAATAAACAATATGAAATGAACGATTGAAATTTTTAAAATTTAAAACATTTAGAACATTTAAAATCTTTAAAAAAAAAAAGAAAGAAAAGGAATACAGCTGGTGGACCTACATTCTCAAATATTCTCAAATCATATATCTGATAAGGGACTTGTATTCAGGATATATAAAGAATTCCTACTGCTCTATAATAGATAAATAACCTGATTAAAAATGGACAAATAATTTTTTTTCTTTTAAATATTTTTTTTATTTATTGACAGAGGAGAAAACTCACAAGTAGGCAGAGAGGCAGACAGAGAGAGAGGGGGAAGCAGGCTCCCTGCTGAGCAGAGAGCCCAATGCGGAGCTCGATCCCAGGACCCTGAGATCATGACCTGAGCCGAAGGCAGGGACGTTAACCCACTGAGCCACCCAGGTGCCCCATAAAGACGGACAAATAATTTGAATAGATATTTCCCTGTAAGAGATAATGAATGGCTAATGACATGTAAAAAGATGCTCACTATCATTTGTTATTAGAAAAATACAAATACAAATCATAATGATATATCACTTCACACCCACTAGAATGGCTATAACAAAAAGTACAATAATAAATGTTGGTGAAACTGTGGAGAATCTGGAAACTCATATGCTGATAGTGTAAGTGTACAAAGTGCAGTCACTTTGAAAAAGAGTTTGACAGTTCTTCAAAATGTTAAACACTGTATAACCTAGCAATTCTCTTGGGCAGATATCTTCCTGAAAGAAATGAAAACATACATCCACACATAATCTTGTATGTAAATGCTCATAGCAGCATTATTCATAATAACACAAAGTGGATACAACCGAATGTCCATCAACTGACGAATGGAAAAGCAAAATGTGGTATATCCATACACTAGCAGCAATTAAAGGACTGAAATATTGATCCGTGCTACAACAAGGATAAAAGTAAAAAACATGATGCTCAGGGGAAGAAGCCAGTCACAAAAGACCACATAGTGTATGGTTCCATTATATGAAATACCCAAAGTAGGCAAATCTACAGAGAAAGAAAGTATATCAGTGGTTACCTAGGACTTGGGGGGAGGGACAGAGCAGAATGTGAATGATTACTAATAGGTACAAGGTTTTTTTTGGTGATGATGGAAGCATTATAAAATTAGATTATGGTGATGATTGCAAGACTCTAAATATACTAGCCCCCCTCAAATGTTATACTTTAAATTGTGAACATTATGGCATATAAATTATGTTTCAATAAAGCTACTTTAAAATTCATGAGTTATATAATGCCATACATTTAAAAATAATGTTGATTACCAGTGGAGATTGGTGGTGTATCAACTCTTACACTGGAAAGAATGAAGCATTTTTCCTGTTTTTCCCTTTCAAACTGCATTTTTAGGTAGCAAATAGTTCTAGTTGAAGGAAAAATATTCCTTATGGGAGAATTACAACTAATAAAAGCAGAAAGATAGAAATAAGAAATTACCATATTGGAACCCTCATGAATAATTTCAAGAAGGAACTAAAAAAACCTGTATTTTAGATTCACAAGAAAAACTAACTTGAAATTACAGAGCTGAAAAATAAAATAACAAAAATTAAAAACTCAAAATAAGGGGCGCCTGGGTGGCTCAGTGGGTTAAAGCCTCTACCTTCAGCCCAGGTCTTGATCTCAGGGTCCTGGGATCGAGCCCCGCATCAGGCTCTCTGCTCAACGGGGAGCCTGCTTACCCCCCCTCTTTGCCCACCTCTCTGCTTACTTGTGTTCTCTCTACTCTCAGTCAAATAAATAAATAAAATCTTTAAAAATAAATTAATTAATTAAAAAAAAAGAACTCAAAATAGGCGTTTAGATATAGCTGAAGAGAGGATTAGCAAACTGAACAGAAGAATGATGCATAGGGAGACAAAAAAATGAGAAGAACTTACCAGAGGGTAAGAGACATATATGATCAAATGAAAAAGTCTAACAGACATTTAAATAGTGTGCCAGTGGGAAGGGAGAGAGAATGGGGCATAGCAGTCTTTTAAAAGGTAAGGTTGAAGGGAATAAATATAGCCTTAGATACTGAGTCCACCATTTTAGATAACCGTCCTGGGCCATATAGAAGTAGATGAGGTAGTAGATTTCCTGAGGAGGAAGAATGAATAAAATCTGGGATCATGCTGTTTCTAGAGAGATCGAGGCAGAGACTTAAAGACAGTAGTCCTGTATCCAGGAATTTTTTTCAAGTCTCACTTTAGTCCTTAGTGATGTCCACCTGTATTTCCTATTCTTTGGTTTCTTTAATCTTTATAATAAATTCCCCTTCACTTAAGCTCTTTTTGCTTAAAGCGATGTTTTAAAAGACAAAGGCAGTATCTTTTTATAGCTTTATTTTCCTGGTTAGACATCCTTCTTTTTTTTTAAGATTATTTATTTATTTGATAGAGAAAGAGAGAGCAAGCACTAGTGGGGGAAGGGAAGAGGAGGAGGGAGAAGCAGATTTCCCACTGAGCAGGGAGCCCAGGGAGCCCTGGGATTCGATCCCAGGACCCCAAGATCATGACCTGAGCTGAAGGTAGACACTCAACCGACTGAGCCACTCAGGCGCCCTCCTTATCTTGTTTTATACCTTTGTGGAAATGACACTATCGTTTCTTTAATGTGCATGCTCTTTGCTTTGGGTTTCAGATTATGGAAGCATCTTCCTATTCCAGTATACAAAAAGCTTTTGTATGTTATGGATGGATGTGGAATTTTATTGGATTTCTTTTTGGAATTCATAGAGATGGGCATTTGGATTTTTTTTATATCAACTTATTTTTGTGATGGTTTACATTAACAGATTCACTACTGTCATATTAGCCTTATCTAACTGGGCTAAACCTTACTAATTTATGGCACAATTATTCTTTTATTTTTTTAATTTTTAATTTTATTATTTTTTAAAATTTAAATTCAAGTTAGCTGACATATAGTGTAGTACTGGTTTCAGGAGTAGAATTCAGTGATTCATCACTTATGTATAACACCCAGTGCTCATCCCGACAATTCAATTTGTGAATATCCTTTTAGAATCTGTGCCCATTTCATTCATTTGGGTACTAGTTCTTACTTCTCTTTTTTTCTCTTGTTTTAGAATAAAAATTATGTTATGCTTGTAAGATGAATTAGAAACTCTTCATCTTTTTCTCTATTCTCCATAGTTTTAACTCACATCAAGATTATTTTTATCTTCCTTAGGACTTTGATAGGAGTCTCTTCAAAATCCATCTGAATGCAGTGTCTTATTTTGGGGGTAGTGCTTTGAAACTTTTTCAGTTGTTTTCTCCTAAGGGTTATTTTCCATGAAGTTTTCTATTTCTTCCTGGTTTTGCTCTGATAATCTAAAATGTCCAGGCTCTATCCTGTTTCATCCAGATTTTCAAACACATTCACATGGAGTTGTATATAGTAGTTTCTCCACTGTGCTATGATTTTCTCTCTCTTTATTTCCAATGTTACAGATTCCTGCTTATTATTTTTTTCTTTTTTTCCTGCACGCAGTTGCCAGGGATTTGTCTTTTTTGCTGGACTTTAAAAAACCCCAAATCTTGATTTTACTTACCAATTATACTTTTTGTTTGTTTTCTGATTCATTAGTTTTATCTCTACCAATCCTCTTTTCCTACTTTGTTTCAGTTTGTGTTCTTTTCTTATTTTTGAACAAAAATTAGTTTATTTAGTGAGTTCCTTAATTTCTCATTTATTTTGATGTTGTATTCTATTTATACATGAATATGGAGATTGATACCTTCCCAAGAGAACTAAAAACATTATTTCCAAATCCTAGCTATGATAGTGTATTATGTTATCTTACTCAAGGAATCAATCTGGGAGAATTCACATGAAAATATTCAGTTAGATGTGTAAGAGAGAAAAGCTTGCTGTTAGTCTTATAAATTAAAAAGATGTCTTACGGGGCGCCTGGGTGGCTCTCTTGGTTAAGCGTCTGCCTTCAGCTCAGGTCATGAGCCTAGGGTTCTGGAATCGAGTCCTGCATCTCACTCCTTGCTCAGCAGGGAGCCTGCTTCTCCCTCTGTCTGCTGCTCCTCCTGCTTGTGCTCTCTCTCTCTCTCTCTCTCTCTCTGAAAAATTAATAAATAGAATCTTAAAAAAAAAATTTCTATGAAAACATCAAGAAGTACGAATGACCATGTTTCTCTTTTGTTATTCCCACTCGAGTCTGGGATTATCCAAATTCCCATTTCCTAAAATGGCTAATTCAAAAAAGGTATGTTCCCCCGAGGAACATCTTTCCTTGGAAAGCCTCACCCCCGCTTAACCAAAAATCTTCCTTATTAATATGATCTGACAGCTCTCATGCCTTTTTGACCGACCGGTTCTCCGAGTTCAACCACCTTTGTGCTTGAACATTTTAAATTTTTATAATGTGCAGGAGCGATTCATTTTAATTGGAGAGAGCTCGTTCAGAATTTCCAAACTGAAATTTGAGCTTACACAAAGAAAGCCTCAGACAAAAAGGCTAATTTTTCATAAACGGCGGCAGAGGGGGCCACACAATGGATGTGTCTGTCTGTGACCTTAGCATTTGTGGTTTCTGCTGGAGGAGCTCAGCCGCCGTCCTTGACTGTTGAGCGACTCAGCCCTGGCGCGCAGCAGGGGAGTTCTGCACGGGTCTGAATTGTTTAGAGTTTCTTCTGTACCTATAATTCACATTTAAACATTCTCAAGTGCCTTTGAGAAATTCCTACGTGCTGTTCCACGGAGCCTTGTCTCCTTGGCACAGGAAAGAAGGCAGTGAGGGGACAGGGAATGCGACCTTGTGCCCTGAGACCATGTTCAAGGAACTCCGACTGATGGTGGGAATTTGAGGAGAGAGAGGGGACTCCTCCAGAAACGGAGAGAGGAGTGCGAGACCGGTGCCCGAGAAGTAGAGAGGTGATACCGGAGGGAAGGGCCTGGGCTTACGAATTGGACAAATTGGACGGAGACCTGAGCAGTTCCCGAGTAACGAGGAGGAAAATTGGGCCAGTGAAAAAGCCCAGCGGTTGTGTGTCAGGCGGAGAAGTAGCACCAGCCAAGTGAAGAAGGTGCGAAGGGGCCGATGTCTGAAGAGGGAGGCGGGGGCTGGACAGGGTGCAGCGGACGAGGCTCAGGTCAAGGAGGACCTTGAATGGCACACCAGGAGAATACTGGGGTGTCCCCGTGAGACGGCCTAATCACACTGGAGTTGCAAGAGAATCACCCCAAATGCAGGATGGAGCCGGGGTGGGAAGGGGCAGGGTGCAGGGAGGAGGCTCATTTAGGAGGTCCTTCCAGTAGTCTAGCCGAGCGGCGCGGTACCCGGCGAAGGAGGGACAAGGCACAGGGGTGGTAAGAGAAAGCAGACAGGTTCTACGATACCGGAGGCAAAACGCCATCCCTCTGGGCCACTGGTTGGATTTAGAGCTTGAGAGAATGGAATAAGTTTTGATCGCTGGCTTCGGCAGCAAGGCAGGTGGTAATGCAGTACGGAGAGAGACCGTGTCTCCGGAGGTTGCAAAACGCAAGCACAGCGGTTATGCGTGTTGGAAGGTGTGACAAGAGTGAGGGCCTGAGCTAGCCGCAGCCCACGCGAGTGGGAGGGCTGCCCCGAGACTTGTTAAGCAGCGCTGGGGCCCACCTGGTGGTGGGGACCGTGAACAGAACTGTCTGCATGGCTGTAGGACTTTTTCCGAGAGCTTGTGAAAGGGGTGGGTGCTGACACTTGCCTGGGGCGGTCAGATGTCCCTTAGATGGGAGCCGGGCCGCCACAGATGGAGAAGCCTCCCGTCTCACAGTAGCCAGTTGGCGGAAGAAACCCAACTGTCTTTATCAACAGAAGGTTGGATAAATAAAATGTGGCAGATACATACAGTGGAATATGACACAGCCTTAAAAAGGAAGGAAACTTGGACGCATGCTATACAACATGGATGGACCATGGATGGACATGACGCTGAGTGAAATAAGCCCGTCTCAAAGGAGACAAAAACTGTGGGATTCCGTTTATCTGAGGTTCCTATGTAGACAAATTCACAGAAAGCAGAAGGGTGTTGCAGAAGAGGGGAGCGGGGAGGTGTCGAGTTGTTGTTTTTATTTTATTTTATTTTAAAGATTTTATTTATTTATTTGAGAGAGAAAGCGAGCGTGAGCTGAGGGAGGGGGCAGAGGCAGAGGGAGAAGCAGGTTCCCCGCCGAGCAGGGAGCCCGACGTGGGGCTCGATCCCAGAGACCATGACCTGAGCCGAAGGCAGACTCTTGACCGACTGAGCCCCCCAGACACCCCAAGTTGTTTAATGAGAGCTCCAGTATGGGAAGTTGCCCAAGTTCTGGAGATCTGTTGCACGACAACATGAATATACTTACCACTAGTAAACTATATACTTAAAAATGGGTACAATGGTAAATTGTATGGTGTGTTGGTTTGTTTTTTTTTGCCGCAATCAAAAAAAAAAAAAAAAAAGACATACTATGAGCAATAAAGGTGCTTAACTTGATTGACAACTTTAAAAAAAACGGTGTCCCGTCTGATGTGGCTGAGCTGCGTCCTCCTGCCCTAACCTCTCACCTCCTGCACCTTCTCTGGCCCCGGGGCCAGCTCAGCCTGGTGTCCACTCTCCTGCCACCTGCTAACTGACTTTGGCCATGACCTGAGGATTCACGCGGGCTTTCCACAGTGCACTGAAATATTCCTGTTGCCTCCCCAGCACTGACTTGGAGAGGGAGCGTGTTGGGTTTTGTTCTCAGCAGCTTGTGGTTGGTGAGTGACACAAGTGACCCATTCCTCTTGTTAACCACACAGATCTATCCTGTAACATTTAGCAGAAGGTCACCTCCACAATTCATTTGCGCCCCGCCCCATTTTATTAAGGGTCGAGAGAGAAGCTTAGCAGTGCATTTAGCCCTTTATATCTACTTTTTAAGATGACCAGATGGGTGCAAGAGGAAAGTAAGGAGAAAAGCATTAAGCACGTTCAGAGTTAAGGATGTTTCGGGGCACCTGGGTGGCTCAGTAGATTAAAGCCTCTGCCTTCAGCTCAGGTCATGATCTCAGGGTCCTGGGATGGAGCCCCGCATTGGGCTTTCTGCTCGGCAGGGAGCCTGCTTCCCCCTCTCTCTCTCTGCCTGCCTCTCTGCCTACTTGTGATCTCTCTCTCTCTCTCTGTCAAATAAATAAATGAAATAAAAAAAAAAAAGAGTTAAGGATGTTTCCCTGAAATGCATGTTGTAAAGTCAGGTGCAGGTGGAGAAGTCAGCCTCGCCTTTGACTCTGAAAGTACTGGGGATCCCAGCTGTGAGAAAGACTCATGTCAGGCTTGCACAGTCTAAACTGTGTTCACAAAACTCTTTCAAAAAATACCTGTTGGCATTTATCCTTCCCTGGCCACTCTTGGGTTCTGAGAGCACAATAATGGACAAGACAGGAAGGATTTCTTTTCCCAGGGATTCACATTTTTAGGTAGAAATAGAGAAAAAAAAAGCAAAAACGTTTAAGAGCTAATAGGAAGAGTTCTGAGAGGGTTAAGAGGAGTGAATGTGCTAGAAGGTGGCTGGGAGGGACCTTGGTTTGGGAGGTTAAAGCAGCCGAGCTCTGGGCGACAACAAAGAGTCTGATCTTGGCCATCTGGGAGGGAGCCGCAGGGCAGTGGGACAGCTGGTGCCAAGCAATGACTTTGGCTTATTGATGGGAACGTTGGAGGCGAGAGTGAGTGTGGTCTGAGCTGAGGTCAGAGGTCAGCACTGGTCAGGAAGGGCTTTACAAGTCAAGGTTCGAATCAAAGGGCAAAGAAGAGGAGGACCTGGGGCCACGGAGCAGGCTGGTATCAGCCTGTGACTTATGTTTCTAAAATACCATCCTGGCTGCTGTGTGGTAATCCATCGCATTGTAAAAGTGTGGGAACAGGGAGGCCGGTTAGGGGACATTTGCCACCGTCTAGGAGGGAGATGACTCTGGCCTGGATTATGCGGATGGGACGGGGTCAGGATCCTTCAGGGAGAAGAGAAGGGCGTGGGCCCAAGCCCCGAGGCCCTCCAACAACCAATCCCTCTTTAGGAGAGCTTAGCGTTTCTGGGTCTGAGACCGGAGAGAAATTTCTCAGGGGGGTCCTTATGAAGGGACACTTGTGAACAGCAGAAGTCTCAAAAAGCATCGCTACCTTCCCCCGTCTTCCCACGACCACCGCCTTCTCCTCCTCCTGCGCAGCCCGCGTGTTTGCAGGGTGCGGGCCTGGCGCCCCTCTCTCCGCGCCGCAACCGGGGAGTCTGCAGCCCTTGACGTGGGCGATGCAAAACCCAAGGCAAAACCCAGGGAAGGGTCGAGACTGCGTAGACGGGGAGCGGGGAGCCAATGCATTTGAAGGAAGTGGGGCAGGTCGCTCTGCGGAAGATGAAGGGGAATGCGGCACTAGCCCGCGGATCAAAACCTAGGGTGAGCGACAGGGTTTGTCCCTGAAGAAGCTCACATTCCAGTTGGATGGGCGGATAATCAATGAAACCGACGCGCCCGTGCAGCGGAGATGAAGGATCCCAACGCAAGTGACGCACCACTTCCCCGCAGCCCTGGGACCGGAAAGCGCGCTCTGCCAGAAGAGCGCAATTTGGTTCCACCACACCCTGACTTTCATACAGTTTACTCTGTCTCTTCCCCTCTCTTTTCCTTTGTCGCCCACAAAGGAACTGGCTTTTGTGATCAGCTCTATTGTGTTATTACTCATTTTTTACTAAATGGCCACTGATGTACTCTATTGACATCCAAAGGAACTGGGAGTGGAGGAAAAAAGCTTTCTGTAAGAAGACCCTTTAGTGGTGTGCTCCTTCAACTTTTATTATTTGTAAAAAAGATTTTATTTAGTTAGTTGAGAGTGTGAGTAGGGGGAGAGGCAGAGGGAGGAGAATCTCGAACGGATCCTGCGCGGAGCGTGAAAGCCCCACTCGGGGCTCGATCTCACGAAACCCGACATCGTAACCTGAGGTGGCTCCCCTTAACTTTTATTTTTATATGTCATTAAATTATTTTGCTCTCTTCACTTAACAAGCAGTAACAACAACAACATCCTTTGCATACTTGATTTGATTGGAGAATTCCAATCTATTGCACTTACATTGTAAAACCAAGGACAACTTAAATGTTTTATAGTCTTTTGTACATACGTTATTACATATAGGGCAAGCTGTTTTTAAGTCAGAATAAATTTCTCTGAAGGAAATGAATCCTAAGTAGCTTTTCTTTCAAGTCAAGTGTCTTGTTGTTTAAATGTCTTGTTTAAAAATAATAATATAGGGGCGCCTGGGTGGCTCAGTTGGTTGGGCGACTGCCTTCGGCTTGGGTCATGATCCCAGGGTCCTGGGATCGAGCCCCGCATAGGGCTCCCTGCTCAGTGGGGAGCCTGCTTCTCCCTCTCCTTCTGCTTCTCCCTCTGGTTGTGCTCTCTCTCCCTCCATCAAATAAGCAAATAAAATCTTTAAAAAATAATAATGATATAAAAAAATCCATCACTGGGATGCCTGGGTGGCTCAGTTGGTTAAACGACTGACTCTTGATTCTGTCTCAGGGCATGGTCTCAGGGTGGTAAGATTGAGCCCCACGTCAGGGAGTCTGCTTGAGATCCTTTCTCCCTCTCCCTCTGCCCCTCTGCCCAGTTCTCATGCTCTCTCTTTAAAATAATAATAATAATAATGATAATAATAAAATCCATCACCCCATCAGTAGAGCAGTGAGGCTGTTTCATCAGGGTTTGATCCGGATCGAGTCTGACATAGTCGCAGGTGTGGAGTCGCTGCTTATCTCTGGGGTCACCCCAAGTAAATGTCATGATCTCCAGGTCCTGGGATCGAGCCCTGCATCGGGCTCCCTGCTCAGCAAAGAGTCTGCTTCTTGCTCTACTCCTCCCCCTGCTCATGCTCTCTCTCTCACTCTCTCTTAAATAAGTAAAACCTTTAAAAATAAAATAAACACAGAAAATAACTCATTTGGTGAGTTAGCCAGTCGGCACACATGGATTGAACTCCTTGCATGAGCCACACCCAGAGATGGAGAAGAACCCAAGATGCCCTAGATCTGATATACACAATAGAGCAGGCCGTTGTACAGGCAGAGAGATAACAGTGCAGCTCTGTGATTGCAGAGCCCTCCGGGATTATGTTAAAAGCTTGTATTGGTCACATCATCCAGCGAGGTCTGCCTTAGCGCCCCCATTTCAAAGGCAAGTTGGTGGAGGAACCTGCTAGAGAAACCCCATTGTCCTCCTAGGCCTTTTGTTTCCCCAACGAACCACAAGGGGGTGCTGTGTGAGGCTACCCTGAGGATTCCCCAGTGAACTCTGCTTTCCATCAGCAAAATGCTGGGCGCAAATGAAAAGCTTCAGAACCTTCCACGGTGGTGCCTAGATAAAGACACGGTTACCTGGACTGAGTGAGCGTAGGCCACGTGCAGTGGCAGGGAAATAAAGGAGTCTTGGGTGCGGGGGGCGGTGGGGGGAGAGCGTTTCTAGTAAGGGCGGCCCGCTGGGAAGTGTAAACACACGAGCCCAGTCCCGCTTTCTAGCAACTGGACATGATAACTTTTCTCTAGAATGCTTTCCTCTGCACAACAGGCCCCCACAGGCCCTCTTCTGAACGTTCTTTGCAGACCTTTTGTTTTCTTGCTTGTTGATTTTCCTTTTGCAAACAGGATTGGGGGACCCATTATTCAACTAAAACCTTCTTTTGTGAAATCTTGCTTTTTTTTTTCTCCTAGTGTTGATTGGGTGTCTAGACAGATAGGTGGAAATAATTGCCCCTAGGGTGGGGGGCGGGGGGCGGGGGAGGGAGGACAACCTTAACTAAGTTGTCCATTTACATTTTTACATCCTCCTAAAAATACACCCACACCAGTCCTTTGTCTTGGTATTTCAGCATTGTGCAAGACTTTGCAGTAGTTGCTTCTCTTTGCAGTGTTTAAAATGTCCCACTCGCTCGCATTGTTCTTAGAGACTTCAACTTCTTTAATAGGGATTTAAATCACAAAGGGCTCAGGCAGTTCTGAAAAACCTCTGTTATGCTCCCTGGGTCGTAAAGGGGGACTCATAAACTGCTTTTTCATGGTAGCTGCCTGGGGGAGGGGGAGATGGTGTCTGAAGGCTGATGGTACCCTAACGGCCCGGCAGGCCAGAGAAAATTAGGGATATGTTTTCATTTAACATCATTGCTTGCTGACTCTTGTCTCCCTGGAAAATTGTCCGCGAGGAGACAAATGAGGGTGCCATTTCTGTTAACTCAGTTTTCTTAATTATAGTTGTTAGGAGATGGGCTTAAATCGTGTTGTGAGGTATGGGCTCGCTCTTCCCTGCAGGCTGCAGAGGAATTTGTTTTAGAGGCTGGTAACAGTAAACCCAGAGATAAAAGTCAGTGTGCTAAATTTTTTTCGGTTGCCCCTTTTTGAAGGTTTCTCCCTTGTGTGCTCATTAAAACCCTCCCAAGGTTGTTTTTCCTTTTCTGGTTTTCAGCCACGAAATTAGCATGTGCCTACATGTTCCTGGGAGGAAAGGAGATGGGCTTGACAGAGTCCTCCCCTGATGCGGCCTGGCGTTTCTTGGAAAGCGTTGCTCGCTCCCTCTTGTTCTTTGCCCCGCCTTGTGTTCAGAGCTGGGCTGGGAGAATGCTCACCACAGGTTGCTTCCGTGGAACTGTGGAGAACTTGGGTGCTTCCTAGCTCAGAAGGGGTTCACGTCTGTCCCGATGCTCAAACCAGAAACCCTCAGCCTCGCTCCCTCGGCATCGAGAGCCATATGTGATGCATCCATCACGTTGGGTTCCTCTCCTATACACCTGGAATCTGTCTCCTTCTGGCTCCTTTTTAGTCCAGGCTACCTTTGCCCTTTCTCCTAGAACTGATACAAGAGCTTCCTAGCTGAGCTTTCAGGATCCTCAAGGACTCTCCTCACTCCCTTCCACACTACAGAGAGCTGTTTTCAGAACAAAATTGGCATTTGCCTGTAATCATAATGGTGGCCTTCTCAAGATGGCTTCCCCTGTGTTAAGCACCTCTTCTTAGATTAATTCCCTGGATAGGTCAGACAGTCTCTCTTGCACTATATTTCTCTATCTATATGTATTTTATTTTTCTATCACTTTCTTGGTTCCCATCTCAAAATAAAATACTTTTATTTGAAAGCTCCTCATACAGGATTGACTTTCCTTTGGGCTTTTGCCTGTAATCTGCCTTAAGTTGTTGAAAAGGCATGTTTACTTTTGGTCTCAAACAAAGAAAAGCAGAGAGCAGGTCTTCTCTTGCTTTCCTGGCCTGCTGGAGTCTCACACGTTTGCTGAGCAGGTAGAGACCCTGGCTGGGAGGCTGGGAGGTTGGGAGGCTGGGAGGCTCCTCGGGCTGGGACCACACTGGCTTTTGCCTGGATGGCATAGGCCATCCTGCTGGCTCTGGTGGCCAGGCAGGAAATGTTCAATGAATAAATGAATCCTTGTTTTTCATGTCCTCTGGTGAATGGCAACAATTCTTTTGTCACATTTCCTCAAAAACTATGAAGAATGTGGATGTGGTTTATGATTTTTTACTGACTAGGGGAGCAGGAAAGTGCCTTTGTCTTCCCAGTGGCTCTTGAACTAGCCCCAGGGTTGACACAAAAAAGCTGAACTTTCTGACTTGACCTTATTTTTGTTGGCCTTCCAGTGTTCTTGTGAATTAACGGGTAATATTGGTTTGAAAAAAAGGGAACATCAGAGTTAGCTGGGAAATGCTTTACCTCTTTTACTTTTTTTTAAAAGATTTTTATTTCAGAAAGAGATTGAGAGAGAGAGAGAGAGAACACGAGTGAGGGGTGGGTGGAGAGGAGTAGAGGGAGAAGCAGACTCCTAGCCAAACACAAGGCTCGATCCCAGGACTCCATGATCATGACCTGAGCTGAAGGCAGACACTTAACTGACTGAGGCACTCAGGCACCCCTGCTTTACCTCTTTTAAAAATCAACTTTATTAAGCTATGACATACATACAGTAACGTGTGCCCATTTTGCATGTATATTATAATTTTGACAAATACCTGCATTTGCCTAATTACCCTAAGATTCAAGATGTAGATATGGTACTTGTCCAATATGGTAGCCACCAACCACACGTGGCTATTTAAAGATGTATATATTTATGAGAGAGAGAGAGCGAGCACACAAGTGGGGGAAGGAGCAGAGGGAGAGGGAGACAAGCAGACTCTGCACTGAGCAGGGAACCCGACGCGGGGCTCAATCCCAGAACCCTGAGATCATGACCTGAGCTGAAGGCAGACGAGACGCTTAACCTACTGAGCCACCCAGGCGCCCCATCACATATGGCTATTTAAAATTAGCTAAAATGAACTGAAATTAAAAACTGTCCTTAGGTTGTACTAGTCACCTTCCAAATGCTCAAGAGCCACCTGTGACTATTGTGTACTGCATCGGACAGTGCACGTGGCAAAGCATTTCCATTATAAATATACAGCACTGAACTAAAATGTACTGCTCACCCCAGAGAGTTCCTTTGCACTCTTTTCCAGATTATTCCCAACTCCCGCCCTTGACTTCAGGAAATCACTGATTTGGTTTTTGTTACTACAAATTGGATTTCTGTTGTCTAGAGCTTCTCATATTTACTCTTTATTTGGGTGGCTTTTTCTCAGCAAAATATTTCTCAGGTTGAGCCATTCATGCTGTTATGTGTATAATTAGTTCACTCCTTTTTATTAATTTTTTTTTGTTTTGGTTGCCTGGTTTTTTTTAATTATTATTTTTTGTAGTTAACATACAGTGTTATGTTAGTTTCAGGTGTATAATATGATTCAACAATTCTATACATTACTCAGTGCTCATCATGGTAAGTGTTACCCTTAATCCCCTTTACTTATCTCCCCCCCCACCTCCCCTATCAGTTTGTCCTCTATGGTTAAGAGTTGTTTCTTCGTATGTCTCTTTTGTTTCTTTGTTTGTTTGTTTTGTTTCTTAAATTCCAGATACGACTCTCTCTCTGTGTCAGATAAGGAAATAAACACATCTCACTGCCTTGAGATCATGGCCTGAGCTGAAACCAAGAGCCCAATGCCCAACCGTTTCGGTACCTCCCAGGTGCCCCACGAGGGTTCTTTTTTCTCACATCCTCACCAGGACTTGTTCTTTCTTATATTTTTGATTTTAGCAGGACACCGCGGATCTGCTTCCTGTCACTATAGTTTGCATTTTTAGAATTTTGTGTAAATGGAAACATACCATGTGTATTCTATTCTGACTGGTTTGGTTTACACATCGTAATGATTTTGAAATTCATTGTGTTGGTTTTGTTTCAAAATTTTTGTTGTTGTTGTTCCTTTCTGTCTCTGTGTAGTATTCCATTGTGTGGATATACCACAGTGGTTTGTTCCTTTACACGGATGAGCATTTGGGTTGTTTCTAGCTTTCGGCTATGACAAATAGCTGCTATGAACATTTTCTTCAAGTCTTTGTATGTGCATACGTTGTTATTTCTTGAGTAAATACTTAGGAGAGGAATTCCTAGGCTGTATGGTAGGCATAGATTTAATATTTTAAGAAACTGCCCATCTACTTTCCAAGGCATTGTACCATAGCTCCCCTGTCCATCAAGTTGGTATGGCTTGCCTTTTTAGTTTCAGCGACTTTATTTGGTGTGTTTGTATTTCATTTACTTATCGCCCATTCATATGTCTTCTTTAGTGAGGTTTCTCTTCACGTTTTTTGCCCACTTAAAAAACTGACTTTGTCTCCTCATTCAGATAAATGTTCGTGGCTGATGTATGTGGTGCAAATATTTTCTTCTGGTTTGTGGGTTACCTTTTTGTATTTTTAACAATCTCCTTAGAAGAGCAAAAGTTTAATTTTTATGAAATCCAATTTATCAATATTTTTCTTTTATAGTTTCTTTCTTTACTTACTTATTTTTCTATCTAAGGAACATTTGTCTACCTGAGCCCTCAAAGATTTTCTCCTATGATTTCTTCTAGAATCATTACATTTAAGTCTGTGATCCATTTCATTTTTGTGTAGGGTGTAAGGCAAGTACTCATTTTTTCCCATGGAGAGATCTAGGGTTCCAGAACTATTTTTTCAAAAGACTTCTATTCCCCACTGAAGTGCCTTGACATTTTTCTTGAAAATCAGTTCATACTTACAGATGTGGGCCAAATAATACAAGGTATATTCAAATACCTTACCTATAAATGTCAGTAAGATACCTGTGTGAAAGAGTAGGCTAAGCATTAAAAATAATTTATGTGGTTATGAATCTCTAATTTGCTTCAAATAGTTTTTTTTTTTTAAAGATTTTATTTATTTATTTGACAGACAGAGATCACAAGTAGGCAGAGAGGCAGGCAGAGAGAGAGGGGGAACCAGGCTCACTGCTGAGCAGAGAGCCCGATGTGGAGCTCGATCCCAGGACCCGGAGATCATGACCCGAGCCGAAGGCAGAGGTTTAACCAACTGAGCCACCCAAGTGCCCCTGCTTCAAATAGTTTTAACTGTTTCTTTTTTATGTCTGTTCTAAAATGAATTAAGTCATTCTCTTTGATTCTAAAACCTCATGAATGGCAATATCCATATTATGATAGCAGAAATCATTCTACCCATCACTTAAATGTACAAGCTTTCTGGGGAAGCTAAGCCTTGTTCCAAATATTTGGGTTTTGCAATGTTCACAGAACCCAGACTTTTCTTCAAATGTAACTATGCTCTGAAGGGTTACAAAATGAAAAAATAAACTCTCAATTTTTCTAAAAAATCCAGACCTATAGTATCAACACAATAACCATAATTTAAATTTCTCTATTAGGAGTGTCCAAATACGCCAACATGCAATTTTGAGACAAAGACAAGAGCAAGGAAAAGAAAACCCAGTGCTTATGGAAATGGAGATCGAAAAATTTAATGATTTAAAAAATAGCCTTTATATACAAGATGGGAAAGACAGTCATACAGATTGAAATTTTGGTTTCGAAAACATGAAATGTCACCACTTAGCTTAAAACAAGTCTGTCATCTCCTAAGAAACACATTATACAATGAACTCTATAGGGATATCTTTCAGCTCCTGCTGAGTTGGTTTTTAGCAGTCTCCTTTTCCCCACATGCTTACTTGTCATGAAACGATACAACTTTTAATCATGTCTCCACAGAACAGAGCTTGGAGAACTATAATAATGGTTGTTTCGAAAAGCCCCTTCTGTGATGTTTCACTGATTTTTTTTCTCACACTCAGATCACACATTTTTCTCTCTTAAATCCTTTCCTGTTCCAATGATTTGGTTGTTTAAAACAAGCAAGCTTAATTAAGTCAAGGCATATCTGGCAAATAAAAACGTCTTCAAATAGGCTAGACTAGAACCATTAAAGAAGAACCGGACTGAATGCCTATGGATAACATGCTTCCTGACTGGTTAATATGTGGATACATTTACCCACAGGGGGGAAGTATTTCATTTGCCCCAAGACTAATCCGATGGCTCGTGGGTATCTGTACTGTGCCAACACCAGCAGGTGTAATGGGACAGACAATGGAATGGGTGCTGCTATGAGCCAGAAGATGGTGGTGGGCTGTATACACGGGGTCAAGGCCAAATAGAATTGTAGAGACTGGATGGGCTGAGAGTCGGGTCAGTAGCTGCATGTTTTAAGGAGGGTGCAAGATGATGAATTCCCTCAGAATAGGATCTAGCCTGGTGGCTCTAACCTTTAAGTGACTCAGGAACTGGTTGGTTTTTCCTCAGGTAATGGAGGTAGAAGCACCTAAGTGAATGTTGAGAGTCAGAAGGGCCTCTACTCACAACGGACAGGTGGAAGCATCCCTTCTTTTTGTGAACAATCGTAGTCTGATGTGTCTTTATGAATTCCTACTGCAAGTAATATGATTTTTGCAAATCAAAAACACCCTTTGGAAAACTCCACGGTCAAGCCACTCTTAAGTGCAGATGATCAAAAAGCCCTAGGGAAAACATTTGCTTTCCTTGTATCATGATGTCCTCTCTGTGTTGAAACAACCCAGCCCTAACTCGGGATACGGCCTCGACATACTTCTAAAATATCGGTGCCTGGGTTAACGTATACTTCCTGAACCTTCTCTCTTTTTTTAAGGGGCTTTTTCAATCAGAAGTCAATTTTGAAAGGGGTTAATTTTGAAAGGGGTTTCCAAACAAGAACAAGTCATGCCATGCCTCGTTATCGGAAGGTGAACACTTACACGTATACTGTGCTTCCCAGACTTGGACGTGAGAGGCTCAGAATAATCACTAGTATACGTAGAGCAATATTACAACTAGGTGGTATGTTTTCTAAAAAAAAAAAAAAAAAAAAAAAAGGAAAAAATGCAGCATTAGGATGTGCTTACTAAGGTGCTTCTTCATTCATGTTTTCTAATGGAATGTATCGGACAAATATCTACAAACGAACATGAATACACAGGCATACACACACACGTGGACCAGTTTCTGTACAGTGTATGCCTTAGATGCTTCTGTGTTTACATAAGAACCACACAGGAAAGAAAAAATTCCCCTTCTAGCTCCCTGAATTTCTGAATGTTGTCTAACCCATAAAATGTTAAAATATTTCATTTTCATATAAAATTATCTACAAAAATAGATAACATTTACAAAAACCAGACAGCATTTCCAGTTTTCCTTAGTAGCTCACTCAGTCCCCCTTTCCCTCCGTCTCCTCTCAGAAGGTGGCCATCTCCAGCAAAGAGCGCTTGAAGAGCTGGGCGTTCCTGGACAGGTCCGTCACTTGATGCACCATCTCCTGCAGGGCTGTGGTGCTGGGGTAATGGAGGGCCGCCATCTTGGTCGCCATCACGATGGTCTTGAGCTGCTCGCAGAGCTGGTTGCTGGAGTTCATCACTTTGTTGCGAATGTCCTGGGCGGCAACCTGCCTTGTCAGCGTGTCCCCAATGAACACCAGTTTGTGTGCGCTCAGGATAACAAACTTGCTGTGGGCCACGAAGATGCGCGGCGGCTGTGCCGAGCTGACACAGCTGAAGAGGGCGTCGATGGCGTTGAGGAGGGAGATGTAGTGGGTCTCGCACTGGTCGTAGTAGAAGCAGAGCAGCTGCCGATCCTGAGCGCCCACGCTGCTGTTTGTGGTCGGGAGGCTCTGAGAAGGCTTCCACTTGGAGATGTCGTTCTCCACGGGCTTGGTGATCTCTTGTTCCAACAACTGGAACTGACTTAGCTGCAAGGGAGAGAGAAAAGCAGAGTTCGTGAAGGGGAAGGCAGTGCACCGTCTTGGAAGTTACCCAGGGCTTGGAGTTCAAGGACAGGGATCTCAATCCCTAGTAAGGGGCAAGTGCTCATTAGATGGGAGGCTTTGCTTTTCTCAACTGTAAAATGCCGAGGTTGAGAAAGAGGATCGCCAGGGAATCCCCCAGCTCAGGCCCCTGTGGTTGGGTATTGGTCTCTTCTGCCCTAAGGCTGGAAGGCAGCTAGCTGTTATACTCAGCTCTGTTACCTGCACCTTCATGAAAGTTCCATGAGTTGACATTTACAAAGTGCCCAGAGTGGTGTTTGGTGTATCGTCATCTCTATATAAATGTTTAGTGAACGTTGAGTGGAGGCGAGGGAAGATCAAATGGAGGGATCTCTTTACTGACAGTTGGTTCCTTCTCTGGGAAAGCCTGGACTCTGTCCCTTTCAGACTCTTAGATAAATGACCTTCCGCAACCCCTTTCTGTGTCTCCTACTCTTTCAGTCAAGATTTGTAAATGTTATGCAGCACTACGGGAGAGACTAACACCTATAAATAACATGTGCCGTGTGGAAAAGAGAATCTCTAAGGGAATGTGAATGCCAGTTGTTCATCAGAGCACTTAACCACCCAGAGCCCTTGAAAGAAAAGAACCTCGCACACAGTCAGACTCAATGAGTGTTAGCTTCCTTCTTTCCTTACTGCTCCCGGCTGGTATATTATTTAAACTGCAGGTTATAATAATCTCATGCTATTCCACCAAATCTCAGGAGAGACCCTTCTTTTGCAGGTAAAGACCACCTATGACCTGAGTTTAGGACCCTGTGATCTTCTGCTCTCACACAGAGCTCAGTCGGAGTTCTGGAGGTTAGGGATAACCTCATCCAGCTTCTCCCTCAAGAAATGCACCGTGAACTTTCATTTTCAATAGAATCTGCTTTCTTCTTAGAAATTACTATGGTTTCAGTAAGTCCCCTAAAGCCCCGCTGTCCTCCTTGGCCAAATGCCAAAGCAGACATAAACAGATACAGGGTGATGTTTGAAGATATTTCACTTGTGCTTTTGCAAATATATTCATAAATATGTCGTCTTATTAGATGGAGAGGTAGGGAAATTTTCTTATTTTATATAGAAATAACTGAAGTTCAGGGAGGTTAAATGACTTGCCTAAGGTCACAGAGTTGGCTGGTCAGAAAGCAAGGACTAGAACTCTGGTTTCTTGGGTCGCCTGGGTGACTCAGTCAATTAAGCGACTCTTGATTTCAACTCAGGTCATGATCTCAGATTGTGAGATGGAGTCCCTCTTCGGGCTCCGCACTCAGTGTGGAGTCTGCTTGAGATTCTCTCTCTCCTTCTCCCTCTGCCCCCGCCCCCCCCCACTCTCACTCTTGTGCTCTCTCTCTAAAAAAATAATTAAATAAAATATCTTTAAAAAACAAAAGGAACTCTGGTTTCCTAAGGGCAATGTGACAGTTCTATGTCTCTTTAAGACATTTCATTTCAGCTTAAAAAGCATGTAAGTCCTCAATCTTTTATTCTTTATTTTTATGCACTGTACCAACAATACTCATCATTATCAGCCCCACTCCTGCCCAACTCTTGAGTGAACCTGCCTTGCCCAAATCCCTTGTTTGAGGGCTTGGATGTATCTCGAACACATTTGATTCTGACCTCATTCTTTTAGATTGGACCGAGAACAGCTGAACAGCTGAGAAAAGCTGAGCCATACACTTGTGTTGTAGGAGATAGATAGATAGCCCAATCAGACTCTCTCTTTCTCTGGGTTTTTGTTTTTTTTTTGTTTTTTTGTTTTTTGGTTGTTGTTTTTTGTTTTTTAGGAATTTGATGAAGCACAGTAAGGAGCTATTAGCTGAAGATGCTGAGATGAAAAGCCATCTGTGGAAATGACTTTGAGTGGCCACCTATGGGTTCTGTAAAGTAGGAGCCACATGAGTAGATAAGTAGAGGAAACAGATAATAGAGGAGAAGGAAGCAGATTTAGAGAAAAGAAAGGACAAGAAGGAGAGAGAACTTACAGTCCCAGTTCTCATAGGACTTATCCGTGATCAGACTCATCGGCTGTATCTCCTTTTTCTCTTCCTGCATTCCCCTCCTATGGTTTTGCTATAAAACCTGTTTGCTTTGGCTAGCATGACTGGGTCTTGCTTCTTGAGACCAACAGCCTTAACCCAAAGAGTCCTAATATGTTAGATGTACAGAAGTAGCTTGGAAAAATGGCTATTTAGACATAAATTAGGTATACCAGCTGGATTACTAATGCTAAAAACTTTCTCTTTGTTCTTATCCCCTATTATAAGCCTTGGAGCTTATTATTATTATTATTATTATTAATTATTTTTAAAGATTTATTTATTTATTTGAGAGAGAGAGTGGGGGCAGGGGAGCAGCAGTAGGGGGGTGGGAAGGAGAGAGAGAGACGAAGACTCCCCACTGAGCACGAAGCCAGATGGACTCGGGGCTTGATCCCATGACCCTGAGATCATAACCTGAGCTGAAATCAAGAGTCGGACACTCAACCAACTGAGCCACCCAGGTGCCCCAGAGCTTATTATTTTTAAAAAATATTTATTTATTATTATAAATGACTCGTATAACTATATATTATAAACAATAAATTTATTATTATTATAGTCACTATTATTATTACAGATTTATTTATTTGAGAGAGAGAGAGAGAGCATGCAGGAAGGAGCAGAGAGAGCAGGAGAGAGAATCCCAAGCAGATTCCGCTCTGAGCACGGAGTCACGGAGCCGACATGGGGCTCCATCTCACGACCCTGAGATCATGACCTGAGCCAAAACCAAGAGTCAGATGCTCGACTGATTGAGCCACTCAGGCACCCTGAGCCTTGGGGCTTGTTTATGCCCAAGAATGCTGGAAGGACCAAAATCATGATCTTCTGAAGGGTTACCTTCCTTACGAAGTGGGAAATCCGCAACAGCAGGTAAGTTCTGTCCCCGCTGAACTTACCTGATGATGCTCCAGCTGCATCTTGTTCTGTTTGATGATATTTTCTTTTTCCAGCAGCTCTTTCTGTTGCCTCTCAAACTCCTCCTTCCCCTGTTATTTGTCAACATAAAGAAAACATTACATTACCCCTGTGATTCACTTGTGCTAATACTTTCATTGACAAATGCGTAAATACCCTTTAGTTTCCCATTGCCTTGGCCCCAGAAGGCCCTGTTAGGCCAGGCAGGGATGGTGCACTCCTCGGCCAGACTTTGGGAGCAGGGCTGAAAACTAAAATCCGTTTCCACAGCGGGGAGCCACCATCTCCACTCCCACTTTCCCATTTTGGGAGATGCCCGCTCCTTGGAAAACCTCCTTACACAGTACCATTTCTCAGGGTTAGTTTCTAACAGATTACATGCAAACCCATAAACCCAAGGCAGGTCCAAATGGGGTCCACACTGCACTCCTGGTTTCTTGGAATCAACTACAACTCCACACCAAATTAGTTATTTCCCAATATGCAGAGCTGACGACCAGTAGGGGAATGGTGAATGCCCCTGTCTACTCTCTCCCGCACCTTTCCTCAGCAGTGGGCGGGGGCGGCTGGGGGGCGGCGGGTGGGAGACGGGGCTCAGCTCAGTCTCCTGTATGCTGGGGAACTGTAGTTAGTTCAGCGGTCCTGAGGATGACCCGTTCCTCTCAGTCAAATGAGAGGACTGGCTGAAGAAGATAGCAAATTCTAAATAATGGGTCTTGGTCAACTGTTTGAATTCCCCAAAGTGAAAGGGATCCCAGGTCAATGTGGTGGTATTTCCACGTGTAGGAGGCACCTGCACCTGCCCTATTTCCCATGTGCTGGTGACGGTCTGGGTCAACTGACAAAGGCCCGGTGTTCCTCTAGGTAAGCCTGAGGCTTAAGTGATTAATTAAACACACTAACTTGCACATTATAGAGCTGAAGGGACCTGAGAATTTCTCTAGCCTAGAATTTCCTTTCTGTTTTCCTTAAGGGTACCTCCCTCCCTTTTCAAATAAAATGTCACGCAGAACTCCATCATAAAGTGCAAACAGAGGTTGAGCTGTGCATACTGATGTGAGTATGTGAGAGAACCACGTTCCCACCTGGGGAGTCCCTTCCCTCTTGCGCCAGGCGTATCCATGGGTCACCCCAACCCCGCCCTCCGTTCACTCTGCAAGTGAAGAAATGACGGCCCCGGGAGGTTCGATAAGTGGATCGCACCCTTAGTGCCAGGGAAAGGTCTAGAACGGAGGACTCGGTACCCTCGGGCCAGGGCTGTCGCCTCCATACGTGAGCTGGGAATTCTGCTGGTGAACCCCGAGCCACGTTCGCAGCCCTCCCGGGCTCCCCGAATGCGCGCACGGGCGCCGTGTGAGCCCGCTTTCCTCACCTGCAGGTGGACGTAGTCGTAATCGTCCATCCAGCTCCTCTCGGAGCTGTCGCTGCTGCTGCAGTCAGAAGGCTGCTCCTTGCCCAGGCTCGGGGGCAGTGGCTTGGTGAGGGCGTGGGCCTTGTGGTCCCCAGGAGGCAGCAGCAGCTGCACGTGGGACGCGGCGTGCGGGTGCTCGGCGGAGTTGGGGCCGTTCTCAGAGCCCCCCTTGGCGGGCGAGCCGCCGGCGCCCGGGCGGAAGAGGGCCTCTGCGTTCGTGTTGATGGTCGTGGTCAGCTGCTTGGCGTCGTCGGGCACGGTCTTCGCCACCATGACGAAGCGGTCCAGGTCGTCACATTTGTTCTGGGGCTTGTTGACCGCCAGAACATTCAGGGACCAGCTGCACTCGCTTAAGTCGTGGCCGGTCTGGCTCAGGATCTGGTGGGAGTCTTCCACCCGCTGGAGCTCCCGCTTCATCTTGCTGTGCAGGAGGAGCTCGGGGAGGCAGGCGGCGTTGGCCGCGGCCCCCTTGGCAAAGTGGAGGTAGTCCCTCACGGAGAGCTCCACCCTGTCCACGGCGGCGCGGATCTCGTTGACGTGCCGCTCCATGTAGCCGTAACTCCGCCAGTCTGTGGTCACCAGCGCCATGAGGCTGGCGACGCCCGTCTCCAGGGTCTGCTGGAGCCGGTGCAGCCTCTCGACGGCCGTGTCCGGATCCAGCAAGAGCCTTCGGTCCTGGGACGGGGAGGCCGACAAGGAAGACTCCTTGGAGGTGGTGGAAGACGTGGACATGTTGCTGCGGGTGCTGCCCGTGCTGGAGAAAGATAACCGGTTGATACCGTCGACCACGTCCTGGGAGCCTTTGGCATCCGGGGGGCTGTGCAGAGGGACGTCGTACACACCGTCTCTCTCTTCGGGGTTTGCTCTCTCAATGCCATCTGCCGGCGGCTCCAGGAACTGAACCCCTCGGGGGACGTCGTAGGCGTCGTTCTGGGGGCCCAGGGGCTGTCCCCGCTGTGAGGGCGGGTGGTGCAGCGAGCCGCTTTGGTGTCTTCGTGTCGCCGGGTCAGCGGCTCCCGGGGCATCGCAGTTATATTTTATGTGCAGGTCCTTCCCCAGCGGCTTGGTGCCGGCTGGGGGGATGTCGTAGACGCCCTCGGGTCTGACGTCCGGCCGTCCGGCTTGTCTCACTGGAGGGGGGAAATCGTACTCTTTTTCCCTAAGCCCTGCCTCATCTCGGCAAGCAGAGGGCGGAACGGCATATACCTGAAAAGCAAGTAGAAAAGGGGCGGTCATTTTTTCAACTGGCTCATGCGAGCGTGCAGAAACTGAGAAGGACCTAAAAATGAGGCTAAATTCTCAGTCCTCATCATGGGCTCCTGGCTTTTCCCCTTCCACCCACTTCTGGCCCGTGTTTCCCGAGGCTCTGCTCTGCTCTCCTTTCCTTCATTCCTGGACAGGAGCGTCCTTCCCTTGACCTCAGTGCTGCCTGTGAATAGACTCCTTCTGGCTGAGTTGCCCTCCCTGGGTCCCAGTCCCGCGTTTCTGACCACCTCCTGGGGCTCCTTCCTCTGCGCATTCGGGCAAGGAGGCAGACCGTGCAGTCACACACAGGACGAGGTGTTGGGAGACCTGAGGTCTGTCCCTGGATCTGTGGGCTGGGACGTGCTGAATAGTTGCTCAAATGTTCTAACACACACAGTTCCCTTCTCTGCACGGTAGGGATAACTGTACTTCCCGGGCAGGCGCGCCCCAGAGGACAAGAGAGGGCATCAAGTACAGCAACCCCTCTCCAGGGACCCAGGGTGCTATAACACTTCCCATAAATATGAGAAACGTCCATTGCTTGCCAGACTGATTTTATCTTCTTACTGGCTCTCCTTATCTACTTACCTCACTTTTTAAAAAAGATTTTATTTATTTATTTGACAGAGAAAGAGATCACAAGCAGGCAGAGAGGCAGGCAGAGAGAGAGGGGGAAGCAGGCTCCCTGCCGAGCAGAGAGCCCGACATGGGGCTCGATCCCAGGACCCTGAGATCATGACCTGAGGCAAAGGCAGAGGCTTTAACCCACTGAGCCACCAAGGTGCCCCCGACTACCTCATTTTTAATGGAATGCCCTAGCTATGGAATCCTTAGACTTTGAGATTTTTTTGCCTTTCCTTTTTTTTTTTTTAAAGATTTTTTTTATTTATTTGAGATAGAGACAGTGAGAGAGAGAATGAGAGGGGAGAAGGTCAGAGGGAGAAGCAGACTCCCCATGGAGCTGGGAACCCAATGTGGGATTTGATCCCAGGACTCTAGGATCATGACCTGAGCCGAAGGCAGTTGCCTAACCAACTGAGCCACCCAGGCGCCCGCCTTTCCCTTTTTAAAAAGTAATCTGTATGCCCCATGGGGGGCTTGAATTCACAACCTTGAGATCAAGACTCGAATGCCCCCTGATGGAGCCAGCCAGGTGCCCCTGGAATCCTTAGACTTATTATTAACTATTGCCTTACCTTCCTCCCGTTCACTCTCTCATAAAGGCTAGTTTTTTTCCCCTTTGATTTGCCTTTCTTGTATTACCCCAATAAACACACACACGCGCACACACACCCCTTTTTTGCTGCTCTGTGGTAGCTCACTTACCCCTTTGGTAGGAGGGATGTCGTAGACGCCTTGAGGTTTTATTTCTCCCACTGGAACTGAAAACACAGGGCCTTTCACTGATGATGGGGGGATATCGTACACCTGAAGAGAAACACATGCGTTACTCAGAACAGAAATGTCCCATAACGTGTCATTTCTTACACTACTAAGCCTTTCACTAGGGATTTATTTGCCAGGTTATGTATACCCTTGCTCTACATCATAAGGGGTTGGTAGAATTTTTCTTTTGAGATTTCATGTTCTTTGACTTAGATTTGAGTATAAAAATGACCTGACGTGAAGTATCTATACCACCTGGACTTGATTTATTTATTTTTAAAGATTTTAGTTATTTATTTGAGGCAGAGAGAAAGAGAGAGAGAGAGAGAGAGAGAACGCGCGCGCGCAAGCATGAGTGGGGGGAGGGGCAGAGGGAGAGGGAGAAGAGAAGCAGACTCCCCACTGAGCAGGGAGCCCTGAGGACCCGGGGCTCGGGACTCGATCCCAGGACCCTGAGATCATGACCTGAGCCAAAGTCAGCCACTTCACTGACTGAGCCACCCAGGCGCCCCACTGTCTGTGCTTTAAGCTGTAGTTTAAATTTTACATTTCCTGAACGAGAATGATAACCGACAAAAGTTTTGTCAGATAAAGGCCTAGGATTTCCTGATTAAGCAAATCCAGAAGTCTGTAATTTGAATAGCATTGTTGGAAATGGTTTCTGCATACATAGCCTCAAGTGAAACATGCTCGGGGAACTTCCCTTTGCTCCTAGCCCTGAAGGAACTGCACTCAGCAATGCTCCCCCCATCCCCCCCCTTACATACCCCTTGCGTGGTGTGGGAAGGAGGGATGTCGTAGATGTCCTTTTGGTATCTGGCCGGGTACTCATACACGTAGCCCTGGGCCGTCCTCACAGGGGTTACCACCTGTGGGCAGGAAGACAGAGGGGTAAAATTCCAAGCCCCAGCCTCCTAACCAGGCACTCCCTAGTCACCTCCCCTACCCCAGGAAGAAAGAAAGAAAAACACGGAAGGGAAGAGAGAAAAGGAAGGAGACCAGGAGACATCAGGGCACAAGACTTTTCAATCCCCTCTTGAATCCCCAATAAAGAACAAATCCCTGAAATAGCTCCATCCCCCTTCCTCCGGATGACAAAACCATCTCAAAGTTGGTCCAAGTCTCAATTCCCAGGGTGTACCTTAAGGGAGAACCATTTTTAAATTATGAAATTTTAAATGATGATCCTAGATTATCCCTTTGAAGCACCCCAAACCACAGCATAATGAAAAAAAAACACACACCACATTTTTTTTTAAAGGCTCTGAAACTATTTGTAAAGGGAATAATGCAAATAGAGTTGAGCTACTTAAAATTCCTCTCATGCCTTCCTCAGGAAGCCTCTTCATGTGACATTATTATTATTGTAACTCAAATTCCATAGGTCACTAGAGGACTTTTATGAAGCCAACAGCTCTGCAGTGCCGCTCTCAGAAGCCTCCAGGAGCTTTCAATCCGACCTTTGAAACAAATGATAGACCGAGTCCGGAGCCACCAGGAACAGAGTTCAAGTCTTGAATCATTTTCTCATTTCCACCGGGGGTGGGGGGTTGGGGGGATGGAGGCGTAAGACATCCCAGACAGTACCTATGTCCAAGGGATGTGGGAAGTCAAACACACTCATCACAACTCTGGCATCTGGAAGCAATGCCAACGAAAGGAACCTCACCCAGCAGGCTCGCATTTTCCCCTCTACCGTCCTTCCCTGTGTTCTGAGCATAGAGAACGCTCTTGAACTGAAACTCATTTGGAAATGTATTTAATCCTCCAGGGGGCTACTAAATGACCAGTGTCTTGTGTCTGCCTAACCCCTGCTCCCCTTGAATGAATAACAGTGCCCGCTCTTAGTATTGCCTGTGAATTTTTTTCTTTTCTTTTTTTTTTTTTTAGGAGAACGGGCATTGTAAATTAGGCAGAGTTGGCTCTTCCTTAAGAAGCCGTCATCTTTTATCCTTTACCTAATGTGAAAATTCTGGCATCAGGCTGCCTACAAAAACTATGTGAAAAATGCTCGTGTTCATCTTCTGCTGAAGTGGGTGGAACGCAGCCAACGGCACCAATGCCCTCCTCCCCGGGGAGCTCTAAAACTCTGAAATCCCGAGTGCCTGCAGCTCATTACTTCTTGCAAAGGGGGTAAAGGAGATTAGTATTGCAGTCACCATCCCATCAGATCTCTCCACCGCCTTGGGTTTAAGAAAAGGAATCTATGGCTTTGAGTCTGTTGGCATGGAGCATACAGAACCATTTACAGAATGGACACTGCACTGTGCCTAGCAAATGGTCCTTTTAAGAGTGGCGTGCCCTTTGCTCAAGAAAAACGCACTGTGTTCCTAGTGCCTTTATATGATTTTTTTTTTTTTTACTCACTATTGTCCAGGAGTGAAGTGAAGGATCTTCTCTGAGTGTATCTCATCAGCCCCTCTATTTATAGCTCTCTGTTTTGGCTTTATAATAGAACCTGCACACAACACAGCTTTTGTTCAGTCTGCAAGTTTCTAAGAGTGGATTCTGTCCAAGGCTGCCAAGTTAGTAATAATGCTAATGGAAAACCAAGGCTGGTTATGCTGAAGGCCAGCTGAGTGGTTCCATCTTTAGTTTAAAGACGGGAAGAGGGTGCTGGGAGATAGAGGGGGCGGTGCCGGTATCTGAAAATAGTCCTTGGGGCGATGTATACGTATGGCAAGACCTCAGAAAGGCGGGGTCCTAGACAAAGCTCTTCCTCGCCTTCGTGGGACCTTCCCTGGCAGAGGGCATTAGCGCTTCCCGGTATTTAACTTCTCACTTCCTGACAAATGTCACAAAACCTCAACTTGCTCTCTCTTTCTCATTTGGAGGATGCCTGTGGTCATCTGGTTTTTAAAAAACTTTGCATTCCAAGCCAGTCATTTTCCTTGTTTATGCATTAAAAGAAACAGATGGCGAAAACCACAGGGGGAAAAAGCCAACAAAATACAGTCTCCCCCGATTCCAGCATTCCCGATGGTACCATCTAATTCATGCTGGTCCACAAATAGCATTTAAAAGGGACCAGAGTTTTGCATCTGGTCAGACACAGCCAGGGCCGGCAGCAAACCACTCTGTAACATTTGAAGGAACAGGAGCTGGAAGTCTGCTACTTTTGGACATTCTCCTCCTCCACGGGTTGCTTGGGTGACTTTCATGCCAATTGCGTGTTCTCTCCTCGAGGAAAGTGCTGACTGTTCTGTACCTTACAGAGTATCCAGTTCTGTGGTCACAAGACCTTTGCTTCCTGCCTGACACAGTACACAAAAAACCTTTCTACTCCTGGAATTACTGAACCGCAGCGGCCCAGGAACAGCAAGGTCTAGCCGAGGGGATGTAAATTTCGGAAGGATTCTTCTGGGTGTTTGCAAGGCAAGGTACTGATGGCATTGCTACGCAAGGGCATTTCAAACCTAATTTTCTCAATGAAATGAAGTCAGGTTTTTCATTTCCCTTTTTCCTCCGTTGGTTTTTCTTTTTGCTTTCCTCTTATTCTGTGTATTTATTTATAGTTACAAGGGCTCAGCCTTAGGAACTCCCATATTGACCCCTTAGTTCGTTAGAGTTGATGCAAACAGGGCAAGGAAGGGGGATTCCTGGGGCTCTCAGACCAAGAGGGTAAGGCAACCCCCTTCCTGAGGGCCCTGGCAGAAGAACTGCATTCTCCAAATACGGGATTCTCAGGTGTTAGTATACTCTTCTTGTCAACTAACTAAAAAGTCTGATGGTGGACACTTTGAGAAGGGAAGAAGGCCAGATATAGACATTTAGGAAAAATAATCCATTTAATACATTTCCTGGGGGAGATGGCATCCAAAGTCCAGAGAGTAGGGTTATGTTAGCACTCTAATTATGTGCTTGCCTAAAAACAAGCAAACGCACACGTGCGTGCGCACACACACATACAGGCCCCTTCCCCCCATACGTTTGATGTTTGATTTTCACCATTGTCGGTGTCAGAGCCTGGGTACCAAGAGCTGTTTTGAGAGATGATTTTAATACCTCCAGTGTCTCATAATTTTGAGAGCCGTGCATGCTGAAATTTTAAAGAAGGGTAGCAGCGAGGGGCCAGGGGACCCCCAGCAGCCAGCCTGTGGGAGCCAGCGAGCTGGAAGAGAGGCCCTTGGGCCGGGCCACTCACGCCTCCCCAGCCAGTCTTTGGCCTGGCCTTGCACCTCTAGCCCAGCGAGGCCTGATGCTCAGATACCTGCGGGGCCCGGCAGACCAGGTGGAGGGAGAAACGAGCTGGGATTTCGTGCTGGGGAGACAGAACTCACAACCTCCTGAAGGAAACCCGCCTTTCCTCAGCTCCAGCCAGCTGCCATCCTGAGAAAATACGCTCCATGTTGCTAAGTCTCTCAGATTTTCAGGAGAAGCCAGAAATCTGGACTTTTTAACATGAAATCTGATTTCCAGAATTGACTCAAATATTTCAAACAGCGTCTGGGCCAAACTAAACGTGTCTCTGGCCTTCAGGGGGCCCGTCTTCCCTTCATCTATGTATTTCTGCCCTCCTCCCTCAATCCCTTGAAAGTCTCTGAGGGCAGGGCCCAGAAAGCTCTTTAGCAATTCCATTCCTTGGCAAGACTGAACTCCACCATTTTATACCCGTGCCCCGTGTGCCCCACCAGCTTCACTCACGCTGTATCTTTGTCCAAGATACTCTTCTTCCTGTCCTCATAATTCACATTTCATTCAACTTTCAAGGCAAGGCTGAGTGTTTCTCTCCCATGGGGCCTTTCCTGATAGAATACCCTTCTCCTCGGAACGCCCCAAGCACGTCATGGGTACATCTCTAAGGGAACTTATCACTTGTCGTTCGTTTCAGTGCCTCCCATTTCTTCTCTGGGCATGGTGGAGATAGAACCCGTTTCTTCATTTGTAGATACACAGCAGGGCCCAGCACAGAGCCTTGACTGCAGTAGGGCTTGGATAAAGGCGTTGACTGGATACGTTAATGAACTAAAGGAGAACTCAGGGCTCTGCTTAAGCAAGATGATGTGGAACTGGACAGGGCGGGAAACAGGCCTTGTCCCGTGTAGGACAAGGCAGGTCTCTAGGGGAGTTAGCTCTCGGATGAGTGGGACCCATGGGACAAGGAGTGGCACGGGCTCTTCTCAGCCATGCGCGGTAAGGTCGGGCAAGTGACGATGGCAAAAAAAGCGGAGTGAATTTTAGATAAAATCAAGAAATCAGAAACCACGGAAGCATGATCACCTGCACCGCTGGTTCGTGTGAACCACTACGGAGGCCAAGAAGGGGCTGCTAGATGGTTTCCTTTTCCTCAGGCTAGAGTCTGCATGTGACCTGAGCATCTGCGTTCTTCTCGGCCGCAAGCTAGAAACATGGGGGAGTCTGGCAAAAAGAAATCTAACCAAGCTCTGCCGTTTACCTCAATATCAGAAGGAAAACACAACGGAAAGGAGCGGGAGCTCTGCCACGGGTCACGGGAAGCTGTGTATCCGAGGCCAAGGCCATGCCAGGTCTTTAGCTCATGGGAAGGATTCTGTCTGACGAGGGGAGGGACTGAGAACGTCAGCCGGACTCAGGCCAGAGCCGACTCTACCTCGTGTGAGGACGTGACCAACTAACATGACCGTTCTAAGCCCGTTTCCTCATCAGCAGAATGGAAATAATAACACTTAGAGGCTATTAGTGTATTAAATGAGATCAAGTACATAAAGTGCCCGGCATCCAGCAAACCCCTTAAGCCTCAGTTATTTCTATTATAATTGTCGACGATAATTCTACTATAATTGCTGGGTTATTCGGCTTTTACTTTTGGACTTAAGTTGTGGACCCAGTAATTCAGATCAACCGTCCTACTGAACCGTCCTACTGAACTAGCTTTTAAAAGATGAAAAGAGGGGCACCTGGGTGGCTCTGTGGGTTAAAGCCTCTGCCTTCGGCTCATGATCTTAGGGTCCCGTATCGGGCTCTCTGCTCAGCAGGGAGCCTGCTTCCTCCTCTCTCTCTCTGCCTGCCTCTCCGCCTATTTGTGATCTCCCTCTCTCTGTCAAATAAATAAATAAAATCTTTAAAAAAAATGAAAAGATATTAAAAATCTTCTTCATAGTGTCAAAGCATTAAAAGATAGTAAAGAATGATCAGGTCTGAATTTGGGAGCAGAGAAGGAATTCACAGAAGTAAGTCCACATTTTAAGGCTGCTTTTTCCCCGGCGGGGGCACTGGCTGATGTGAGACAAGTGTCTGAGAGGCCACACTGTCTTTTTGCAGTGTCTTTGGGTGCAGGGGAATATTGGACTCTAGGGCTCCCCAAGGTTGGGACCCCACTTTACATTGGATGTAAAAGTGAGAAGGTGCTAGAAGGGAACCACCCTTGCGAAGGCTGAAGCCAGGTTTTCACTCATCAGAGTCGGTAAGAGCATCTCAAAGCCCAAGATCAGATTTATGTGTGGCTGGCAGAAGGGAATAAAATCCTCTCTGGAAGTAGAGAACAGCTTTATGGGCCTTCAGTTAGTTCTTACAAATATTTAAAAATGCAATGTCCACCCTACAAAGATGCCCAGGAATACAGGAGATAAGACAGCAGGAAAGTTCGACAACGGCCAATTTTTGCTTTCTTCCCAATATGAGGAGGACGTGGTGTGTGTCTTAGTGACCACAGATCTCGAGGCTGTTGGCTTTCAGAATGTTTCGTCATTAAACCATGGGGCAAACAAAATATAATCATTTAGATATGAGTTGAATAGGAAGAAACAAATCTTTACAAATGCATACAGTGTTCGTAGTGAGGTCTGTGAGGCGATAGGAATTTCACATCAAAGCAGCAAGTGACAAGAGACTTTGGTTCTCGATGGCCATCCGTAGATTTACTTGGGTTACTGTTTTACTCCGGTCTTCTCAGTATTGCCATTGTCCCAGTTATCACCCTAACTGCCCAAGACACTCCAGCGGAAAAACCCAGGAGAAAAACACGCTTTATGAGGCATAGAAATAAACCTATTTATCCAAGAGAAAGATGGCAATGTCCCAAACTCAGGACCCTTGACTGGATTTCTCCTCAGATGAGGCCTTGTCAGTGGAAGATCACAAGCTAGGTTTATCAAAAGGGTCTGACCAAGAAGTGGGGCACAATATCCAACTGGAATGTCCAGAAGCAAAATAACTTCAAGAGGACTCTTGCTCACGCGGTATCCCTGGGGCCAAGGCCTCAGCAAGCCTCCGTGGGCGTCCATGTCACCTCCTCAGGGGGAGCTCGCCTGGGGGGGCGCCTGGGACTGGGGCCTAGCTGCTGTGAAGGCCCTGAGGTTGGGAAGACCTTAGCCTCTCAGCTGCATGCCGCCCGTTCAATGGCATGCTGTGGGAACCGGCTGTGCCAGTCACGAAGGCAGACCCTCCCTGCCCTGAGAGTCCTAGGAAAGCCCACAAATAGGGTCTCCACCATGTTCTGCCCTCCTTCCTTCTGACGCCAGCCCTACCACTGGCTTCTCGTCTCTCTCCTCCAACACCCACCCCTGTTTTGGTTCCTTCTCCCCTACCAGCAACTGGGAAGAAGAACAAAAACAGTAAAAAGGAAGTGGAAAAATCCTGTTTGACAGAAGGGACTAGATGGAATGGGTAAGAGGCAGAGATGGGATGGGGAGGAAGGAGCACAGTTTCTAGGGTATTCGCATCATTATTATGGCCCGTACTTCTACATTTGATAGATGCCTGCTTCGACGATTACAAAAATCATAGAAATAGAATTTTTTAAAATAATTTTAACAGAATTTAACAAAAAATCCCACTTGGAAGGGTACGGAGGGGTCTTCATCACTGTTCGGGTTTCTGTGTCCCATGATTTAATTCTCTGGGTCTAAGTCTCTACATCCCGAAGCACCACTGGAAGCGGCCAGAATGACACGATCCTTTCTTCTTGATATCCAGATAATGCCTCGGTAACTGACCACCAGAGTTTACCCTCAATCTCGCGGAGCAGGAGTGTGCGTACCCGGCTCCCAGCTTTCTGCCCCAAGGGCCTCGTCAAGACCTGGGCACCCAGGTGGTGCCCAGGAAGTATAATGAGTAACTGATGAGAAGTTAAAAAGTGCCACTGTGCTGTAATAATTACAGCACAGATTGATAACCATTGATAACTGCCATTAACAGTGCCGAAGATTGTCTGAATTCAGAAGTCACCCATTAGCAGTTGGCCATTTGCATTTTTCTTGGCATCTGCGGAAAGTAAAATTAGATCGCTTCCTGTCTATCTCTAATCTCCCCTAACCCCCTGTTTTATTTATACTATCTCTGGGTTTCATGCATTAACAGGAGTATTTAGATTTCAAAAACCGCCCGCTGAAAAGGACTTATTTCACAGAAATGCCCTTAAGAAGCGTTCACAGAGCCACCACGGTATTTATGAGATCTTATAATAACGTCTTTGTCTTAAAGCCATGAACTGTGTGACCCTTTCCCTTTAAAGAAAAGCCCTTAGGAAGAGAAACATCACTATTATCACTGCCTGCCCCTTAGAACTCGGATCCAGTTTTCAGAAACGGCGAAGTTATAGAGGCTGGTCTGTTTAAAATCCAAGATTACTGGTTTCTTTTCTACGACCAGAGGAAAAGCCACATGTTGCCTCCACTGGATTTATTAATTCTCTATAAATTCTCTCTGCCCAGCTTGGGCGTAGCAGTGAGCTCATTTATTATGCGCATAGCAACAATATAATGAAAACCGAGTCCGGCCCAGAAAATACACCCTCGTGGGCCAAGTGCATGGCTTACCCTTCTTAACGTTTCTCCTGAGCTCATCTTGAGGTTTCTCCCCCTCTGCTATTGGGCGGTGATTTACTTTCCTTCAAAGACATTCTGCTGTCTGACTTTTAGGCTAGAACTCAGCCTTTTGCTTGCCACATCTAAATCGCGGCCAGTCTCTCTCTCTCTTTTTTTTTTTTTCTCCAAATGAGGAAAAAGTCAAAGCCAAAGGCTCAGAAGCGGAACAGGGCTCTTGGGTCACTTTCCCTGGACACAGCATTCGGGAGGCAAGCCACTCCATGGAAACAGTGCCCGAATTGTCCGGCCTCTAGCGCGCCTTCCCTGCTGCTTTCAGGAAGCTCTTTGTGCCGCAAGTGCTAAAGCAATATTTAGTTATGGAGTGAGCAAGCGCCAAAGAGCAGCTCGAAGCATTTAGTGTGGAAGAGCACGGCAGGGAATGACGTCTGGGCTCCTGCCTCGGTTGAGGTCTTTGTCTGCACAAAGCTGAATGGGCCCCGACCGTGACAGAGCTGGGTCCAGCGAAGTCTTTTTTTTTTTTTTTTTGTAATATATATATATCCCATGGACCAAGATGTTCTTGGAGAACTACAAAGGCGTTTTGGTTCTTTGATGCCCAAATAAATTCAACAGGACACTAAGCATGACGTCTAGATTTTGGAAAGGAGTTAGAAAGATGCTCACACAACGCCCGAAAGGGGCTGTGATTGTGGAAAGGGGGGAAGGCACGAACATTTCTGGACCCAAATGCTGAGAGCTCTGGGCTCCTCCTGCGCAGGAGACCCCTCACGGCTTCCCTGGGAGACAGGACGCAGTGGCTGAGGTGACAGACCCGTCACATGGCAGAATGTGGTGCAGTGGGCATGGCTGTTGTTTCCAGAGACACCTGACCAGACAAGGGTCTCTGCCATATCTGAGAGGATTAAAGAGAGGAAAACAGGGGCACCTGGGTGGCTCAGCGGGTTAAAGCCTCTGCCTTCCGCTCAGGTCAGGATCTCAGGGTCCTGGGATCGAGCCCCGCATCGGGCTCTCTGCTCAGCAGGGAGCCTGCTTCCCCCTCTCTCTCTGCCTGCCTCTCTGCCTATTGGTGATCTGTGTCAACTAAATAAATAAAATCTTAAAAAGAGAGAGAGAGAGAGAGGAAAACGGACAGAAAAATAACAAGTTCTAGGAGGAAACATTCTCTTAGCTTTTGGTACCAAAGCAGGGAAGAGAGTTCTCTCGAAGAGGCTGCTCTCCGGGAAGTGTTCTCACGTACAGGGGTACAGGAGTGGGACTGCCAGCTCTGAGCTGACTCAGCATACTGCCCCCCAACCCTCCCTCCCCTAGTTCCTCCTCCTTGCCTTCTATTGCCACAGCTCCATCTTCTGGAAGCAACTGCAGTTTCTAGTTGGGAAGGTGGACTGCATCCTAAAGGAAGAGTAAGAAGATTTGCCAAAACTTATGGGGTCAACTTGAAATTTATATCGATGCCTGAGTATTTTTTTTTTCTTTTCTTTCTTTTCTTTTTTTTTTTTTAAAGAATCTTGAGGTTCAGCGGTTTTACTAAACTTCTCAAGTGACTCTGGGAAAGAATCAGATAAGGATATCTGGATCATAAAATTTTAGCAAAGACCATTAGAGATAATTCAACCCTACTCCCCATTTCACAGTTGAGGGAACCGAAGTTCAGAGTGGTTAATCAGCTGGTTAAGGACAGAGAAGTAAGTAAGAACCTGGTTGGCTGGGTCCCGGGTCCGCCCCTACTTTTCTCAATGTCCCCTTGCTTACAGTAGCAAGACAGATTAGAAATTTACTAGAAACTGACTAGTTTCCTAGTTTCACAGAGAAACTCACTTCCTTGTTTGAGAAGCAAAACTTAAAATCTGGGTATCTTAAAAGTTGGGGGTGTCCCTTTCCCTGGCAAGCCCATTCTGGGAGATTTAACTAGGCAGTAGTCTCTCCTCATCCATGGTGCGTATGTGCCAAGACCCTCAGTGGATGCCTGAAACCGTGTTTAGTACAGAACCCTGTATATACTATGTGTTTTCCCCTGTGCATACATACCTGCGGTAAAGTTTAATTTATCAATTTAACACAGTCAGAGATCAACAACAGTAATAAAATAGAACAATTATAATGATATACTATACACAAACGTGGTCGCTCTCTCTCAGAATATCCTATTGTACTATACGCACCCTTCTCGTGATGACGTGAGGTAAAAAAAAAATGCCTACATGATGAGGGGAAGCAAGGTGAGTGATGTAGGCATTGGCCGTATGTCAGAAGGAGGATCATTTGCTTCCAGACCCTGATTGACCGTAGGTAACTGAAATCACGAGAAGACAACTGGGATGAGGGGGGACTACTGTGTCTGGTTAAATGAAGTTATCTATCTGGACTAATTGGAAGTCATATGAAAAGATGGTGCTTCCAATGGGAGAGAAAGCCGGCGGCACAGCAGTATTCTCTGTGATGCCGAGGTCTTCCATCAGCTTAATCATCTGCTTGGGACTTCTGGATCAGCCTGCCAGAAAACGGATCCCTGCCACTGGGGGCGGGAATTTCCACCTTCCTCAAACCACCCCCCACACCCCCTCAGAACAGGGGCTCCTCTCCAGCTCTGGGGTGGGAGCCTTCTGAAGTGACTTTAATTCTTCCTGACCAACATGATGCGGGTTAGCCCCCAGGATTCTGATGAGCTGAAATCGCTAATGAAATGTCCTAAACAAGCCCTCTTATTTTAGGGCTTGGCAACATCGACCATTAGCCAAGGATGTGAAAATCATTAGCATCAGAATCAGACAGACGTGAGTTCAAATATCAAGGGTAAGTTAACCCACCTCTTCAGCGAGTTAACTCACCTCTCAGACCTCAGATCCCTCCCTCCTAAAGAGAGGGGAGTGTAAGGAACACCCCCGTTGCTTATGAAGCTGTTGAGGAGATCAGATGAGATTGTGGATGCAAGGTCCCCTCACGTGGAGCCAGGGCCCCAGAGCACTTTCAGGTCACCCCCGCTTTCGTCCTAAAACTATCCTGAAAAATGAGTAATTTCATAGCAGGCAAAGGGCTACACAGACAATGGGTGGTAAATTGGAAAATAAATGACTACATGATAAGTAACTGGCTTAAGCACACCCTGCATGAAGAAAACCCAAGAAAAACTACTCAAATAAATCAGAGGTGATTATGGCACGGCTGAAGATTCTTTGCTTCAAAAATCAACCTACTCTAGAGTCCCTTGGAAGAGACGATCCCTTGGTACCCTTCAGATGTTACCAGAGTTACACAGCACTTGGAGAGAAGACACACTGACCTAAGTGAGTCACACTAGGACTCCTCAGCCAGGTGCAGCATACCTTTCTAGAAGCATACCTTGACAACTGAGTGGATGGCACTATTCAGAACCAAGCGCACTTCTGAGGGGATCTCGCTCTGCATTTTCCACAACGTACTCAAACAAGTCTGCTTTTAAGGACACGTTCCACTGATATGAAGGCTGAGTTTTGTCAAATAAATAAATGTATTCTTTTTTCTCCCTCCCTAATACAGCACTATCCATTCCGCAGCCGTCGCACCACACACAACATCTGACCCACTCACTCTGATAAGTGCAGTCGCTTAGCATGAAATCATTGAAAAAGGAAGGAAGATTACTTCGGTTTGCTCTGGTGTGGGTTTACAAGAAGTCACTGATGCACTTTCAGAAATACGCACTATCTGTGAGCTTTACAACAAACCACGACCGAGTTAGAAGGCCCTGGCATTGGTCGAACAAAAAAGACCTTTGTACATTTTTAGGGAGGTGTTCCAGTTTGCTCATTCCCCTGGCGTGGGTGGCTCGCTTGGGAGGAGAGACTTCTCATTTTCAAAGTGAGCTCATAAGGTCCTGCCCCTAAGTGCCCAAGGACCTCCAGTTCTGTGTAGAATTCATCTTGACTCTTGAGGGAAAGGGATTTAGATGGATGTTCACTTCTCCACACAGCTCCAGAAGCCGTGTATTGAGGGGGAAGAGAATTTAAATTCAGATTATCTTTATAGAGAGATGCACGATTTTGAAACACGGTCCTACTTTACGGAGTTTATAAGCGAAGAAACCAGACGTACTCTGTGCCCGGTCCAACTCTGATTCTCCCTGCTGTTTTCAAGGGGTCCGTGTGTGTCTGTGTGTGCATAGGAAAGGAACAAAGGAAAGTGAGGTGTAGTCAGAGTTTATCTTCTTGGGGAGCTTTCATTTCCTCTAAATCTATTTTTACTTGTTGGTAGACAAATCATACTGCTAATATATAGCAGTTAGCTGGCTGGTAACGGAGCGTTGCTCCGGGCAACCAGATTTCACAATGCTTCAAATCCCAACAAGGGAAGTCCTCTGTTCCCTAACCCATGGCTTTGGGTGAGGGTGTGTGTGCGTGTGCGCACGCGCGCGTGTGTGTGTAATTCGCGATGACTCAGTGTCTAAGAAGGTACAAATATTAGAGTGAATCTATTTCTGGTTCTTATGTTACCTTTCAGGAATGGGCCTGGAAGATCTGGCGAAACTCTTTTAATCATTTCCTGCCAACGTTTGGCCGTGTCCCATTTTGGAAGGTAGGACATGGTCTTCAAAGATGATGTCATGGGCTCTAGATAAATTGAGAGTTTTCTGAGTGCCATCCCAGCCTAGCCCGTCATACCCATGTCATGGCCACTGCAGTTTTAATAAACCCATGAGCTTCCCTTGAGATTAAGTGAAGAGGACGACATATTTTGGGGACCAAAGAGGAGGGAGAAAATGGCTGGGGTGCAGACGGGAAGCTTCACAGAGGAGATGAACATTGACATGGGCTTTAAAGTATGACTAAGATTTTACAAATAGAATGGAGAAGAAAAGTCATTCTAGGTAAATCACAGAATATATAGAGGAAGCTCTGCTCCCCAGTAAAAATAGTGTGGTTCTCCTCTCTAGGTGACCACAGAAGGGTCAACTAATCTTGTGAATATTGGGCAAAATGCATAAAAGTTGGGCTCTCGGGCACCTGGGTGGCACATTCAGTTAAGCGTCCAACTCAATTTCAGCTCAGGTCATGATCTCTAGGTTGTGAGATCGAGCCCCGTGTCGGGCTCCACACTCTGGGGGGAGTTGGCCTGAGATTCTCTCTCTCTCCCTCTGCCCCTCCTCATGCTCATGTGCTCTCTCTGTCTCTCTCTCAAATAAATAGATCTTTGCGAACATAAATAATACAAGGTATGCTCTCAGACACGCTGAACTTTACATCAGTCATGCTTTGAACGCTCACTTGTGAGCGTGAACTTATCTCACTTGTGAGATAAGTTATGATAGAGAAAATAGACGGTGGCATTCCCCAACTCCCTTCTTAGGGGAAAAGTGCCGTGTAGAATCTGATAGACGTCAGAAGAGATCTAATGAGCTGGATGTTAAGATTTCAACAATGTGTGATAATTCAATGGCTGATAAGATCAGAACCACTTTTCAGTTTACTTAGAGGTCAGTTCAAATTAGATTCTTCATTTCTTGCTTCTGCCTTGTTCATTCGTTCATTGGCTGTCGTCCGTGTGCCGACACTTTGCTGTGAGCGTGGCCCATGGCGGGAAATGCCTTACATGGAAATGACACACGTAGAGTCAGCCCTGGTCCTTGCCTGCCCTAATGGAGTTTATAATTTAGTTCAAAACTGATCTTCAGATGCAAAACAAACCTAACTCCATCAGTTAGAATAAAAGTGACGTGTCCAAAAAATAATCAGAGAGACATGTATCATTCTCTGCGCGGATCAAGGCACCAAATAGATGCATTCGAGTTCCAGTTTTACTGATCGCTGAAGCAGAAAAATGAGCCTATTTTAGACCTTTGTGGCCCGTAGGCTTTTGGACCTGGGGGGGGGGGGGCGTCCCCTCTCAGCCACAGTCCCTCAGGAAGTAGAACTTTTGCTTTTAAAGAATTGAGAACATGAAAAAATAGACATAATTTAGCTTTTCAAATTATTGGACTGTGAGTAACTCAGTTAATTTAAAATTGCCTGTGAGTTCTTGGCAATCCCAGGGCATATTTAGAAATCTTTGCAAAGTGAGAAGAATCTAACCTACAAATTGTTTTCAAATGTAATAAAATAGTTCTGAGCTCTAAATGTAGCAATTAATGAGGCTGACATGATAGATGTTTCCTACACATTTGTCTAAATGTTTATTATATTTTGCAGTTTTTGTGTTTCATACTTTGGAGTCAAAATTTTTTGTGGGGGGGGGCGGGGAGGCTCTCAAACATTCTCGCAGGCCTTCGGCATTCTGCCCATAATGCCTAATGGATAAAATGGCACCGCACCCAGAACCCATAGGGCAAAAGACTAGAGAAATTAAGAAGGGTATCAGTTCTTTCCCACTCTGTGCAAAGTTCCTGTAGAACCAAAGAGAGAGAGAGACACTAACTCAGAGGGAACAGCCTCTGTGTTAGCAGTAAAGTATTTGCATATCTGATGCACAATCAGAAACACAAACAGGGCTGAGGCCGTTCAAAACAAACTCTGAGAAAGGGGGACAAATAAGGGAGTCGAACTAATTTTGTAAGCCCCCCCCCAACCCCCCGCCTGCTAAAGCCTTGGGCCAGGTCTTTCCGGTATGTTGTTCCATTTCATTTTCACAAGAACCTGCGAGGTCCTTGTGATTGTTCCCATTTTACAGATGGAGAAATCAAAGCCTGGGGAAGTTGAGGAACTTGCCAAGGGATTGACAGCTGTGAAGGAAGAGAGCCAGGGGTCAGCCTAACCCCAAAGCCCATGCTCTTTGCACGATCCTCATGCTGCCTTGTTTTATAAAAGGGAGGGGACTACGTGATTATCTTTCTTTTTCTAACTGCTGATATAATAAGTGATGCATGGCACTTAATGGGGTTGGGACAAGTAGAGGCGTCTTGGGTGGTAGAGGCTACAGTTTCCCAAAGAGCAAAGTCAAACTGATAGAAGGCAGAATTTTTGTTTTTCCCTCTTAAATGATTCATTCATGGAAAAAATTGTGGTAGATAAAACTCCTGAAGCCCACAGTCCGTAGCAACATCAAGGGAATCTTTAACTATGGAAAGTCCCGAATCACAATCAGATTGGAACATATCCAGCCCCCCATCATGGTCACTTCACAATGGTTCTCAAAATGCAGTCCTGGGTCACCTCCCCCAGAACTAGCTGACGAGCTACCCCGGGGCAAACTCCCAGGCCCCGGGATTGGAATTTCCCGTGGGAAAAGCCTGGAAATCTGCATTTCAGCTCACCTTGCCTACCTCTCCAAATGATTTGTTCTTTAAAAATCTTAAACCACACTTTCATGGTTTATAAAAAGATCCACCTCCTCTTCCTTTTCTCCTTTAATAGCTTTCAAGGACCACAGCTAAAACTTCCAGCTTAAACTTCCAGAAATGTCTAGTTCTGGGCTTACCGCCATTTTACAGATGGGAAAGTCAAGAGAAAAATGGGTATAGGGTTATTCACTAAGTCAGCTGCAATAAGAACCGAAAAAGAAAAGAAAAGAAAAAAAACCCCGAAGACAAAATAAAAACAAAACCAAAACCCCAAAAGCCTGCCTGATTCTTGCAGATTAACTCCGGGGGGCCTTGGCTTAAGTCCTTAAGTCGTTAGTGTGATTCTCATCCGCTGAGAAGATCCCTACAAAGAGGAATATGTTGAAAAAAGTTTTTTTAAACAACTATTATCTAGAAGGTTAAGATGACTTTTTAGCAGCCAAGTCATCTCCACTAAGAAGGTAGGAGAGAAGGAAGGACAAACAGAAGGCGAAAGCGAAAGAAAAGAGGGAGAGAGAGAGAGAAAGAATAACAGTGAGAGCATGTAAGACAGGGAGGGAGGGAGAGAGAAAAGAGAGAGAGGAAAGAAAGGAAGAGAGGGAAGGCAGGAAGAGGTTTTTCCTCCTCCCACCCATGGATGTTTGAGCCAGTGGCTCAGTGGACACGATGGGGGGGGTCCGCCTAGGTGACCAGAGGCACTCAGATGACTTTCAAGGGGAGGTCAGGATATCCTGCAGAAGACTTGGTGTTTAGCAGGGAGAAGCCCGGAACATTCCCTCCTGCCCTTCCCAGAACTTGCCGCCATGTTACCACCACGGACCCCCAGGGCTCAAAGCTTAGCACCTCAGGCATTATCTACTTCTCAGTTCTGGTAAAGTGTGTCATTGTCCCCACCCCCGGCAAAGGCCGGCAGAGGTCCATTTCGGAAAATGGGTACTTCCGTTTCGGAAGCTGGCTTCCTCCAACAGGAATCACCTACCTTTTGATAAACATAAAATGTTCCACTGATTTTAGAATCAGACAAACAAAACATTGAGTTCAAGCGCACGCCCCCAGCTCAATCTAAGGGAAGGGGTGGTCAAAGTCTCTCCTCCTGGAAAGGATGGAGGGTGAAGGAGCAAACCTGCAGCGCAAATAAAATGGGAAGAAGTCTGAAGTGCTTTTCAGACTTGTAACTAAAAAGGTTGAGTCTAAAAAGGAAAACATGTCACCTTCTGCCAAAATAAACTGTGATGAAAGTTTAGACCCCACCACCTTTCAGCCAAGCATTTCCTGTTCTGGCCTCCCTCGTGTGCCTCACACGGGCTATTTTTAAGGTGCAAACAACCAGGACTAAGAATGAGAGAAGTTATTTATTTATAGTTACACCTTTCAACTGTTCTTTTTTCCCCTCTGGAGACAGAGGCTTGGTTTGGCTTTCCCTTTGAATCTGAAGTCCCTGGGGTAAGAAGGACTCTGAAAGGTCACGATGGAGTCACTTTGCCTCCAGATAGAGATCATGGTCCTGGGCAGAGCAAGTCACCACTTCTTGAGGAATTCCTCCTCGGATGCCTGCGCCCGGCTTATGCGATGCAGGTGCTCTTAAGCAATAGGTTTGTAATACGTACCTTTTGTATAAAAGGGGATTTCAAAACACCCTCGTGGTTTTGTTATTTTAAGGAATCCAACACTGATTCTCTCCCCCCCACCACCCTTTTTTGTCCAACAGAGAATTCCATTATCGTGGAAAGAGAGATTCCATAATGAGATATTCCATAATTTCCAAACTTGGGCTTGGAAATTCAGCCTTTGTATTAGATTTTCTTGAGGCAGGACACAGGCATATGCAATGTTCTTGGAGCCAGCAAGCTCCTTCTTGTATCTAACTGTGTCTTCCCTTATTTCTCATTTCACTAAATCAGTCCCTTCTTAATACCAAATCTCGAAGGATCCACTGTAGACCTTTGGAATTTGCCCGTAAACGAAAGAGAAAAGCCCTCCCTTGTAATGCCCACATAAGCCTGATCTTGGTGTTGCCCATTACTCCCATAGTTGACTAACATTATTTTCTTTCCGATGTGTGTCTCCACCTGACATTACAGTGTTTGCTTGTCTCCCCTCTACAATGTAAGCATCACGAAGGATTTGCTCAATCTTTAGTTCATCGCTGTATCATAAGCATCAAAAATATACTCAATGAAGGGTGCCTGCCTGGCCGGCTTAGCTGGTTGCTGGAGCATGTGACTTTAGATCCTGGGGTTGTGAGTTCAAGCCCCAGGCCGGGTGTAGAGATTACTTAAAAAAAAAAAAAAAAAAAAACCTTTAAAAAATATATATACTAAATGCTTAAAATTAATTTGATGAACCAATTTCTATTTATGTCAAATTGTTACACCATTTGGAATTATATAGAGTGCTGAAGAGGTCATTCCCTCCCCCCTCCTTTTTTTTTTAACATCATAAATATAACATAATTCTAATATAACATAACATAAAATAACATAATTCTAGCTCTACTGTTTTCACCCACTGGCTTCAGCTTTATGATAGGAATTACTTGAAGGACAAGGGGATGGCTCCTTTCTGAATTCACTAGTATCCGTGGGTTTTAATTGGACAACCTTGAAACTAACAACTTTACAGAAAAGTTGGTTGGCAATGACCCACTTCCAGCTTCTTTGCTCCCTTTACTTCTGGTGGGTTCTTTGTGCAGCCAGGCCAATGGGGTCATGATTCAGCTTTTGGTGAAAGGAGAGTCCTTTCTGCATCATTGTACTTGGGTGAAATTTGGCACCCTGTGCCACTCAAGAAGGAAACAGAAAAGACTGGAAACTATTTGAGTGTAGAACCTAGGCCCAAAAGCAGATGTATCGGAAAGACAGAGGGAAACAACTTATTGGTCCAGAATGATCTGGAATGACACAAGAACTTATAATGACACAGGAACAAAATTTTGCTGACCAATGAATGAAAAAAATGGTGCGAAACCAATGCCCAAGTTCAGGTAGTTAGGTATACTTACCTAACTTTGGAAGATATGTTTCCTTCTTGAAAGTTTCAAGTCTTTGTTCTGGGAACATTTCTACCGCTCTGAGTGCTCTGGAAACAAGTAAGTAGAAACACAAATCCAAGTCGGTCGCTCACTCACCTTTTTGCTTAAGTGGGGGCCACTGGCTCCCCCAACGCTCCTCTGCACTGATGGTGGCACTTGATACACATCTTGCTCCTGGGCACCATGGCTGGTGGGGACCTGGTAAATTCCCTGATGTTGGTAGGAAGGTGGCACTTGGTAGACGGCGTCTCGAGGGGCACCGTGTGGGTTTGGCACTTGATAGAGCTTCTGTTGGCCAAAGGTCTGGTGCATTAGTCCAGGAGTGGGCTGGTCCTGACCGGAGGGGGTCTCCTGAATGGGGCCAATCAGAAGCTTCACCCGGTTGCCTGGGACGATGCCTTGCCGACCATGTAAAGAGCAGAGCCACCATCCTTCCAGTCCTCCTGTGTTCTGCTCTATGACAGTCAGGATGTCTCCCTTGCGGAAGGCCAGCTCCTCAGCGCACTCGGGGACATTGTCGTATAAGGCCCTTGCCATAAGATTCTAGGAAGAAGAGAACAGAGGGACATCACGTTAGGATGCGAGCTCAGTCCTTTAAACACCGAGAGCCCTTGGAAGGGAGCGAAGAACAAATGTGAACAAGAGCCTGTGAAGAGAAAACCAGATGGTGCAGACAAAACACAGATACATACGTCCTATGTCTGCCACCGATGACATCAGACTGCCCCCTCGGCGAAGCTCAGAACACCACAAGCGTTCTTTCCTCTAACACCAGATGCTGTGCCAAGGAATTATGAGTAGCACTGGTAAAGAGTTCACTATGCAAAAACACTTTTCTTCCTTTCTTAAAGCCAGCTTACAGAATAAAATATTCCAAGATCTTCAGATGCGCCACAGCAGACGTTTCTCAAGCTTTTCATATACTGGAGGCAGAAAGAGTCCGAGAAAATCCCAAATAGCAAACGGTACACATGGCATTTATATCTGGTGTTAAAATGGAAACAAAAGTAGACTTATATATGCCTTGGCAGGGCTTAGAAATTCTTGTTCTCAGTTGATCAAGAAGTCCTTGCATACAGGGAGAATCGACAAGCAAGTATTTTTTCCATGATAATCAAGCCTAGAGGGCGACCGTCGTCTACGTCTCCAGATGTGATGGCAGGGAGCTACGAAGAATTTGTCGCACGTAGATAGGTAGATGCCACCTCTTTCTTCTTCGGTCTTTGATTCATACCTTTCCTCAAGGCCCTGCCTCACCTGGCCACTTTGCCCTCCTACTTCTCGAATCTTCCCATTCACATCAGAAAGGCTCTGCCCTCCCCTTTCGGGGGCCCCAAACACTCCCTCCCTTTGTACGAAGGCCTGTCTGGCACATTCAGTACTAAGCAGACAGCCAAAGTAGGCATTCAGCAGAGTGCGGGCAAGCAGTACGTGCCGAATTCTTGGAAGGTTTTCAAAGGCTCGGGAGAGTTCATTTCTTGGCGTTAGTCAGTTTCACAGTGTGATGGCAGCCGTTACCACGAGCCCGCTCCTCCCCGGCGCACAGAGGGGTCGGGATGCCGTAAATTCATCACAAGCCCTTGGAAAACTAAAAGTGATCTCTCTGGTGCTTCACTGAACTGTCTGGATGCACGTGAACCACTGGGGCGATGACCAGTGGTGGAAGGAGGGACCGCCTATTGGGTGGAGCACGTTTGGCACTTTACATATTGGTGGAATTTTGGGGCAGGTGTTTGGATTTCTGCACCCCTCCCACCCCGTCTGCTTCTCTAGAAATGTGGACTTGGTCTTCCAGCCCCCATGCTTTTCATTCCTTTAGAACTGACATACGTTAATCACCTCCCCCTGTACCGTGCCCTATAACCACAGTCTTGGCTGCGTCTTGGGCTTCCCCTCTTGGGGCGGGGGCGCTGCGCTATATAAGGCAGCTCCCCTCCAGTCAGTGCCTGGGAGGGGGTCCTCCTCTTACTGTTAATCCTGTTAGGGCAACTACTTAACCAAAGAAAAGGCGATCAAGCCATAGAGGTCAGTACCCAGGGAGCCTGACGGTGCTTTTCAAGAATAAGGTTGAAGTTCTTGCTCTGGACGATTTTGAGATCCAAAAAGTCCATTGTGTCGACAGGTGGGCAATAAGGGAAGCTCAAGGGAAACGGAGGGGTTTGTGATCTAGGTGGTTTTACTTAGCGTTTACATGCTAGAAAGCTTTGGGGTTTTTCCTAACAAAAATTCACAACCATGGAGAGAAAATCCCGCCATCATCCTATCCTGGCTTGACAGACCACTAAAGGACGCGTCATAGTCCTAAAATCTCTGTTTCTTTTCTTCCAGCTTTTGAGTGTTGTGTGACTTAAGAGAGAAGTCACAGAGTTATGGACAACACGATTCTGGTTCTTTGCGCCAAAGTAACCTGAGGGAGGTCCCCCCCCACCGACCGGAGTCGTGTGGCGATCACAGAGTAGGGAGAGAGCTGAGCACTCTGGTCTTTGCCCCTTACACTGGGACCCCACTCAGTGACTGGGAATGGCTGGGAAGAAAGCCCAAGATGAAATCAGAGAGGAGAGAGTTTGGAGCAGTTCTGTGGAAGCGGAGGGTGGCTAGCGGTACGATTCTAGCGGCTACCAAGAAGGGAAAGAAAAGAAAAAGGAAACAGTGG
>CM052802.1:116298759-116317532 GCA_028533885.1 Nasua narica
TTGCCTATCCTATTTTACTAGAGTTGAGCAAGTTTACTTGACATATAATTTAATCTGTTTTGTTTTTTATTCTTTGGGAGGGGGGAAGGTAGTAATTAAGGATTCCAAAGGTATAATAACACTATTACGGGGGCACATATAAAACATCAAAAACTTCGCAATTACAGTTTTTCAAAAATCACGTCCAGGTATCACCCATAATCACCAGGCGCAGTTTACAGGGGTCTCTGTAGGTTTTTAGGAGCGTGTTGGTGGCACAGGATCACATGCATTCTTTCATACATTTATCGAGGACTGATAAAGGCTGAGACACGCCATTCTAGCACTTCACCCTGGGGAAAATTAAAAGCCACCTCAAAGAATCTGTGACAGATGGCAGAAGGCAGTGGGAAATGGGGTAGGGGAAAGAGGACGGCCGATTTCTAAAAAGGAAGGTCACAATGACACACTGATAAACTTGGCTCAGTAAAATGGGGCAGTGAGACCTTGTAAAGTCGTCACAGTGTAGCAATCCACCATGTCCTGCTGTAAAGAGAACTCTAGAGGAATTATCTCTATTCTCCTCCGTTTAGAGCCCCGCCCCTCCCTGTTTAGAGCCCCGCCCCTCCCTGGGGGCCGGCAGAGTGAAAGTAAGAAGTAAGTCAGAGGGCACCAAATCAGAAGTAATTGGGGGATCACGAGTCAACAAGCCTTTTTAACAAACAGCACTCTCCATCTGCAGAAACAAATATTGTAAGACAATGTTTTTAATAAGTCTTTCAGAAAACAGAGTTTATCCTTCAGGTACTATAGTTAAAAGAGGGGGGACGGATAGGAAGAAAAACTTGAAAAATAGTAATAATAAAATCATTGTCAAGGGGGGGTGGTAGGAAGGGTTAGGATCGGGTGGCCCTCATGGGTCTCTTTCACCAAAATATTAGTGGTGAGAAAGTGAATGAACGCTCCGTTTCCCAGCACATGAAGAAACAAGCGTTCGAGCTGTATCTGGAGCATCTCTTTAATAACAGAATTTCATTCATTCCAAGAGCCTGACCACCTCAACAGATTAAAAAAAAAAAAAAAAAGGGTTATTACCTAGAGGGAGGGGTGTTCTTTCTTCTGCTGGTTGAAAAGTGACTTATTTTTTTCCACGTTGGCATCAGTGAAGGAGCGTGGACAAGACACAGGGCTCTGGGAAGACGTACTGCGAGACTCAGTTGCCTTCATAAATCCCCTTCCCCGAGTTGCTTGAAATCTCATTGCGAAGAAGCTCTTCTTCCCCGGAGAAACAGTAAAGGCAACACCTAAGTACTAAATGACAAGCCATACATGTACCACTGTGTACGCAATCATCTGGGGAATCTTTTTAAAAATATACAGATCCCAAGTCCCCACCCCAGGCCCACGGAGCATTCATAATTGCTTTTAACGGGGGTCAGCTTTGGAAAGCACCGACCCAGGGCAGAGGTAGGAAGAAACACAATGGGTAGGGAAGAGATCAGCGATGGAAAGGTCTTACGAAGGAGATGGGGTACAAGCGAGGGGGAAAGATGGGATCTAGAAAGGCACAATGATTAAGGGAGACGGTCTAGACAAGCGGGCTTGAAAGCACCGATAAGGTGTGTCACATCTCAACTTGCTCTTCAGTTGGATTTACTCCCACTCGGATGGAGAAGCCACCTTATTGAACTGACTGACAAGAAGGGGGCTTAGATAATGAAGACTCCCAAGGGATGTTGGGGGCCAGTAGGCATAATAGTGAGGACCAAAGACGCCGGAGCCAGAGAGCCTGCCTTCCCACAGCAGACCCCCCACTCATCCGCCTGTAACTTTGTGCAAGCTATGCAACCTCTCTGGGTCTCCAATTTTGTTACATGTAAAATTAGGGTTGTCATATTAGAGAAATATTCAATGAAATCACGTTTGTGATATGCAGCACTAGGGCCTGGTACCCAGAAGGGTTTCGATTAAGGCCGAGCATGCCTGGGATCAATTGGAAGACTCTCGGTGGCTCGTCTTTGTTTGAGGAGCTTTCTGGAGATTTTCAGAATGGAAAAGTTGCTGTCTTGGATTATTTTTTGAAATAACTTTGGTTTTTGTAGATTTTTTTTTCAAACTAGAAATGGTAACACATGGTCATAGAATAGATATTTCTAGATTGTTTCTCTTTGGATGTGGAAGGGTCTATACTTGAGTCTGAACTCAAGGATAGATATATTTTGCAATATTCTAGACCGTGGGTCAGCAAACGTTTCCTGGGGAGGGCCAAACAATACATTTAGTGTGGGGGATTTACAACCACCCAAGCCTGCCATTATAGCTCAGAAGACACCCTGTAAAGAAAGGGGTGCCTATGGTTCAACAAAGCTTTATTTATAGACACTGAAATGTGAATTTCACATAATTTTCACATCTCACGAAATATTCTTCTTTTTATTTTTTTCCAAACATAAAAATGTAAAAGCTGTTCTTAGCTCATTGGTCGTACAAAAACAGGAGGCCTACAAGCTGTAGTTTTCAGACCAAACCATGTCTAAGAGCCAGAACTGGAAACTGGGCCTTGAGTCGGTTCCGAAAAGTTGCGTCTTAGCTCCTCTTCTTACCGACATAAACCACACTACTGCCTTCAAATTCAAGCTTTCTCCATTCCCTTCCTGAGCATCACACAAGACTTCCAGATAATAGACATTCTTTGAAGTTACTTCTGTCCTCTTATTCATTCATTCATTCAGCAAGCATTTAAGTCCCTATATTAAGAGATGAACAAGATACCACTCCATCCCTCTGAAGCTCACCTGGAAGCTGGGGCCACAGAGATCAACCAATATTATGGTACAATGTGGAAAAGCCTTATAATAGGGCGGTGTTCCAAGTACAATGCGGGCATAGTGAAGGGAGGGAGGAATTAGTTCTGAAAGGAGGAGGTGGGCAGAGTGGGGGTTGTTGACGAGGAAGCACAAAAGGGGTAGTGTTGGGGCTCGGCTTCATAGCAGACGGGTGAAAGGAGGACGCGCTAGGCAGAGGGACCCATCTGGGTGAAGTCAGGACAGTACAAGGGTGTCTTGGAATTGGTGAGTCCCCGCAGTCTGGCTGGAGGGTGGGATGTGGGGTGGGGGGATGGGAGGGGATGAGGCCAGAAAGGAAAGGGGGGCTCAAATTGTAGTCCATGCCAAAGTCAGCAGATTTTGCTTTTAAAGGCATTGAAGTGTCCGTAGAGGGTTTTAATCCCAGTAGCCGTGTGAGGCGCTCTGAACTCTAGAAATCAAACCGGTAGCGGTGTGGATGATAGATTCCGGCAGGGAGAGACTGCAGGCTAGGAAACGACAAAGGAAGGACTGGAATAGATCAGATGAGAGAGACAGAGAACGGACTTGAAGCAGAGATTGCTGTTATGAGCCAATATAGCGGGCACCCCGTGCAAGGCAGCTTCGCCCTCTTCCAAGGGGCTCCTCTAGATTCCTGAGCTCGCTTCCTGCCTTCGCATGCACTGACCTTGCCCTTCACTCTTAGACCGCAGCCACATGAGTTCCTCCCAAGTTGTGCATGGGAGAATGTTTTCCCTCTGTCATCCTCTTGGTTTCGTGCCGTATCCACGCCCGCGTCCAGCAGCAGCTGGAAAATCATCTGGACGGCATCTAGTGCCGCGTCCCTTGCTCCTGCCCATATTGGCATCTGGGGAGATAGAGCCCTTGGCCAACCAGCAGGCAGGTGGCAGGGCTGAGGGCTGCCAGGGTGCTGGTGAGCACAGGGTAGCTGTTAAAGTAACAGGTATCTGTATTATGTAAGCTGCATTAAGACCAGAGCTCAATATTTTAACCAATAGCCTGCTGCCCTTGAGTGTTTACACAAAGGGTAAAAACACAGGGAAATAGATCACATCACTCTCTGCTCAGATCACACCAGTGACTTCCTCTGGCGCTCAGGAGAGAGTCCAACTGCCACCATCCACCTGTCTGAGTCTCCTCCACCTGAACCCCAGGTGCCTGACCCCAGGTACACTGGCTCGGATGCTGTTCTTAAATACACCAAGCTTAGGTGCTTGCCTCTGTCTGGAATGTTCTTTCCCCAGATCTTTGGGTGGATCCCTCATGCCATGCAGATTTCTGCTTCAATATTACCTCTCTAGAGGGGCTTCCTTGACCACTCTCTAAAAGACCCCCCTCAACCCTCCTCTGTTTTCCCCTAGCAGTTTCCCCTGCTTCATTTTTCTTCATGGCATGTATTACTCCAAAACCGTATTACATATTCGTTGACTTCTTGTTCTGCACTCCCGGTAGACTGTAACCTCCGAGAGGGTAGCGACTTTGTCTGTCTGGGCTGCTGCTCTCACTTCGCCACCTGGAACAGTACCTGGGGGGTGCTCAGTCGAGATCTGTTACATTAGAAAGCCGTCCTCCACCTTTTTCTGAATGCTTATCACACTTAAAATATTGACAGCAGTCTAACAGTCATAATAGTTACAATTAACTAAATATTTATATATCTATATATCATAATAATGTTCTATAATATAGTAATAAAATAAAATGGGATAGATTTAAGATGAAATAATTAATAACAAAATATTAATAAGCAAACATTAATTAAGATCTTATTATGTACTGGGTACTTTTAACTTCTATGCACATGATTTCATTTTTTTCCTTAAGATTTTATTTATTTGTCAGAGAGACAGAGAGAGCCCAATCAGGGGCAGAGGGAGAAGCAGACTCCCCGCTGAGCAAGGAGCCTGATGCAGGGCTCGATCCCGGGACCCTGGGATCATGACCTGAGCCAAAGGCAGATGCTTAACCCACTAAGCCACCCAAGTGCCCCGATGCATATTATCTCTTTCAATACTCGTTATAACTCCAGCAAGTAAGTAGTATTATTTTCTCTAATTTATACTTCCGGGCACCAAAATCAAGACATTAAGAAAATTTGTTGAGATTCTAACACAGTTTATCTGACTCCAAGGTAACTAACGCCAACCCATACTGCCCTGAAATGAACTTCAGGTAGATTTGAGGTGTCTTACCCAACAGGAGAGAAACAGGAAAGCAAGAGACCACTTAGCATGAATTAAACTTTCTAGCGAGAGAATAAAATGACAAAAAGTCCCAGCAAATGCTTTGGGAAACCGTCCGAAAGCCCTGAAAAGGAGTGAGATAGTGTTCTCAATGGTACTCATCAAACGAAACGATTCAGCTTTACCGCTTAGGAAGCCAAAGGAATGTTATCTCGATCTTCTGGGGGCCGCAAGACTCATCTTACAGATGAGAAGGCCTTTGATTGATCCACGCAGACACCAAAAACAATTTCCTGCAAACTAATGACTCGCCCAGAAGACTGTGGGACTGTTAGGAAGATCCTTTGCTGGGCAATATGCCGCATGCTTAATTTGTGTTCAGAAAGACCTTGCAAAATTGCTCAGGCTCATTTTCACTCCAAGGCTAAATGAGGAAAAGCAAAGTCCAAGCTGAGGCCCGAGTGGGTGTGTCAACCTCATTTGACCGATGGTGTGGGGGCCGGGGGTGGGGGGCTGCTCACATCCAGGGAATCGGTGCCGTTATTAAACTGATCTAAAACTATGAGCCCTGTATCTGGAAACCACTTTTGCAGGACAGCTGCTGTCCTCTTCTTTTTGTTTGGATCATAAAAGTAAAATTTTAATCCACTGGGAATTTGTGGGGGAGGGGAATCAAACTGATTCTGATCCAACTAGGTCAGGAAAAATATAAGAGCCGATTTTTCCATCCCAGTCGCGTAGTCTGGCTGGAGCCCATCCCACTCAGAGACAGCTATTGTCTGTAGTCACCGAGTCTCAATCCTGAGACCCAGTGAAAAGGAATTTTCCCCTCTATCAACTCTATCCTTCTGCAGAGTGGCTAAAGGTGACTGCTTCTGTCTTCTCCTGGGTGATCTCTTTCTCTATGGAAGTCATGAGGCTGAACCAAAGGTTCTGTGCTTCACTGGACAGACTGGTCTTTCTTAACCAGGCTCATCAAACAGTGGGCATTTTTTTGTTCCCCTGATAATAAGTGTTGGTGGGTTAATGGGTCATCTTCAGGAGAGAGGTCAGAAGGAAAACACTGCAGTGTTCAAAGCTGGAACTAGAAATGCCAGCCATCAAAGGACACAGTACTCAGTGGCCAGCGATGATGTATAGGGCGTGCACTGGCCAGCCTCTTCGGGAGAGGTCACATCTAACCTTTATCCTCAGCAAAGCCAGTAGAAGACCGCTGAATGTGCCTGACATTCAGCTCTGAGGGCACGGTGAGAAGACGGCCAGGGAAGCCCGGGTGCCTTGCTAGGGGAGTTCCTTTTCACTGAGGGAGAATTGTATTCTGGCTCCTCTGCAGACTGACGTCGCAAGTACTTTGAACATTGAAAGGAACAAAAAAAGCAAACAGCCACAAAAAAGGGGAGGGGGGAGGAGAGAAAAAAAGAGAGAGAGATATCAGCAGGGGTAGTTAGTAAAAAGGGGCCCGGAGACAGAAAACCTTTTGTTCCCCGAATTCGTTTCATGTAGAGATTGGGAGGTGAATGGCTTTGAAATGAAATGGGTTTATGAAGGAGTTGCTAGGTCACAGGAAACACGACTGTCAGACTGCTCTGTGAATTCAATGTCTTTAAAACTTTGGTTAATCTGAAAAAGAATCTCCTTTTCCCAGGTTTTCTTTTCTTTTTTTTTTTTTGGAAGGGGGAATGGGGTGTAAAGTTCGAGAGGGTCCCCCCACTTTGTTTTATTTTCCACCCTTTCCGCTAATGTAAAAAGAAATAACCACATTACAAGCTCTTTATCGTTTTTTTTTTTTTGCGAAGTTAGGGAGTGGGCGGGGCTCCGCACTACCTTGGCCCGTTAGCCAATGGCGGGCGGTATGCAAATGTAGTCGGCGCTCGGCTGGCCTCAATCAAAACAGTGAGCTCAGAAGCTGTGCGGGAGCTGGGCGCGCAGGCCCGTCGCGTTCTCACTTTCATTTAGCACTGCACTCCATGGAGGGGCGGACTCGCCGGTGCTTCATGCAGTCTCGCTAGTGTAGAAAACCGGCTCAACTCTCCGCCGCCGAGATGAAGTATAAGGTAAGCGGGCGCCTTTTCCGTAAGGTTTCCGCGTGCGCGTACGTGTGTGTGTGCTGCCCACTGTGACAACGCCTCTGCAGGGACACCCCCCCCAACTTCTGTGCCCCGGAGAGATGGGTCTCAGTCACCGAGGCAGAGAGACCCAATCTCTGAGACCCACTCCGGGAGTACACAGCATACCCGGTCCGTCTCCCCTGAAAGTTTTAGAAATTCGTCTTAAAGGAGCCGCGGGAGCCACTGGAACTTGGAGGGTGTCTAGCTTGAAGAGGAGTTCAAGTCTCCGGGGCTCCCCCAGGCCTGGCCTCCACTGTCCCGGAGGAGCCGTAACCAGGGAGGAATTAGAACTGCTGAGTCCCTCAGACTGGCTCTTAACAGCAGTTTTCAGCCTTTGCTTTAGGCATTTGGTATGAGAAGCAGTTTGCCTTATGGACTTCTGCTGGGAGGAATTAAAAGCTCCAAGTGCTGTTACACAGCCGATGGTGGAGACTCCTGACATCCTTAAATGATACTGGATGTAAGAACAAATGAGTATCTGCCGTTTCTTGAAGATACTTTTACTGGTGTTTGAATGGGCTGTGGGTCTGAAGTGTCCAGCCAGCTTATTGTCCCCATAGCTTACAGAATGTCATGATACATTATTTTCCCGTGCATTTTGCTCCATTGTTTTTGTGTATTCTTGGCAAAAAGGATTATAACTTGCTTGGAATATCTCTATTTTATTTAAGGCACCCCCATCTAACCGGGCAAGCACCTTCCAGAGACACTATACTTAGAAACATTGCAGTGAATTGAGTGTGACTTCTAGAATAGACATGAGACCTAATGCTTTTAAACAAACGTGCTGTTATTTAAATGACGGTTGGCAAGGTGGCTATGCTTTTGGATTGACAATTTGTATTACCTGTCTGACTTTTAGGTTTGTGCTAGCTGGGAGCCGCTTTGCTTCCTTTCTGAATTATGTAGCTTCTGGCCCATCCTTTTTTAATATGAGGTTGTAAATACTCGGTTCTGGCTAATAGCCACTGGTTAACCTCAGTGATAAATCTTTTCTTCAAAAGCTATAAATCTCATTGGAAAGCTCTAAATCAAGATGCCGAAAGCCTTTATTATAATGCATGAGTTATGGTTATCCTTGGAAAGGTTACAACTATGTGAAGACATCCATATCAGTTATCACTGTACTATTAGCTTACCATTATTATTATTATTATTCCATGATTTCTCTATAGGAAAGAGCAGGAGAATGAATAATCCTGAAGATTCTTAATACTTTTGACTTTAGGATGGAACCAATAACAAATCCTTCTACCTGACAGTAAAGTTCCCCTTCTTGAAGTGGCCCACCCCCATATTTCCACAGTCCCTTATTTAGAACAGTGATTGGCCTAGAGATTCCAGAGCCTGCTTTGATTCTTTCCTCCTTCTGTCCCTATTGCTGAACGCATTTAGTCTCATAATGACCACCTTGCAGGGAGAAAACAAAGAGAAAATATGTTCATATGTTTACGATTGAAAAGCAGAAATGGCAGAAATCGACACGGGGTACCTTGACCTGGAAAGTGACAGAAATGAGAAAGTCTAGAATCACTTTTATTCAGTGACCTCATCATGTTTCATTTTACTCTTATGGAGAGAAAACGTCATGGCAACCGACGACATTAATTGCGATTGGTATTCATGGGAAAAAACCCTTCTCTTTGCCAGGTCTTTACCAGTGTTGAACACCCTGCCAGGTGGTGTAAATATATGCTTGTGATTAGCGCATGTTATTAGCTTTTGTCACCAGAAAAAAACACTGATTTCTCTGAAGGGCCAAATGCCAAACTGACACCTTGGGGTGACTATAAAATAAACCAGTAGCAGAAGAAATCTACTGACCCTGTCTTATAAAGCCTGACTTCTCTCTAATAATGGATAACTCTATTTCAGAAGATTTTGTCATTTTAAGTAGAGATGATGCAGAGGTAAAGAGATAGTAAATAATATTAAGAGTTACCATGATAATACAGGATTGTCATATTTAACCCTTCCCAAAACTCTATGAGGTGGGTGTTATTATGTCCTCGTTTCAAATGTGGAAATTGTGGCACAATTTCGTCTAAGTGATTCGTCAAAAGCCACACAGCTAAAAAGTAGGGGACTATTAATTGAACCAAAACAATCTGGCTCCAGAACCTGTGACTTTAAACCACTATTACCTGTAACCTCCCTGAAATGTCCCACGTGACTGCTCTTTTTTGTCCCCCAGGGAGTTTAAAACTATTTCATCTCCAGGATTCCTGCAGGATAGATTCTTTTTTTTTTTTTCTTTCAGCTATAACTCGACAAAGCAAAGTGTAATGCACTTTTGGCCGTTAATTTGTTTAATTTGAGCCACTCCGGCAGTAAAACCAGATAATTATTCGATTGTAAAATGCTGGAGTCAGGAATTACCTTTGAAACCCGGTGTCGCTCTGCCCACTATGAGTGTGGCACAGTCAGACCTGGGTTCACCCGAGAGATTTATAATTCAGTCACTATTAGATTCCTTTTTTTTTTTTTTTTTAAACCAGATTGTCTGGTTCGGCTACTTCAGGAATCATAACTAGAGGGCAACAAAACCCCCACTCATTCTGCACTTGTGCGCCGCTCCAGGCCCACGGGCCAGCTCTGTGCTCAGGATAATCTTGAGAAGTGTGGAATGTGAGCAGTTCTGGGGAGCGCACATCTAGCCCAGCTTGATTGCATTTCATGGTTTGGTGGCGGTGGTGGCGGTGGTGGCTTGCCCCCGAAAGGCCCCCCTTCTGAGGGGCTGGAGGAGCACAGTCTACCAGGAGGAGGACTGCAGGCTGCCCCCGAGAGCTGTGCTGGAGGGGAGGCCCGAGACCCCGCCCACTTTGTGCAGGCCCAGGCCTGGTCACAGCTCAGCCGGCCTTGCCTGTCTGATCTCTGAGAGCTGAGCAGCTTCTGTGGCTTTGCCCAATTGCAGAGCCCTGGGTGCCTACCCTAAAATTCTAAATTATGTATCTAGGCTACCGTTCCACAAGTTCACGTGTGTGTGTGTGTGTGTGTGTGTGTGTGTGTGTGTGTTTTTCCACTGAAGTACGGTGGACAACAAACTCACTCTTCATCGTTTTGAGCCAAAACAAAAAGTACAGGTGGAGCTTAAACTCCAGATAAGAAAACAGGATTCTGGAACGCAGCTCCCTGTGTCCTGGTTGGCTGTGGGGAAACAACATGTGTGCCTTGAAATGCTTTTGAGGGCGACTTTGAAAATCCCCCTTTTCTCTTGAGCTCCGTGGAGGAAAAAAATGATTGAGGGTCTTGAGGCGAGTGGACACGGTCATTTATGACTTCGAGAATTCCCCGTTCTTTGCTATGACATGTCGGCCTTGAATTATATCTTCTCTTGTAAGTGATTTGTTGCACCGCATCCGAATGAGAGACTCCTGTCCCCATGCTCCCTTTTTAAATCGTACGTGAGATCTAGGAATTTTAAAAGCACCGAAAGATGTTTTAATAGTAACGGAATTGTTTACGGATGGAGGTACTTATTGAGCAGACCCACTGTGAGAGCTACAGGACTTAGGATCGTAGAGATGGAAGTCTTTGGAGAGAGAACTGGAGGTGCTCGGCCCATACCAAATTTAGCAAGTTGCACAGTGCGGGACATACCAAGGATTCCTTTAGCATCCTTTCCTTACTGTAATATACATCAGTCCTTTTCTCAGAATTCATCAGTGGCTTCCTGTCTGCTGCTTCTAACACCGCGCCCCGCCCCCCCAGACTTCTAAAAAAAACTTCCTGTCAACTTTTTCCCCTTTGCAAATTCCCTCCCCCTGTGTGCCCATATGACCTCATCATCTCTCGTTTTTTCATTCAAGCAGTCCGTATGTGACCCTAGTACCAGACTTGCGTACAGCTCGCCTCCCCGACCCACATAGACATGGCACCTTTAAAACCCACCCTCTTACCCCCAACCTCTTACCTCTCTTTCGACTCTGCTGTAGGAAAGCCAGGTCTCTTGCTGCTCCTGTTCACTGACCCCTGTCTCTCTCTGTGTCCACCCTACTGGGTTATCCTGTCACCTCCCAAAGGCCTACACCTTTGTCCCCTCAACTGACCTGTAATCGCTACAATAGGCTTTCTGTTTCCGCGCCCTGCTCTGTTGGCGCTCCCTTACCTATTAACTCCTTCCAATCGAGTCACTATCAAAAGGATACCTGTACCTCCCATTGGGTGCCCCCCACCCCCGGGGGCATCCAGTTTGAAGGAAGCCCCACTGAAAATGAGAGCCCCCACCCTTTATTCGGAGGGAGAGGCAGACTGTTAGACAAGTGCTTGAATAAAAAGTGTGATCTGGGATCTATTACAGCCTGGAGGGGCTTGTGGATAGAGTGGGGGCTTTGGAGAAAGGCATTTCTATTTCTTGTGACTTATGGCTCGATAACCTCAGGCAAGGCAAGCCCTCTGAGCCTCAGTTTTCTTATCTGTAAAACGGGGATAATAACCGCGTGGGACTAGTGTTCCAAGGCCCAAACAAGATAATACATGGATGTAAAGTACTTACCGTGCTCCTGGCATAGAGTTAAGGAGACCGTGCTGGTCAGCCTCGGCTCTCTCTGCATTGATAGGTGTTGAAAGGGTAGCGTGGACTCTCAAGACTTGGTGATGGGATTATGTCAAGATCCCAGTTACTAGGTAGAGGTGGGCGAGTACTGTTCAGTGTTCCGAGGGCCCGGTTGTGTAGTGTGGAAATGCAAATGCCAGGCAACAGGGGTTGACCAGCACCCCGATGGGCCTCCTCGCTAATATATGAGTGACAGGATCCCCGTAGTGATTAAGGAGATTGGATGTACCTGAAACTCCAGTACCTTGCTCATGGTCCGCATTCAACAGATAATGAATTGAATGTTGAAGGACATAAAATATTTATACAAATAGCTATTAAAAAGAGGTGGGTGTTGTGTTTTCTCTCGCCTTGTTTTTTTTTTTTTTTTGCCCCTAAAAAGAGTCAAAACTGTATGGCGTAGGGGAAAGGACCTGTGTTGCAAATCCCAGTTTTGCTACTTCAGGCCTCTGGTTCCCCATTTATAAAATGGGAGTAATAATACCGATCTTATCAGATAATGGCAAGGATATGAAAATCGTACGTTTTTAGCATTAGGCATGTAAAAATGGCAGCTATTATAGGATGCGTTATAAGACATATATAATATATAGATAGAGAAGCATTATATAGATAAATATTTAAGAGGAAGCATTTGCTCGAATCACTTATCCATAACAAAAATATTAGTGAGGACAAGAGAAAGTCATCAGTGTACAAAACCGAAGGGAAAATGGGACGGAGGTGATTTTGGGGTGGGGTACAGAAGCTCCGGGGAAACTCTATCCCTTATCCTACTGCAGGGGATGTAAAGTAAGAGGACTTGGTGATCTGTCTTTAAGATCATTTTAGGGCTAGAAAGAAACCTAAACAAAGGGGTTTGAGATACCAGCCACGGGCCCGTGGCATTCCTCCACAGTAACATATAGATTTAATTATCAAGCCTCCTTGCCAAGATAAACAAGAAGGGCCACTGGGAAGAAATGCTGTGTTTCCAACTTAAAGTGCAGAGACTAGCTGCTGGTTTCCTAGGTGATGGATGATTGCAAAGAATAAGGATATGGAAAGGGACCCCCCCCCAAAAGAAACCCTGCTCGTACTCCATCCGCGACACCCCCCTCCGTCTTATTTACTTAGAGCATTCCAGTCATCTCCCTGCACTCATTGGTGCTAGTTAATGAGGACGATGCAAGTCCGGGGGACATTACAGCTTGGCTGCCAAAGTCTGTCTTCCTGAAGGATGGTCATTTGAAGAGACGTGGCCTCGCTGGCGACCTCGGCCACCGTCCACTGGAAAGAGTGATTGATTCTTTTAGGAGGTAGTTTTTAGTTGACGGTGAGATCCGGGGGAATCGAGGCATATACTTGGAGGAAAAATGGAACAGGCGCTCCAGAAAATATGCATGAATCGTGACAGCGTGTGACAGTGATGTCGTCATGCCTGAAGTGAGGCTGGGGTAGCTGATCATGGAGATACGAAGCTTGCCGGTCAAGGGCTCGCAAGTACACCTGCCTGGGCCGCACTGTGGACTGCTAAATACCAATTTATTCTTGAAAAAGAGCTCATCTTTTCCCTCCTCCTCCTCCCCAGCCGTGCATGGTGCCAAAGGATGTTTAAGTCAGTGGTTCAGGACCTTTCTTCCAAGGCGGGGGCGCATCGCTTTGGAGGTGTCTTCTCTCTTTGTAAATCACGGCGTATACGTTGCCAATGAGAATTCCTCCCGATATTTCTAATATGTCAAGGTAAGAGTTACGTTACCGCGGACGTTTCTTAGTGGAATATTGCTACTTTCGATTACCAGAAATAAAGATGGAGCAACCGTGACAGTAAAGGTACGAGCATTGCACAAAGACGTTTGATAGGATCTTTGGAGTTGAAGTTTAATTCCTTTCTTTGCTCTTTGTGTGTCTGTGTGTGCGTCAGTGTGTTTTGGGAGGGGGGGGATTATTCGGGAAGCTCGATAGAAAGTTGCAGCAACCAAGAAGTATATAAGGTTAAGATTTAAACCAGATCTTTCCTATTTATTAAAGCAATATGTATTTGGACAGAATGATGTGCCTTTAGTATTTTTTTTTAATTTTTTTGCTTAGTTTTGTGGAAACCTTATGCTCTTATATGAATTAGCCTCGATCCCATTGATTTGTAGTAGTCAGCTCGTTATCGTTAATTTAGCACCTCCCTCCCACGGGGCATGTGGCTAACTAGGGACTCATTTAGGCTTCTCTGTCACCCAGCCCTGCGCTCTGCTAAAAGAAAGAGCCCGAATTCACCCCACCCCCATCCCCAATAACCATAACAAGAAAAACCAACACATTGGGAAGCTGGTAAAGGAGACTTCTAGATGCTCCAAGCCTTCTTGGTGTTCATAGTCGTTAGTGTCTATCAAGATAGGTCAGTGCTGTGTCGGTGGATTTTTTGTTTGCTTGGTTTTTGGTTACCAGTCATTTGTGGTGTGAGTCCAAGTTTGACAGGAAATGGGTTAGTGGACCAGCAGTAGCAGTGTTGGCCTTCCCATCACAACAGCAGTTGTGCAGCAAAATTGTGAAGACCTCTTTTCCTTGAATGCTCCTCTGGGATGGAACTTCATGTTATTCTCTGATTGTCCAGCCTTCGACACCTGGACCTAAGTGTGTTGAACGTACCTTGAAATGGGGGAAGGGAAAGGAACAATTAGAATACAGTCCGCTCGACAGCATTCTTTCGCTTAATCCCATTCGCTGGGAAGCCAAGACTTCTCGACATCTCACAGAGGCCCAGACATCCTTGAAATATATCTCGTTACCTTATAAAGATCATCTTGTCAATTAGAGAACATATCCATTGACCGAATCAAAGACCCTTATCAATACCTATCTTTTTTTTCCTCCCAAATCCTCAATTCAACCAAGGCAGACCCATTAGCAAGATACATACTTGCATGCCTGTCTTTTATTTTTGGCTTAAAATATATATTAACCTCTGCGGATATGCAGCCACGTTTCACAACTCAGTGACGGGATATACGGTCTGACAATGGGAAAGATACTTGAAACTGAACTGTCTTGGAAAGTTCGGGAACCTATGGCCACCCTAGACAGTCAACATGAGCTGCCCCAAAGATCAGCTGTGGAAGGCATCATTTTTCCCTTATGTCAGCCTTTTGATGGGAAATTATCTAAGAGGGGCTTTTTCTGAATTCCGGCAAATTTTTCATATCATCAGTACACTTTACTGGTAGATAATTACTTGGTTCTTTTCTTTTCTCTTGCAGAAATAGGCATCTCTAGAAATGAAGGAAAGGCATTTTCGGAAATACGGACTTGTGGGGATGCCTGGGTAGCTGAGTCGTTAAGCGTCTGCTTTCTGCTCAGGTCATGATCCCAGGGTCCTGGGATCGAGCCCCACATCAAGCTCCTTGCTCAGCGGGGAGCCTGCTTCCTTCTCTGCCTGCAACTCTCTCTCTGGCAAATAAATAAAATCTTAAAAAAAAAAAAAAGAAAGAAAAGAAAAGAGATACAGACTTGTGCAGAGAACCCCTGAGAGTGAGAAGCAGTGAGGGAGTTTGTATTTCAGTTCTTCTTGCTTCCAGCCGGGTAGGGCAGCTCTGTGCCTCCTGGCCTGTAGCCACAGCATCAAGCCTCCTGCCTCCCTTATTAAGATCTTAATTATAGACACAGCTCACTTCATTGCTGCAGGGAAAGAATTTAGTTTCTCTGAACTGAGTCTGTTTTTTGGTGTGGCAGGTGTAATCACGATGAGATCATTTCTGGTTTGTTTTCTTTTCCTGGAGGAATTTTTTTTTTTTCTTCCAAGGGGGAGGAGTATGGTTCTTAGGGCACAATTTCATGAGCTCATAATAGTACAATAATAATAACTGTGCTTTGATTTTATAGAGACCCTTTCTTCTGAAAAAATCAGAACATTCTGCATATATAATTTCACGACTTCTCATAATATTAGAAAGAACGTGTCCACTCACTATCCCGATTTTGCAGGTGGGGAAACAGAGGCACAAAAGGTGTGATTTCTTGGCCATTACTCGTATAACCTGAGGACCGAGACTAGATCCTGTTAATTCAGGGAGTGTCCATTCCTCTATGCAGGACTCTCCCCGCTAAGCACTGCTAACTTTTAGAGCTCAATCATTTTTCGTGGTGGGAGACCGTCCTAGGCATTGCAGGATGTCTGATAACCTCTGGCCTCTATGCACCGGCCACCAGCAACCCACATGCACGGTGACAACTAAAAAATGTCTCCCAACATTGCCAAATCCCCAAATCACCCCTAGTTAAGAATCACTGGTCTCATCCCCCCTACTTCCTTCTGCTTAAAAAAAAAAATTGCCTCACTGGTTCTATATGACAGAAGCACAAATATACAAGCATAGAACCGTTCGCCAGAATTGTACCATGACTGACGCTGAGTTTCAAGTCACAGGTCCTCGGCAGGGGGCAACTTCCCCTTACGTGTGTGGCCCCGGTGTGTTCAGGTCAATACCGCAAAATGCTAAGAAGCGTGAGGTCTTGTTCAGGCCACGGATAAAACCATCAGACTGTCTCTAAGGCAACCTTAGTTCTCTGGAGCCTTCCTCTACCCTGTGTGTGTGTGTGCACGTGCAAGTGTGTGCATGCATAATGAAGATAGAGAATTTTATACTGACATACATAAAATAATGGGACATGCATTTAGAACAGAACCTTGAAACCATTTTATTCTTATAAACTGGTATATAATATGCGCATGTGGGAGCTTGTCTCTAAACCTGGCCCACTGACCATTTCATTTAGAGGTTTTCTGCCATTGCATGTGCTCCTGCCGTATTTTCTCCCGCTTCTAGCTGAGAAGCTACAGCACCTGAAGGTTCTTTCTTGAGACCCCCCACTGCAGGTGCAAGGCTGACAGCATATGGTTGTAGACACGCTTTCAGCCAAGTATACTGGTCCGTTTTTAAAAACTCTTTGAGGACCTCACAAGGGATGTGGGATAATCGCAATCATGCTGGCGAACCTAGGTAAGGGGACATCCCAAAGAGTTGCAGGGGGGCATCGAAGGTAGGTCGACTGGGTCTGGCTTGGGGGCAGGCCGGGGTTGCTAGTGGATGTGCGTGTTGGGGTTGGTGGGTTTAGATATTACTTCAGACCTCGAGAGCTGCATACCTCGGTGCGGGAAGGTAAGGTACGTGGGAATGGAAAAATAAGATCTTTCCCTTCTTTCAAATACTTTATGAGATGTTATAACTTTCGTGCTTTGACTTTTGAGAAATGATCCTGTTTGGGGAAATAAACCATAATATAGTGGACTGGCGTCTCCTGCTCCTTTATAACTTAATTCTCATTTCACTTCCCCAAGTACCTGGATGTTGGAGGGATCTGTCTAGACAGGCAGATAGATGTGGTCCAGTGCCAACACTGTAATGTTGGCTGAAATCCAGTTGGTTGTTTTATTGTTAATAAAAAGCTATCTTTTGACTGAGTGGGTGTCAGGCCTTCATCATTATATGGCGCCTGTCAGATTTATCTAGGGACAGAACCCTGAAAAAAGTTTGTGCCTGCCCCGTGTTTTTGATCCTTTGCCAATATGCTCTACTTAAATCTATCAAAACCCGGCAACCTGGGACAAATGCTTATGAATTCCAAGGCTTAATAGCAGCAGTACTAAATTCTAAGATGGAGAGATTCTCAGGAAGCACATCCTAGTCTGGTGGAAAAAAATCCTAGATGAAGAGGGGAACCAGATGCCGGTTCTGGCTCTGCTTCTAATCTAATCGATGACCCTCTGGGCTATAAAACATGATTGGGTTAGAATGATCTCTAGAATCCCATCTTAGTCTAAAATTCTAGCCTGATTGGTTCTGGTCAAGCTGTGAGGAGACTTCTGGTTCTAATAGAACCACAGTGTCTTTCACATAGAAACCACAGTGTCTTTCCACCTTCTTGAAGACCCTCAGGAGTTGCTTTAAAAAATCTCAAAGACCACAGAGGAGTGGAAAACAGACATATGTATTATTTCTGATCATCAGACTTAGGAGGATATGCTACTTTCTCACTCCGGTCAGGATTCAGATTCATCCTCCACAACTGGCCAAGAAATAATAGGAGTTGACCATGAAGTCATGTACACGCGCACACACACGTATGTCTCCCTAACAACCCATTTGTAATTTTTTTTAGATGAAACAAAGGATTTCCTCCAGGCTTTTGTTGGTTTTGAGGTAAACAAATCCCACCATATGGATGTTTCTGTCCTACATCAAGCCCCAGTCAAGGGAGAACAGGTGGCATTCACTCTAGTGCAGAGAAGGAAGGAAAACCAGCATTTGAAGAAATGCTTACTTAATCTCACATCTATGCTGTCCATATGATGAGACCAAATCTAGTCAGATGGGAAATTCGTTCTGAGTTCCAAATACCCAAATTGGCCAAGAGCCTCAGATCTTCTCACCAACTCTCAAGAGATCGTGTCACTTTGGAACATGAACCACCAGGATAATGCAGGGTTCTAAATGATGTCTCATCAACAGGAATGGGCCAATAATGGAAGCGATGTCAAGATTCCCATACCTGGGTGCCTTGGGTCTTAACCTCACACAAGGGTGCAGCCCCACAGTGGCTGTCAGGGCTGCTGTGTGTCACAGAGTACCTTTGGGAGACGAGTGCCTAATGCCAGATTTCTTAAAGCACCTTCCATTCAGAAATGCTCAAAAGAGAATGCTATGGGTGAAGTTCACAAGGCTAGAAAATCTAAGAGAATCTGAGGACCTAGGGCAGAGTAAACGACATGAATATTTAGAAGGTCCAAGGTACTCAGGTAAGCTTTGTGACCACCACAGAGGTTGAGAAGCACTTTCTAGAAAATGGAAGCTCATTGGCTGAAATGTGGTCTTGGTGCCAGAGAAATCTTCACAGCACATGGTGGATGCCCCTCCCAGGGGATCAGAAGTATGACCACGGAAATCCTGCTGCCTTTCCATGGCTAGTTGAGATCACATAATGAACACCGTGTCAGACTACAGTTAACAAATATCGCTGAGCAAAAAAGTTGGAAGTGATATGTAGCCTATCTTTTAACTCCCCAACTTTCTTGAAAGTCTCACGTCTGCTGTTTAACAGCCTCCAGAAGATTCAACTCCAAAAATTCAACAGCCCAGATCATCCGATGAAAAAA
>CM052802.1:116318032-116362211 GCA_028533885.1 Nasua narica
TTTTTTTTATTCCTTGTCCCCTATTCTAGTGAGTCATATCTTGCTCATAGACAAGGGTCCTTCTCTCCATCTTTTGCTTGTAAAACCGATTCTCGTAGCCTTTATTTACACCAAGGTGTAAATAACTGGTAATAACCACAGATGATAATTTTCTACCAAGTTGGCATATCCTGAAAGAGGAAACACACAACTTCCTGTAGCACACAACTCTGGACCTTTTTCTAAATGAATAGTGTAACAACCAAGTCCAAAGTGAACACAAACCCAGTTTCCTCACAGCCTCGCATAGTTCGTACCACACTCCATTTCTCGGCGTCATGGCGTAGTGACATGACTCAGTGCACTGGGCCGGGGAGTGCCTGGCGGGGGCAGGGGTGGGGTAGGGGGCAGGGGGTGGTTTACCCTGGCCAGGGTGCCTGCATGCTAGCATTTTCCTCACAGGACAACAACGTGAGAGGTGGGCCCCAGCACCCCAGATGGGCCCTTCCGGAGAAGGTGTGAACGCTCTTCTCTGAATTTTACATACTGCAAGCCTCACTTAATAATCTAACGAGTTGGCTATCAAGAATTGGAAGGGAAGTGGTTTTGTGGGTTTGAATGTATTCTTTATGTTGAAGGGCTGTGTTCCTCAGTTATTGATGCGAAGAAGCGTTTTTTGCTCTCCGACCTGCTTTGGAAGCCAGTCCACTGTCTGGGTTCTGCTCCTGGAATCTGGACAGAAGGTTGTAGGTTCGAAACCACCTGCAACCATGAAGGGGGTTAGCTCCCCTTGGCAACTGTGCCCACACTTCCCTCCTGGAGTGAGCGTGAAGCCGGGTGCGACCATGAAGCTCTTAGAGGGGGTGATGTCTATTCAGATAGGAGGACACAGAGTCATAAAGCTTTCAGGGCTGACGGTGCCTCAGCACAGGGTAAAGCTAGTAAACATGCGGTGAGGGGCGGAGAGACCGGGGGTTTATTACCTCATCAGCTTCTGACATTGCAGATGTTATTTCTGCTGCGAGACGAGCTAGAAGGGCTGGGATATGAAACCAGAAAACGCACACCTCATTTCTCTCTATTGGCTCTTGGTGCTGCTGGTGGTTTTATTTTTGGGGGGGGGGTGTCCAGTGGAGTCTCATGGTGCAGGATGGAGGGACCCCTGAAACATGACCCCGAGCCGGGCCGTGTGTGGGAGGGAGCCTCGCGCGGGAAGGAGGGGAGGAGGGAAATGTGCTTGGCCTTGGTGCGATGCCAGGTGGGGCGTCCCTTCTTACCCAGGGACCCCGGGGTGAGGTGAGCAACCTTACAAAATAGAACCCTCTGGCAGCAGGAGGGCTCCTCCCATCGCCTTCGCTCTGAGAGCCTCGCGGGGAGTGCTGTTTCTGCAAGGAAGGGATTTGGGGAAGGCCTTGGAGGCCTGGAACCTGGTTACTCAGAAACATTTCCCAGCTAACCTAAGTTTAATGACCTTCCGCCCCTGAAGGCCAACTTGGAAGAGGGGCAGAAATGATTAGTCCCAAGTTTTTTTTAAAAGGCAAATTATTTGTTCAGATTCTGGGGAATTAAGTATCTGATCGTATCCTTGAGACCAGCAGGAGCCCAAGAAAGCTTGACATCATAGGGTGGACTTTGAAGGGGAGTTTTCGTCTTGTCCCCCCAACCCCAGCCTTACAAATGGGTGCCTCTGTGGATAATGTTATAAGCACATATAGTAATTTAACCTTAGAGCTTTAGGCATGCATTATCATTAGCAAAATTGTATATACACTGGAATTCTGTTTGTATGATCTCACTCAAAGCAAAAAAATAGGTACCCTACAAAAGGAACACAGAGACCCATGTGGTCTGAGACACATTCCCTGGGGTTAGAAAAACAAGCCGTCACTTTAGGAATAATCAACATCGTTTCTGCTTTGCCCAATAATACAGGTAGATACTGTTTTAACATAGACCGAGCAAGTATTAATATTAACCAGCCATTTTTATATCTAGGATGAGGACATTGAAAACAAGGTCAAAGTTGATCTCTCAAACTTTTGAGAGATCAGGTCGGATGGTCACCTAAATAGTGTGGTGTTGGGAGCACGTGTGTAGCGATTGGGCCTCTAACACACACTAACAAAAGACAAACAAAAAACCCCCTAGAAACAAAGCTTCTTCCCCATCTGCTTGCCTCAGTGGCAGAAATGGTACCATTAGGAACCCATTCATTTAGCTTTCCTTTTAAAACACAGGTAACTCTATGAAAGGGCATTTAATGGTCAGTAGTCACTTGCATTATGGAAATACTGAGTTCTTTGTATTTCTCCAGGCCTAGCCTAGTCAACCATGTGTATGGAAGAGGTTTTTTTTAAAAAAAGATTTTATTTAATAATCTGAGAGAGAGAGAGAGAGAGAGAGAGGGTGTGCACATGGGGGAGGGGGAGAGGGAGAAGCAGACTCCTCGTTGAGCGGGAAGCCCCTTGTGGGTCTCGATCCCAGGACCCTGGGATCATGCCCTGAGCCGAAGGCAGATGCTGAACCCAGAGCCCCCCAGGCGTCCCTATGGAAGAGTTTAATAGGAGGATCAATAGTAATGAACCGAGTAGCTTCCCAAACACCTTCTTCCCCCTTGGAAAGCTCTGCCCTAGCACACACCAGCACTGACTTGTGGAAGACAGACTCGGGAAGGCAGTCATGGAGCGAGGTGGGCTTAGAATCAGCTAGATCGGGGTTCAAATCCAGACTCTGCCACTTGAACACTGTATGCCTCTGGGCAAATTACTTAGTCCTTCTAAGTCTCAGGTTGTCCATCTCTAAAACGGGGTCAATAATATTTATTTCACAGTGTTATTGTCAAGATTAAAATTGATGATGAATGTGGGGCACCTGGGGGCGGGGGCTCCGTCGGTTAAACATCTGACTCTTGATCTGGGCTCAGGTCATAATCACAGGGTCTTGAGATCACGCCCTGTGTTGGACTCCACACTGAGCGTGGAGACTGCTTACGATTCTTTCTCTTCTCCCGCTGCCCCTCCTCCCACTTAGATGTGCTCTCTCTCTCTCTCAAAAAAAAAAAAAGTGTTAAAAAAATTGATGATGAGTGTAAAGCCATATGGCAAATATTCAAGACATGATGAAGATTGCAGAGACAGAGTAGATGATGATTTCTTACCCCGCTCCTGGTCAGCCCGACCGTGGCCTTGGAGCAAAGGGCCGATGGGCAGGAGGACTACAAATGCAGGACCGCGTTCGGCACGTCCTAGATGCCTTGAGGGTCCTGGGCATCTGGCTACTAGCAATTTTCTTTTTGGCAAGATTTGACATGCCTGAGCAACCTGGGGTCCTAAGCAGTGATGATTAGTGACGATCGTGATAAATCATGATAAAAATCTTTAAAAATGATGACAAAAAGTTTACATTTGCATTCATCTTTTCAGGTCTCCTAGCATTTTCACATTCAGTGTCTTAGTCGGTCTGTATTACGACCCTGTAACGTAAGCTAAGTAAAGGAAGTTAGTAGCTCCATTTTGTAGACGGGAAAACTGAGTCTTTAGAAGGTTTAGTGACTTTCTGAATAGTGTTTTGCAGAGCTAGGATCAGACCCTGGATCTTTGGATGCTTAGTTTATGCTAAACGCCAGTAATAGAGGTAAAAGCCAGTAACAGAGGCTTATCTGTTTTTGAATTCAACACCTATACAGGTTTTTTTATTTGCCATATGTCACGTAAGGCATTAGAAATACAAACATAAATGTGTCACAAACTTTGCCCTCAAAGAGCAGTTAAACTGTATCTTTTCTTTTATAAATTGTACCTAGTTTACAATTTTAATCTTCCTAATTAAAATGGAGACAAGCTACCTGGCTTGTGTGGCTTGTTTTTCCCATAAAAATAGTCACCCTATTTTTGGAGAGATTATATAAACGCCGGTCATGGAAAATCCAGGATATACGGTAGTTATTGATAACGTACACCTTGCTTTTACCTCTTTTTCTCTCCTTCCCCTTATTCTTGCTTCACTCAAATCCCCAAACAGGCAAAGTCTGGGCAGTGAAAGATCACCCTGATTCAGCGGTGAAGCTTGCAGACCAACACACCATCACTGCTGTGATGTTAGATTCTTGTCTCAGCCCGAGGATGTCAGATTTGGAGCTCATCTCCTTGGAGGAAACCTCCATCTTGACCACCTCCCAAATTCCCCAACTTAATCTGACTTTGAAGCATTTCTTATAAAGCATCTTATAAAGCATCTTATAAAGAAATAGACAATCAAAAACCGTACGTGTTCTGGAGAATTCCCCAACATGGAAATTCAGCAGCGACCGTGTGCTTAGACGAGATTTGCAAAGGGCTGTGGTTTAATGAGCCCCTTTGCCTTGCAGGTTCTGTTTCCATGAGTCAATGGTGCATCAGGTCTGGCTCTCAGATGACCAGGGAAGGGCAAGAGGAAATTAACGAGAAACTTCCAGAAAGAAAGAACCAAAGAAGCTTTGCTTTAAAGATGTACTTTTTCTGCACCTTGAACATTGCTGGCAGCTGTATTGCTGACAGATTTGTGGCAACATTCTTCTGGCCTAGGTAAATGTTTGCTCTGTTTTTTTCTTTCCACATCTTGCATTCAAGAGCATATGGGTCTTGAGTCCCTCCCTGCCCTTAGGTGGAAACATGCAATCTACCCTTCTGAATGTAGAAGAAGGAAAACATAGACTTTGTTTGCTCCCCAGATTCTCTGCTTGAAGCAAGTTTAGGAATTTATGTGTGGTTGGAATGGGGAATTAAGACTAATCTGGAACCTGGCTACCACGCCATATTTCCAATTTGGCTTCAGTTGTTATCTCAGGATAGAGAAAAGCATTTCCATCCACACAGCCCAGAAAACCAAAAGAGAAAACTCTTGAGTTAAACACTATATAGATTTGTTAAAAGAATAAAATAATTTTTTTTAAGATTTTTATTTATTTATTTGACAGAGGGAGAGAGATCACAAGTAGGCAGAGTGGCAGGCAGAGAGAGAGGGGGAAGCAGGCTCCCTGCTGAGCAGAGAGCCAGATGTGGGGCTCGATCCCAGGACCCCGAGATCACGACCCGAGCCGAAGGCAGAGGCTCCAACCCACTGAGCCACCCAGGCTCCCCAAGAATAAAATAATTTAAAGCCCTCGCAAATACATGGACGAGAGGTTTGCGGAAGAGCAGGGCAGAGCAATAGGCCTGAATTTCAGATAGGTGTGGTTTGGTAAATCGTGACAGCTATATATGAAGGTCGCAAATAAAATCAGGTGACGTTTTAACATCCAGAATCATCCATTAAAGTGTAAACTCTGTGCCAAATTCTCACCCAATAAAATTAGATGGAAATGGTCCTCTAGAAAAGAAGTTATTCCATTGTTTCCCCTGCAGTATTCTGATGGTGAAAATCTAGGGTAATAGTTAAGCAGGGAATCTAACGGAAACGAACGACAAGTCCTTGGCTAATTTTTAATTCTCATGATTTCATGATATGCATAGCAATTGCATTTTTGGTTTTGAGGCCCTTTACCAATGATTAAACATATGCTCAATGTGGGCTATGTATTCCAGATAAACCATTGTTTCAATATTTAAAATCATTTAATCAGGATTTTGGAGCTATCGTGTGTGTGTGTGTTGGCGGGGGGTAGGGGGTTTGGTGCTGGTGGTTCTGATTAAATGTAAAACAATTCAAAGGAGTTCAGGAGTCTGGTCTGCATGATTAATAGTCTGCAGTGGATATTAGAAATCCAGACAGACTAAAGGCAAAATGCCTTCCTCTCGTAGACAGACTGTATTCTAACCTCCAAGGACTCTGCACATTTAGTCACTCTCTCAATTCAACTGCCTTTGCCAGCCTGGGCGTCACTGGATTGGAGAGTAGTGGAAAAAAACCCCTCCCAGGAGTGATCGTATCAAATTCCCCGAGTGTTTAATCTGTCTGGCACATGGATGGCCCTCTTGGGCTGTGGAGAGTGCTCAGCAGAGAGAGCCGTCTTGGGCTGGCGTGCCGGTGCTTGGAAAGTGAAAGCAGGCAGTTATCGTCTCCTCCGCAGCCCGCATTCCTGGCCCTCGACATCATGAGGCCATCATTTGGTTGGAATGGAAGAGTGTGCCTTAAGGTCACACGTGGATGAGTGCATTTCTGTCTGGGGCACTTACATGGGACACCTCTAACCTGCTGCACAAAACCGAGGCTCATGAGTTCTCACCAAAATGTGCATTTATGGTTCCTTAAGCCCTTGTGAACCTTAATCGAGGGGAAGAGCAGCCCATTTCCCTCAAAGTAATCCACATGAAGCATCTCCTACTCTTCCCGGGTTCAAGACCAGACTTTGCCATTTATTAGCTCTGACCATGGGCAAATTCCTCACTTTCTCTGCGTCTCAGTCTCCTCAGCTTTAAAACAGGGACAAGGGCGCCTGGGTGGCTCAGTTTGTTGAGCAACTGCCTTAGGCTCAGGTCGTGATCCTTGAGTTCCGGGATCGAGTCCCACATCGGGCTCCCAGCTCCACGGGGAGTCTGCTTCTTCCTCTAACCTTCTCTCCTCTCGTGCTCTCTCTCACTTTCTCTGTCTCTCAAATAAATGAATAAAATCTTTAAAAATAAATAAATAAATAAATAAAACAGGGACAATAATAGTACCTCTGTCCTAGGGTTGTTGTAAACATTGACCAAGACCGCTTACGCACACAACTTAAAGCAGTTGCCATATGCGTGAGAAGCACTCTGTTTATATTTATAATAATTTATATTTATAATAATATCTATTATTATTATTATTATTATTATATATGCTTTCTCTCCTGAGCCCTGGATCTCAATATATTCCCTTTATCAACAGATATTTACTGAACACCATTATGTGTAGGGTAGTCTTTGAGAGGCTATTTTTTTTAAAAAAAGGATTGTATCTATTTATTTGAGAGAGAGAGAGAGTACAAGCCAGGGGAGAGGGAGAGGAACAAGCAGACTCCCCGCCGAGGGCGGAACCCCACTCGGGGCTCAATCCCAGGACCCTGAGATTATGATCTGAGCTGAGTGCAGATGCTTAACCGACTGAGCCACCCAGACGCCCCTTGAGAGGTTTTTTGACACAATCTAACAACATAACTATTCTGGCCTTTCCGTGTGTTCAGATGTGTCTAGTAGACTGAAAGGACACTCAAAAACTGGGGGAGGGTGACAGAAGGCCAGAGTACACTGGGTGACACTTGAAGAACTTGGGGTTGTCTGCCTTGAAGGATAAGAGCTTAACACCGGAGCATCAGTATGGAATCATGGCCTCAGTAATCCTCGGTTATTTCATGTGTCCGTTTGGGGAGTGAGTGGGGATATTAAGAGTATACAAGGGGGCCTTTTTGGCACCCCTTAGAGGAGCTCGGTGCGCTCAAAGGGCAGAACTCAGTGGGAGATCCTGAGGGGGAAAGTTTAACAGAAAGAAGTTTGGAACAGACAGAAATGGTGGCTTATTCAGGGAAAGGGGAGGAAGAGACGGCTCCGTACCTTCTAGATCCCATGGAGAGAGACCGTGGAAAGGAAAGAGAGGCTACCAGCATTCCCTGGAGATGGGTAAAGGGCAGTGGGAGAGGCACAAGGGTCTGCTTCTGCTGTCATTGTAATAGATGAAGAGGTGGCTGGGTTCCCAGGTGGCATAGAGAGGCGAGAGGAGCGGGTGTGGCCTCATAAGTGACTCCCGAGAGAAGGGGCCGGGGAACCGGGTGGAGCCGTAGCCCCAGCATCCGGTGCTGGCTGAGAGGTCGCTGCAGTGGGAACCAGCCACCTCCTCCGGCAACCATCCTGGAGCAGAGTCTGTAAAGCTCCAGGGCAAGAAACAGTCACCCAAGAATTCAATCTCTGGCCAAGTCGTCCTTTGAGTACGAAAGCAGCAGGCAGATATCATCAAGGGTTGAAAAAACTCAAGAAATACAGCATCTGTGGGTCCTTTTTGCAAATAAAAACTGTGTCTTGAAAACCAATCCAGCCAAAAAAAAAAAAAAAAAAAATGAGTGAGAATAAAGAATTCAGGAACTGAGAGGCTGTGGATTCATTTAAAATAGAACTGAGGCCAAACAACCGTAGGAAGTACGGCTAAAGAATAGAACTTAAAGGTCACATGTAAATATTATAACTAATCCAACTGGGGATGGGAGGATCAGGGGTGGGGAAAAATATGCTAACTTCCTTCCTCATCTCCCCTGTTAGGGAATCGGTAGATACTCCCCCATGTTGAAAGGGACAGTTTAATAATAATTTCAGCTCTTAAAATTTGGCACAATCGTTTTCTTTAATTCCGGGAGATCTTTTCAGAACCTGTATCTCTAGCGGTGAAGAAACATTTGTCTGAAATTCATCAGTTTCTTCAGTTCTTAGTTCCTCATCTGAAAATTCAATTGAATTCTTTTAATTTAAAATTACATGCTTATAATCTCATTTTTGTAAATGTCAATGTGGAATCATGGGATAATTTATCCTGGGTTATCCGGTCAAGGAGCTTCCGTGTATCCATCAGGCTTTATCCCGGTAGAAGCACACAGAGCGATGCCTAGAACAATGCATGCCAGCTATCAGTCGTGGTTCCATTTCTGCGTGGTGGAATTTGGGGTGCTTTTTAGGTGTTACTAAAAATTTTTCTAATATAACTTGAATTTTCAAGAGTATTTGCTGGGCTTTAATTTATTTCATTCTTCCGACAAATCTCTGCTTAGAGTTTTCAATTTTAGTTTTCCAGGGTGTGTGGATGGGGACACTTTTCTCTAAGATCTATATCCTGGGGTAACAATTTGAAGGGATTCATGTGTTGTCCTTCTGACCAGTAATGTCGATGGCGAAGTTGTTTAAACTAAAGCTGGTCATCTTTTTACAGAACAAGAGGTCATTCTTTTGGAGGGCTTGGGAGTAAGGAATTGGAGAGGTATTACTGTACGGATGAAGTGTATTTTTTTTTTTTTAAAGATTTTATTTATTTATTTATTAGGAAAGAGAGAGAGTGAGAGAGAGAAGGTCAGAGTGAGAAGCAGACTCCCCATGGAGCTGGGAGTCCGATGTGGGACTCGATCCCAGGACTCCGGGATCATGACCTGAGCCGAAGGCAGTCCCTCAACCAACTGCGCCACCCAGGGGCCCGGATGAAGTGTATTTATTAAATAATGCCCTAAACTGGTGGTTCTCAGCTGGGTGTGATTTTGCACCCTATTCCCTTCCAGAGGATACTTCATATTGTCACAACTGGGGTGGGAGGTGTTATTGCATAGATGGGGTCCAAGATGCTGTTAAACATAAATGCACGGGACAGCCCCCACCACAAAGAACCCTCTGGCCCCAAATATTAATAGTACCAGTGTAGAGAAAACCTACCTTGAAGTCTTAGAGAAGAAACCATTATATAGTCAATTAATTCACTCACGAGAGTGAGCCTGGAGACAGAGGATCCTATCTTGGAGATGTAGGGAATGAACTACCCTCTCCTCATTCATGTTAAGGACCATCCATCAACGGATGGGAATAGGGTTGGCTTCAGTCGAGCAGACATTTTGCTCTCAGCCCAACAGGTTTTTGGGCACCCACGGCAAAGAAAAGCTACGCATGCCGGAATCACCTGACTCGCGCCTACAAACAATCCTCGTGTACAAAACTCTCAGCGTCTCTGGCAGCTGTCTTCAGGACCTCTTCCTTAAGTCAGAACTCCTGGATGTCAGTGACTTTATTTTAGCCACAGACATTTCTCTCTGGCCAGTGCTTCCTGCAAATGTGTCTTTTCAAGGGACTCAACCTGGAAATGGCTCGTGACAACCATCTGACTTTATCTTGCGAAGAACAAATGACTCTCATGCTCATTAGACCCCAGATGAACTCATGAACCGAATTTTTGGTCTGAAGCTTTGATAAGGTCAGCCGTCTTTGCAAAAATAAAAAGCTACTGCTTCTTGGTTCCAGGACATAGTTTTCATGTACCTTTTCACAGTGCCTTGAACACTTGTACTTTGACTTAACTCTATCGTATAGAGCCTATGAAACGTAGAATTGGCTTTATTGTGATTAGAGTCCTTTCACACTGGGGAGCAAGGCGGGCGTCCAGGGCCGTTAGGGGCATTGGCTTTCAGCTAAATATGCCGATTGCTGTGTATATTATGAATTTATGACAGAGGTCCTAGGGGTTAAGAGCAGGGGGGACCCCACCCTGGAGGCTTTGCCTGACAGTAGTCAGTGCCCTGGACCACCGGAGTGGGCCTCAGCTCTGCAGGTGGTGAAATCGGTTATTCTCCATTCCTCCTGAGTTGATGAGGCTCAGAAGACCATTCAGAAGACAGAATGAAAATTAATTTAGAGAGAAATATTACTGCAGGATAAGTCAGAGCACTAATGTTATCGTGGATTCCATATGAGCTACAAGAACATCACATCTGGAGATGGAACGGTGTTTCCCGTCTATGCTCTGCTTGTTTGTGGATATGTGTTGCTGAATTTATTTCAAAAGACTATTGTATTTGTGGGTTTTTTTTTTTTTAACTAGAATTTTTTCACAAGGGGAAGACCCTAAAAGTATGTCTTGATTAGCCTTTACTATTCTATATTGTATTTTGGGACTCCTAAATGGCCTTTCGAGCTCTCAGCGTAGACACTAACCAACTAGTAGATTTCAGGCTACTGCAGGATGATGTTGCCTACGGTCAGCCATTGTGTTTTTGTATTCTCATCTTTGTGCACCGGTACTTGTGCAATTATTTGACTTTTTTTCCCAGTTTCAATCTGACTCTTTTATAAAAGGAAGCAGAAAACGAAGCGATACATGAAATGTTCAAACTAATAACCAGAAACATAGATTTCATTTACCTAACGCAATTGAGTCTTTAGACAAAATGGCGAGTCTTAGTTTCCAGTAGATGCTTGTTATGGGAAAGAATGAAATTAAAGAACATGCAGGAAATGCTGAAAATACATTGTCAACTATTGTGCTGAAGCATTTTGATAGTAAACTTCAGCTCCTCGAGAACTTGACGCTTAGAAGACACAAATCTCATGTTGGGAATTTTGCATATAATTTTTAGGAACAATGATATCACCTGTGGGGAGAACTTAGAGCTTTCTTAGATCTAAAAGAAACCCCTTCTCTCCAAAAGTTTTCTCCATACTTGAAAGTTCTGAAAACCACTTGGCTATCCTTCAGTCATATTTCAGAGCAGAGTCTTAAGTTAAATTCTTAGGGCATCCTTTTCCCTCAGCCCAGGACATTCCCTTGCCCCATGAGTGAACATGGGCACATTCTTCAGTTCCTGCCCCCGGACCCCATGGAGTCCACCACTCTTTTGCACACAAGCCTTTCCCCAGGCAAGATCCAATGTAATTGCCTATAATTGCAGAATGCTACTTCCTCTGCAGACTTCTTGAGTCTCTCTTAGCACACATTTACACCCTCCCTCAATGATAGTTACTCTAGGTCATGGGTAAGTCCAAGCATTTTCACTAGATTATCTAAGAGGATCACCTTTCCTGATTTTATCCTTAATTTGGACTCATTATCATCATCCTCTCTGGACTGACTCGCCCTCAAAGAAATGTTAGTTTCACGCTAACGGTGTAAATTGTTTGCCATAGTTGGAACCTCAGGTCTTTTATAGTCACTAATAAAGACTTCAGCTATCACTCATTATGTTACATTTGGAGAGCGCTCTGTTGTTTATGAATCATTTTCACAGCTGGGCCTTCCTGCTCTCTGAGTTCATAGCAGGATACAGGGAAATGGGGAACAATCCTGCCATTCCCTCCATCAGCCCTGGTGTTTGTGCCTGCAACTGCTCCTGCCCTCAGGTTAGGTAATTTTCTAATTATTCTAGGGCACTTCCAGGAGATCCCACATACTTGACATAAGCCAATAAACAAATTTGACTTGTTTATAACAAAGTTCCATAAAGTTGCAAATTGAAATTAGAATTTGCCAACTTAAAGAAAAGACCCAAATTCCCGAGATTCCTTATCACAAAAAAATCATGTTCTCTTCTAGCTTTCAAATACTTCATGCAAGCCTGGGCAACCAAATTTAACTATAATTCAGCAAACCTAACCCATTCGTTACCAAGGGGTGTCCACTGAAGACTTGGAGCTAAGGCTGGGATGGGTGGGGGACAGGGAAGGGAGGGGAAGTTAGTAATGATATTGTAGGGTAGACCTTCTTGTCTCGAAATAAACTTTGATGGAACCTCCACTCTTTCAGCTCTGTCCGGATCGGTCACGGGCATTCTTCTCACTGATGGGAACAATTTGAATAGTTACTGTCTGGCCTCTGATGTCTTAAGCTCTTTAGAGAACTGGTGAGAACTTTGGGAAGAGGCTCCAGAGCACTGTAGCTGTCCCACTTGTTTTGGTCTTTTTTTTTTTTTTTAATATTTTATTTACTTAGAGAGAGAAAGTGAGTGAGGGAGAGCACAAGAGGGAGAGGGAGAAGCAGACTCTCCACAGAGCAGGGAGCCCAATGCAGGATTCCATTCCAGGATTGTGGGATCCTAACCTGAGCTGAAGGCAAATGCTTAACTGACTGAGCCGCCCAGGCGCCCCTGTTTTGGTCTGTTTTTATTCCCAAGGATACATTCGGATTATGACAGCAAATGGATCACTTGTTACCCAAAGAACAAATCTAATCAAGAAATGGGCAGAAGACACGAACAGACATTTCTCCAAAGAAGACATCCAAATGGCCAACAGACACAGGAAAAAGTATTCAACGTTACTTGGCATCTGAGAAATACAAATTAAAACCTCAGTGAGATACCACCTCACACCAGTCAGAATGGCTAAAATTAACAAGTCAGGGAACGACAGATGTTGGCGAGGATGCGGAGAAAGGGGAACCTCCTCCACTGTCGGTGGGAATGCAAGCTGGTGCAGCCACTCTGGAAAACAGTATGGAGGTTCCTCAAAAAGTTGAAAATAGAGCTGCCCTAAAACCCAGCAATTGCACTACAGAGTATTTACCCCAAAGATACAAATGTAGTGATCCAAGGGGCATGTGCAACCAAATGTTTATAGGAGCAATGTCCACAATAGCCAAACTACGGAAATAGTCCAGAGGTCCATTGACAGATGAATGAATAAAGAAGATGTGGTATATATTTCGCAGCCACCAAGAATTTGAAATCTTGCCATTTGCAACTACGTGGATCAATCTAGAGGGTATTATGCTAAACGAAATAAGTCAATCAGAGAAAGACAATTATTATATGATCTCGGTGATATGTGGAACTTGAGAAACAAGGCAGAGGATCATAAGGGAGGAGAGCAAAAAAATGAAACAAGAGGAAACCAGAAAGGGAGATAACCCATAAGAGATTCTTAATCATAGGAAACAAACTGAGGGGTGCTAAAGGGGAGGGGGGTGATGGGGTGGGATAACTGCGTGATGGACATTGGGGACGGTATGTATTGTAATGAGCACTTGGGGGGGTCACAGAAGACTGATGGATCACAGACCTGTACCACTGAAACAAATAATATGTTAATTTTAAAAATGGAATTCTTATTAATTGGTTTGTGCCAGATTAAGTACTGCAATGATACGGTGAATAACCGGAACCTTACCCCAAGGATTTTCCTGAGAATGTTGTCTTTTCTTCCTCTGTTTTAAACCTTTAAACCATGAAGATATGAACACTCCCTTATTGATAAACAAAGAGGAAATACTCCCCTGATGTTAGGGGCCCTTATCATGAGGCTCTTTCTAGCATTCTGTCCACTTCAATTACCAAGTAAAGCTACAGTGTTCATTATTTTCTGGGTACAAAATGGAAAGTGATTATTAACTGCTCTTAAGGGGAGTTATAATTACTGTATCACCAAATGCAGAGCAAACTATGTTGCCTTTCCCCCTCCCTTGCTTTAATGCGCCAGGGGTTCCAACATATCCTCACACTGTTCCAATTTAAAGAGTTAAAAAGTGCTGATCCCCAGCACCTCCGGCATTTGCGGCCTCCCAGGAATAATAGCAGCACTTACCTACCTAAAATAAACAAGCAGACACTCTGAGGATGGCTGGTCAATGGTCTTGGCCACGGCTTCGTCTTTATCACAGTGGCAAAGCCAGGAAACTCTTGGGCATTTAACTTTATCTGAAGAGCAATAGCGTCACATCTGCACTCATGAGCTCAGAGGGTCCTAGAGATTCAACAAGACCAAGGAATCTGACTAATAAGGTGATGAGGAGGGGCTCGTTCACCCTTCCTGCGGTTAGCCTCAGTGTTTATTTTACGCAAGGGAGAGACGGTGTCTAACTACGAACAGAGCACGTCCAGAATGCGTCGCGCCCCTCTCAGCATTTCTGCTAAGAGTCCAAAATCCTGGGGCACCTGAGTGGCTCAGTGGGTTAAAGCCTCTGCCTTCGGCTCAGGTCATGATCTCAGGGTCCTGGGATCGAGCCCCACATCGGGCTGTCTGCTCGGCAGGGAGCCTGCTTACCCCTCTCTCTGCCTGCCTCTCTGCCTGCTTGCGACCTCTCTCCTCTCTGTCAAATAAATAAATAAAATTTAAAAAAAAAAAAAAAAGAGTCCAGAATCCTTCCCTGAACCATATTGCCTGCTCTAGCAGCCTTTGGCAGGGCACGGAGACCTGCCCGGGCAGTGTGGTGGGCCCATCCCAGGGTGCAGAGGGATTCGGGAGCATAGCTGAATCCGGGTCTTAACGCTCAGCAGGTGCAATTTGAGCTCCTGTACTTCTTGACTCAAGAAGAGTTAATAGAGGCATCTTAAGCCATTGCAAGTTTGCACCTGCAAAAAGAAAACAAGGACCCCGTAGGGGGAGGGGCCGAATGCTTCAAGAAATCAAGGTGAGAAAGTCTTTTGAGCTTCATCTGCTTTATTTTCACAGTCCTGGTTTATGTCCACCTTTACTTCTGTGTTTGGAAGAAAACAAGGCAATCAGGACACTTTGACAGCAGTAACATCTGACTCTAGCTAGAGCTTCATTATCACGGAAGTTGTAGGCTATCCATTCTGGTGTTTGGATTCCCTCTGCATCTCCCTTCCCTCTTCCCTAAACCCACTTAGCTATTTTCTCCAGCTGTTGTTGGTAAGGAAATGATAAACACGCACATAGCTTAGGTATGACAATATTATACAGAGCTGCATTTTTGCTGCTGCTATATAAACTCGGCTCATGTATTGTAAAACCACAATAAGCAACAAGACACATCCCTTCCCTGAAAGCATATTTCCGTCTGGGTCTGGTTCTCATATTGAGATATTTCCCCCTGTGCTTCTTAGGTGGCCCCGCCACAGAAGGCAGCTGTCCTATCAAAGGATGGGCTCAGTGAAAACTTGCAGGCCAAATCAGGAGACTGTCTCCCTCCGTTTGCTTCTCTTGGCCCTGAGCCTGGGACTCAGTTTACCCTTCTCTCCGGAAGCCGAAGACCAAGGATCTCCACAGCTCACGGATTGCTCGTTTTGTGCACAACACAAATCAGATCCCGTCTCTCCACCTACCCTCGAGTCTTTCTTCCTTGGTCACAAGCTGTGGCTCCTCCCCTCCACCAAAGCCCCGTGGGAGGAAGTGTCCCAGCGACAGGAAGCACTTGACAGAAGATACGATTGCTTTTGAAATTTAAACAAAACGATCACCTCCCATGTTTAAGGTTTTTTGCTACATGTGCAATTGAAGGCAGGCCGATCTAGATTTGCCTTCTTACTTTGTTAGGATGTGCGAACACGGGACAAAAAGAAGGAGAACACCATCGCCTGAGGAATTTACTTTCAAGATGGCTGACTGGGAAAGTTCCATTTCTCACTTACGGCAGAACATGTGTTTCTCATTCCTCCCTCTTCCCGGGTGGCACCCATCCTTGCACTGGCCTTGGCTTCCACCGGCCTGGAGGGGGGTAACCCAGGTGCGGTGCCCAAGGAATGAGGGGTCTGCAAATTAGGGAGAGAAAAGCCACGTCTGTGGGAACGGGAGTGGAGAGTACCACCATTTCTTTATTTCTGGCTCCTCCCCCATTCACACTTGATTGCACATTCCACAGTGTGCAAAGGGGAGCATTGTTTATCCCTACAGATATTGGATTGTTGTTCTTCTTATCTGGTCTTCATAACTGTCTGCTTGATTTTCATTTCTCTTCCTCCTGGTTTGATTAATTGCTTCTCTCTTGACCCTGAAACCATTGGCCTGTTTATGCCAAAATGCTGACTCCCACAGTGCTGGGGCCTGGTGAATGAATAGATCTGCCACACAGAACTCCTTGTTTTCTGGTCTTTGTTAGTAACCAGTCATCAGCGGGACTGGGGGCTTTGTACTGGGGTCTGAAGAAAAAGACATCCCCATTGCTTAATTGTTGTCTCATTTAACACAGTCAAGGAAGCAGTTTCTTCGGGATAGGCGAGGTAAAGTTTTATGGGAAGGAGTGTCCCAGATTATGAGACTGTAAATTCAGTAGTCATTTGATTACCTATCAACCTTTCTCTATAGGAGTGTACTTCATCATAGATAGATCCTCGAAAATGTGTATTTTCATTGAAATTTTAAAAAAATCATTATAACAGCACAGAGGTGCTCTTTAAGACTGGTTACACGAAAACAAGTTTACAAATGGATAATCCCTCTTTAATTGAGTTCCTGCAAAAACAAGTATACTAGAGGTTGCATTCGCTTAAAGCAAAGGCAAACCTGAATGGTGACATGGTCCCACAGTGCCACTGAAGCCAAGACGTGTGTACCCCCTGGCCACACCTGCTTTTATCTGTGTCTGTTTACTCGGGCTGCCTTGTACAGAGTCCCCGACGAGTGTCAACCGGGCTACCTCTGTCCTGCTCGTAGATTCCTCCTACCGGTGACTCAGTATGACTTCATTTATTTGAGGTATTGCGCAAATATTGTCAAGGCTCAAATGACTCTAGGCGTTGTTCATGCAACTGGAGGAGAATCGACACTCATGACCTATAGAAGCCCTGGGAGTAGTTCTTAGCACGTAGTTCAATTTGGGGTTGTTCTCTGTTGGTCTAGACAACCTGATCTTCCCAGATGGGACTCCGATGTCTGTTGGGGGAGAAGTGCTGTGTGTGGGGCAGGGACACCGAAGGGCTCCGACCGTGCATGTCGGATGGGTTCCTTCCTCGCTAGCATTTTGCCAGATTGAGCCAAGAGAGGAGGCTGACAACATCAGTGACACTTCGCTATCGAAAGGTGCCTTTCCCCCCTTCCTCGTGATGGGACTTAGCCACAAGCTAAATTAAATCACAAAACACTACAGAGCTTAATGTCTTGGACAGTTTTCTTGAAATGTGTTCCAAACAAAATCCAAATGTCCTTCTGAGACTAAATTCTTCATCTCATCCTACGTCAAACCTGAGAACTAGTTTAGAACTGCAGTAACTATTTGTTAGGAACTTGTTGAACGTACCCTCGCTTACACATAACCTGGTCTTCCTGTTTTATGGGAGTGATGATAGAGTGTTTTACTAAGAAGGGACATGAGAGAGGGGCCAAGTAAGCTGGTCCTAGTCTGAGCTGCCCCATCGTCTGGGAGGGTCCGTGCCACGCGTTCCAAAGGGAGATGAAGGCCTTGCCCTTAACTAAGATCCTTCCCCAGACCAGGAAGGGATACTCCAACTACCAGCTCAGTCATCAACCCTCAGTGCAAATGGGGCTACACTCTGGGGGGTGATTTTGCCAGGGAAGGTGACTGACCCCGCAGACAATGCCTCCTTTCTCAGAGTTACTCGTCGGCCCATTCCTGCTCTCTAGGAGTGGTAATGCCTGTGAGCTCCCACTTTCCATTCATCAATTCATTCATCCCCATTTCCCTGGGCCTGCTGCACATAAAGCCCCATGCTCCACGTTGGAAATGCCAAGCTGAGCAAGACCCGCTGCATGGTTCCCAGGAGTGCACAGTCTAGCGAGAGGAGGCCTCCCTGTGCATAGGCAGCCAGCACAGCCTCTTTGAGAAGTGCTGTGATCGAAACATGGATAGAGCATCAAAGCAAACAGAGCAGGTGTCAGTATAGAAATTAATGGCTCACTCGTAATAACGCCCGCCTCTATAAGCTAAAAACTGAGATAGTCTTTAAAACCACTCGTTGCTCACTCTTGGACTTTGTCTTTTCTTTGCTAATGATACGTGTGGGCAAATGTATGTTTCGGCGTGGGGGGCTGGGGTGGGGGGAGGCGTGTTCTTGGAGGTATTGGCTTTGTTATGGTGCCCACCCTGAAAAAAATGAGAACTGAAGATATAAAGCATACACTTCAACGTACCCAAATGGGGAGTTAATTTTAGATAATTTCTGCTTTAAAAATATTTATATCCTAAGACATCATCTCAAGACACGTCTCTAGATATGGATGGAAAAATTGGTAGTGAGTTTGTGAATGGGTCGTGAATTCAAAATGTCAAACAGGACATTGGATGTGGAAGTGGGAGAAATTTTTCACCCACCAAATTTATGCATAGGGAAACAGGCGAATTAAGAAATATAGTAGAAATCCCAAAATGCCAGCTGAAAAGGAAATTACTAGGGTAGATAATGAGTCTTGATTAAGGGAAATGCCTTACATTTGCATTACAGATTTTTAAAATGCATCTCAATTCTTATCATTTGCTACTTAATCAACACTCATTCCTTGCTAGCCTGCATGATTAGGGGTAGGAGTGTGCTGTGCACACATCCATGTGTGTGCTCACGCTCACGTATGCGTGAGTGCATGCACTGTGTCCTCTCTCATCGAAAATGCAAGCTCCTTTGTAAGGAGTACAGTCAGTGACATTGTAATAGCGACATAATGGGACAGATAGTAGCTACACTTGGGGTGAACACAGCCTAAATGTCTTACCTTGTCAAATCCCTAAGCTGTACCCCTGAAACTAACGTAGCATTGTGTGTCAATTACATTAAAAAAAAGTGCAGACCTTACCAAAAACAAATATATAGAAATAAAATGTAAGCTCCTTGAGGGCAGGGATTGATCGGATCCCGAAGTGCACTACTATTTCTGCTGTTGCTTTTGCCCAGGCTGACCCCAAATCCATGGTTCGAATCCTGCCAGCTCAGACATGAGCCGGTATTCCTTCTCGGCTTCAATCCCCAGCTCTTTCTGGGAGCATTGGTACATCATGATGATGCTATTGCTTAAGGGCTCCTAAGTCTTGGGAGGGAAGGAGTTAGTGGGAGCAGAGTTCTTCCCTCTTTCCTCCCAAGAGCTGGGTAGTAACATCTGCCAGGCTCGTGAGGGGGAACAGAGTCAAATGATGGCCATTGGATAGCGCAACGCGTATGTGATGGAAAGCATGAGTCCAAAGGAATTTGGAATGCACGTAATGGAGTAACAAGAATGAATAGTTCAATTAGATCTGGTAAAGGAACATCCAGTCATAGGATCTGGGAAAAGCTTGATGATGTAAATGAAGCTGGGGTCACAGCAGGGCTCCCCTCACAGCTAAGTGTGGGTATCCGCGCGGGAGAAGGTTGCCAAGGCACCCGGCAGGAATCGAAAAGTTGATCATTTTCATTGGCAATACGGTGTTGTGACAAAACGCGGGGAAGAAACGTCCCGCGGCGTGGATGTCTGTGGGGAAAGTCAGCAGTCACCTAGAACATTGCCTCTTAACCCTCCCACTTAGAACGGAACTTGCTGGAAGATAGGGGCTTCTGCTTCCACTTTATGTCACTCCGTACTTGACAGGTAGTGAGACTCCAAGGACGGTTTTGTGAGGCAAATGCATGCACAGCTGAGAATGGCCCTTTGAGGAGAAAGTGGGAGGTCAGGAGACTGCAGTCTTTATTGGACAAAAGGTCAACATTCATGAGTGAGAGCAAAGAGGAGGTGTCTGGGGGCGGGGAAGGGATGGAGGAAGAAATTCCAAAGCAGGCTGCAGATCAGGCTCAGGAATGTGTTTCCGTGAGCAGCGGAAGTGGACCCCGAGCTGTTTCTGATACATTCAGGCAGGGGTGGGAAGGAAGTTGAGGAGAGGACGTGAGCTAAGTGTTTAGAGGGGAGCACTGGCTGGTCCCTGGGGATGCGGAGCTCGGCCAACCCCGAAATCCCCGAAAGGCTCAGGACCTGTGTTCTGACTGGACTTTTGCCCAGAGCCATGTTGAACCAACCCGGGTGGGTGCTAACCACCTGTGGTGACGGCACATCTCTTTCAGGATGAGTGTGGCTGGAGGGGGTAATTCTCCGGATTCTACAGCTGACGCTCTAGGGCAAGAAGGACTTTGTCTGCTGGCTTCCCAGCTCATGCGATAATTAGTAAACGGTGACTGTGCTGGTTATTCCCCGCCCACCCCGATTCATTCTCCTCCGTTTCCTGCTTAGCTCCGTGTCCCCACCCTGGAGGGCTGCTTTCCTTCCATTCCCGGGCTTTCCCCGGGGGCGGGGGAGGGGGGCTCAGCCAGTGAGAAGCAGCAGCAGGAGATCAGAGGTTGGAAGGAGAGAGAGGTTGGGGTATTTCTTCCCTGCTCTCTCCTTTGCTCTGTGTCACCTCCCAGCCTTGGCTTTCACCACATTCTGTACCACCACTTCCCCTGCCCCTTCTAGCCTGGGCTGGTGATAGCTTCCTACCGTTTCAGTGTCTGGGGTTGTGGCGGACTCTGATGCCGGACACTAGTCTCGGTCCTCCGTGTGCACTAACGCACTTAATCCTTGCAACACTTTATTGATGAAGTCGAGGCACAGCGAGGTTAAGCTGCTTGCCCAAGGTCACACAGTAAAGGGCAGAGTCAAGGTTTGATCCCTTGCAGTTGAGACGCCGAGCACTCACCACAGATACACCCTACCTCCTCTCCTTCCTTACATCACTTCCTTGGAGCACGGCTAAGGATGAGAACGTGAGACCCAAAGAGCACCACAGTACACGCCAGAAAGGTTCATATGCTAAAGCTTATTCATAGGAAAATCTCTCAGATCATAATCAACTTATTTTACACCTAATTCCAACAGGATACGATATTCCTATTCCAGTGGTTCTCAGCTTTGGTTGCACAACAGACTTACCTGGGAGAGTTTTAAACTATCCCTATACTCAGGTCAGGCCCCAGGCCAATGAAATCACAGCTTCGGAAAGTCAGACACAGATAATTTTTTAAACGCCCAGGAGATTTCAGTAGGCTGTGGAACAATCGAGAACCACTGTCTTAGCGCTCAGCCGCGATTGCTAGAAAGCAGGGATTATGGGTGAACAGGCGTAATGCTGTGTGTAAAGAGTAACAGCTAACAGCTAGACAAAGGGAGGATAAAGGGGAGTTATGGGAGTTTGCACAAGAACCAAAGGAAGAAAAGCATGGTCTGGGTTCATTTACTGCCCTCGCGAAGTGATCCAAGGTCTGAGGACATCTTATTTTCTTATTAAATTAGAACAATTTCCCTGAGTCACTTTAAAAAAGATTGATTTATTGTCAATATACTTGGCTTATTGAAATAAAGAAAGTGTATACCCTTTAGAAAGCCTTTTACCCCCAAATTTTCTATCAGTAAGGTGGTTCTTAAATAGGGTAACTTCAAATGTTTGAAAGACTCACTTAACTTACAGTATTTTCAATTCATCTATAGATTTGCCATCTATACTGAATGAGGAACAGAGGTATGGCAGCAAAGTCTGTCAAAATACACCCGCTGGCCTTCAGCAGAAAGCGAAGTTCGCCTGCTCCCGATTCATGGTCACAGGTGACATTTTTACATGCTTTGGTCCTGGCGTGGGTGATCACACAGAGAGGAAGGCTCATCGGGCCATGGCAAGAACACCGGGCTGGGCCAGCGGCTGGTGCCTTTGGAAATGGGCCTGGCACGAGGAAAATGCAGACTTCGTCTCTTTAAACGTCAGACGTGGTCTCCTAATTGTTATTGTTGGTTGTTCCTTTTGGACCGGGGTTAGAATATTCCAACAATCTGTTCCTGACGGCAGACCAAACAACTTTTATTTCTTTCTTATGTTCTTGTGGCTGGCCTTCTTGTTTACATGCTTGCCGGCAAAGAGCGGGTGCTGGGGTGTGATAGGGCTCGCACGCAGCCCTGCAGCTGGCCTGGGTCCACTGTGGCCGCGGGCTCATGCTCCCCACCATTAGCCATCATGAGGCTGAGGGGAATTCAGCAAAGGCCATTTCCCGCTGAGCACAGAGCCTCTCTTCTCTCACCCACCTCCCCCCTGCAACTCTGCTGCCACTAACTCCTTCCCTCCCTGCCCTCAAAGGGCCCTGTGCTGGTTTTTTAGTAGCTTACCCTGAAAGCAAAGATTTTACCCCAGGGACGCAGGGGGAACTTCGGGCTGAGGCTCCTGGGGAATTTTCCCACCTGCTGAGTTTCTCATTTGTGGCACTACTGACATTTGGGGTCACAGCATTCTGTGGCGGATGCTGCCCTATGCCTTGTGGGATATTTGGTAGCATCCCTGGGCTCGACCCACTGGATGCCGAGAGCACATCCTCCCTGAAGTTGTGACAATGAGAAATATCTCCAGACATCGCCAAGATCTCCCGAAGGGCAAAATTGCCCCTGGTTGGGATCCACTGTGCTAGGAAAAGATACGGGGAGACCCTAACCTTCAACCTCCCGTGGACGCTGAGGTCAGGGACTAAACTAATCTTAACAACTTTTGCCCTAACACCTGGCTGTGAGGTGTGTGGGCTGTTGTCGTCTGTTGGAACTGTTGTCATAGGGATGAGGAATCAGGCCTGTTCTATACAGGACCCTTCTCTCCCATCCCTTCCTCCTCGTCCCCAATTGACTGGGATTATCCCAAGGTGGGAGTTATCCCAAGGTGGAATGAGCGGCGTTGGGGTAGCTGATCTTCCCCATGGGGCAGGCTGGTTAGCTTCTATCTGTTCTTCCAGAACCTTCTCCACTCTTCTCTGCTGTGTGACTGAGTCTCACCTCTATTTTCTGGTTGGAGGGAGAAAGGAGGTGAGGTCAGAGCATTTACTCGTTAGCATCCCTCATCCTGCAATGTCACTGTGGGCTGGCTGGCTGTGCCTCTGGACCAAACGTCCCAGCTCCCATTGGGTGTGGTGAGGGAGGCCTCTCACGTACTAGCCTGGATGGCTGCACTACTCTTGGTTTTGCTGTGTTCTGCCCTCCCTCATAGCTGGTGCTGGCATAAAATCCTCTGAATTCTGTTAAATTAGGATAATTCGAATAGGTCCTATATTTCTCACTGGAACTTTGTCTAATGCACAAAGTCATGAGGATACATGGACTTTCAATGTCTCTTCTACTCCCCAGATTCTATGATGCTATGGTAGGCACAGGGGTGCACCTCCCTGCTAAGATTAGTTTAGGTATGAGTCTATGACCCCTTCTGGTTTAGTTGAAAAGGAAATTCTACAGGGAGGCTACTGGTAAAGTTTCCTCTTAAAAAAGAGATGACAAATGTTGTTCCTTTTATCCCACCTCTGGACACTGTGACAGAGTGTGACATCCGGAGCTGCAGCAGCCATCTTGTTGTTAAGAGAATAGCAAAGTCCAAAGATGGAGGGGTCTTGTTCCTTGATGACATCTTTCAACCAATGAACGAACCAAATTCAGAACTACACTTCTTCCAGAATTATGTTACATTATAAATGTTCTTATTGTTCAACCTAATTTTACTTGAGGTTTCTGGTACTTGGCCTGCAGCCCAAAGGACACTTAATACACCGTTCTTGGGGCTCATCTCATTTAATTCACTAATAGACTGGAATCTTTTGTTTGGATCCTCCTTTTCTTGTTGGAACTCTTCTCTTTTCTAGAGAGAATCACAACCCAGGTGACCCTACCTGGTGTCATAAATGCTATTACACGTGGACACTCATAACTCTAAATGTAAATCTCTAGCTCTGACTGTATAGCCCTGTGTACGTGACGGCCCACTCGACCTGCCCCTGGCACAGCCAATGGACAACCCTAACTTGACATGTCCCAAACAAGTTGTTGGTATTTCCTCTAAAACCTTCTTCTTCTCTGGGCTTCTGTATCTCAGTTAAGGACATCCTCTTCTTGTACAGTCTAAAATATTGAAGTCAGCCTTTACTCCTTTCTTATTCCATGGCATGAAACTCTTACCCTACATCTAATTGTTTAATGTTATGTTCCAAACATTTGTTTCTTACCTCTTTCACCTCTCCCACTCTCATCTAAGCCATGAACCTCTCTCTCTTGCTCCTTAGGGGAGCATCAGCTCTTCCTGTGTCCCCTCTGGTCCCTCAGCAGTCTGTCCTGAGCACATCAGCCCAAGTGAGCATTCTAGAAGAAGTCAGACCTTGTGAATCCCCTGCTCAAAATCCTGTAGTGGTTTCCTGTGTCAATTAGAACACATACACTCCAAAGTCATTACGCGGGCTTCCAGTGCCCCATATGTTTGGACCCCTAGACAGCTCTCCATCTAACTCCTTACTGCAACCATATGGACTTCTTTGTTTTCCTCGAATGTGCCAAGTAAAATGACCTTCACACTTACCACTCCCCATTCTGGAATGTTCTTCTGCCAGCGAGCGTCATGTCACATTCACGTCATTCACTTTCTTTAGACCTCTGCTGAACTGTCACTGCCTCCAAAAGAACCTCCTTTACCAAGACCTAAACTAGCATTCCTCTTCATTCTTGTCTTTTTACTCTGCTTTATTTTGATTCTCGCAATTCACCACTCCTTGACAATAAATTACACATGTGTTTACTGCTTATCTGTCTCTCTGACTTGCATATGAACTCTGTGGGAGCAGGGATTTTGTTTTGCTCACCGCTGTGTCTTCTGCACTTAAAACGACAACCGGCAGTGGTAAGATTTGCTGGATGAATGAATGGTTCATATGCCACTATCCCCTTATCATATAGCGGGAAGCTGAAGTAGAAACTTAGGTTACAGAGAAGGAGGACGGGCTGCTAGGATTAGAACACAAACTTTGACTCTTCTGGCCCAAGGCTCTTTCTATTACTTTATACTGTCCCTACTACATGAATAAGCTCATGATTATCTTTTCTTCAAAAGTAATTCGCAATTTTATGGGAAACAGAGTCATCAAGTGTAGATAATGGGTCTCCAATTAGGCAACTTGAGTCAGCAAGTTTGAAGGGAGAGAGAGAGAGAGAGAGAGAGTGTGTGTGTGTGTGTGTGTGTGTGTGTGTGTGTGTGCAGGGGTGGAAAGTAGTGCTGGGAGGTGATGAGAGGTGCACAAGGCCTTCCTGGGTTTGGAAATCATATCACACTGTAAAACTGGTCTATATGTAACCTGAACAGTTCTTTGCCCTATAGCAAGGGCCAGGAGTCGAATGGATGCCTCTTTAGGAGGGAGTTAGCTTTCTAAGGATTTCGGAAGTGATCAGAGAAAGTGATTCATATAACCTCTTCCAGACTTTTATATCTCAAAGAGGGTAGAAGAGAGATTAAGGAAGCCAATAGTGAAGCTAATCGTGCAGCTCTGCCTATCATGTTGCCATGTGCCTGGGTGTGTCTGATGCAGACTCTTGAATATGACATCCAAAGAATAGAATGGGGAGTTGTGTTTAGTCTCATGATCAACATTTTTAAGAACAAATCTCCTACCAGCAAATTCAGGGCAGCCTATGGTATGCAAATCAGATGAGAAGCTTACTTGAAGGTGTTGACCAAGTGGCTTAGTTTGTTGTATGAGCTAATAATTAAAACTACCCTTTATCAGTTGCAGATGCTGTGTTAAGTGCTATTAATGATAAAACCAAACCTACTGTGAACATTTATTTCTTGCTTATCACATGACAGGAATATTTCTAAGTGTTTAACAAGCTCATTTGACCCTCATGGAGATCCTCGTGAGGGAGGCACTAGAAAGAAAAAAAAAATCTTAAAAAAGAAGAATAAAATTTAAAGACTTGACTTTAAGACTTCCTAGAAAGCTACACGGATCAAGATAGTGTGGTATTAAACATAGATGGTCAAGGGAACAGAAATAACATATGTGGACAACCGATTTTTGACAAAGGTGCAAAGAAAATTTAGTGGGAAAACCTGTTTCTTCCAATGAATGATGTTGATGCAATTGGATATCCATATATAAAATAATAAACTTGAATCCATATAAATATTAACTCAAACTGGGCCAGAGAAAAATGTGAAACCTAAAACTGTAAAACTCTTAGAAGAAAATATAGAAGAAAATGTTTGTGACTTTGGATTAGGCAAAGATTTCTTAGCTATCACATTGAAAAGCATGATCCATAAAAGAAAAAAATTAATAAATAAGACTTCACTAAAATTAAAAATGTCTGCTCTTCTAAAGACCATGTTATTAGAATGAAAAGACAAGCCAGAGACTAGAAGAAAATATTCACAGTACATACATCTGACAAAGTAATTGTATACAGAACAGATAAGAAACTCAATAAGAGAAACTCAACACTCAATAATAAGAAAACAACCCAATAAAATAATGGACAAAATATATGAATAGTCATTTTATTAAAGAAGACTTACAGATGTTGAATAAGCACATGAAAAGATGCTAAATAAAGTCATGGGATGTTGTCACTGTCCACTTATTTGGATGGCTAAAATTAATAGAAAAATCCAACCATACTTAGTGCTGGCAGGGATGTGGAGGAAATGGAATGCTCATGTACTACCGATGGACACATAAAATGGTACAACCACCTTGGAAAACAGCTTGTCAGTTTCTTAGAAAGCTAGGCATACATCTACCATATGACCTACTCACCCATCTGAGGAGTTTATCCAAGAGAAAATAAAGCACATGTCTATACTAAAACATTTATGCAAATATTCATAGAACTTCATTTCTAATTGATCCAAACTGGGAATAACCCAAGTAACTATCAACAGGTGAATGGATAAACATACTGTGGTCCATTCATACAAGGAATACCACTCATCAACAGTGGAAAGGAATGAACTATTGATACACACCACAACATGGATGAGTAGCAGAACGATTATGCTGGGTAAAAGATGCCAGGAAAAAAAAAGGGTACATACTGTATGTTTCATTTATATAAATTTCTAGGGATTGAATACTAACATATAATGGCAGAAAGCAGATTGTTGGTTTCCTGGGGATGGGTGGGAGTTGGAAGGGGCAAAAGGTGGGATTATAAAGGAGCACGAGAAAACTTTTGGGAATCATGGATATGTTCAGCCTCTTGGTTGTGGTGATGATTTTATGGGTGTATGTGTATGTCAACGTTATTAGGACTCACACTTTAAATATGTGTAGTTTATTGTATGTCAATTATACCTCAATAAGTAATGTCTATGGACATAGGATTATATGTGTATGACAACCCGGTGAGAGGGCACAGGATTGTACAAACCCTTCCCTAGGTAACCAGGGAGACAGACAGACACACACACACACACACACACATCAAAAAACTTACAGAGACTCGGCATAATGCTCTCAAGTTTTTAGGCCATATTCTTTATTCCCTTCATCCCTGCCCTCTATGTACAGTTTTATATATTCCTGAGGTTCAGTAGTAAAGCCTTCTGAGTTTATTTTCACTTCAAAAGGCTTTGTGTGAAATCTAATGCCTTGAGGGCACAAGATCCCAGACAGAATTGTGGGGTGGGGAGTGGAGAAGGGACAAGGGTAAGATGCTAACCTATCACCCAGCAGGTGAGAGGTGCCACCTAACCTTTCAGCTTCTGGAAGCTGAATTCTGTAATGAGCCGTCGCTGTATTTATCACCTAACAATTACTGCAATTGGATAAGGTGTGAAAAAACCTGGAAAACATTACTCTGTCAACTACTTGGTATTGTTGATGAAGCTGCCTGTGGCGGGGTCCCAGATACAATTGAAAAGCAGCACACAGCCTGTTAAAACGGTTTAGGTTCTTTCCATCCCTTTATTCTGCAGCCTGCTGCTGGCTTACAGTATGGCAATTGTTTTGTCAGATCACTAAAGTCGGTAATATGATTAGAACATCCTGATCTTGACTTTATATATGGTTTAGTTAAAATTGCATGGGGCCGGTTCAGCTACAGTTCAAGAAGTGCAGAGTGAAGCCTGAGCTGTTGCTAGGGAACGGTCTGCGGGCCCAGGTGCACTCCGTAAGGTGGTATTTACCTTGAGGAAGAGATCATGGTCTAAGGTCTGTCAAGTTAATAGAAGCGATTTTGTTGGCCTGCTGAAGGTGGAACCAGCTCACGGTACCAGATACAAATGACAGTGATTTAAAATAATAAACACAATTGGCAAATAGACTGGAAAGCATTGAGGCAGCTCTGTCACGAGGAGCCACATCATCTCAGGGTTGCTCGATGTCCACAGAATCAGAAAGAAAGGCTTAGATTTCATCATTCTGAGATCCAATTCTAGACCATTGGATCTTAGAATGTCACCGGCAATGTCTTGAGGCATCGCTGCTCATAAGAGAGACTGTCTCATCAAGGAAACCATCATGCTTTGGCCAACAGTGCCAAGATCATGTCTTCTTTAGATTCTTCCATGTTGATGGGTTGCATCACCCAGAGGGCCTCTATGACCCCCTGGTTTTTCTTTTTTTAAACTGATTTATTTTGGCCAACCAACTCCTTCATTCACATGGCCTTCCTCCAAACAGGCATAATGCAGCCACTTAGTTTTCTGCTTACTAAGTTAAAATCACATGCACATCCTCCTCATTCCTGTACCCCCAGATCATTGAGGCCAAATTTGAGATGCTTTCACACACTTTTATTTTATGTATATACAGATGATTTCTTGGCTTCCACAACTGGTTAATTACATCCATTCTGTTTCTCTAGTCTCTATGCATTTTACTAGTTTCACTCGGAGAGTAGCCTTATTTCCAAGTGTTTCGGAGGTACCTAACCAGCCTGCCTCCATTTCTCTTGCTCAACGGTCATGCTGACCGTTGATCTGAGTCCAAGATTTGCCATAAGCTAGCTTATGATTCAGCGAATCCATTCGTCTTGGGTCTTCAGTATGACTGTTAAGATCTTGGGCACAATATTTCCCCAACTCACAAGGATGAAAATTTTTTTTAAAGGGGGAGCACTGAGCTTGAAAAACTGAGAATGAGGTAGAAAGATTGAAAGATAAAGGCACACGTAATTGCCTTTTGCACTCTTTTTTAATACCTGATCTGTAAATCTAAGAAATGCCATTGTGTTTGGTTGAATGAATAATATAATTTGGCACTCACTCTAAAAATCTACTTTTATTATTATTTTTAAGATTTATTTATTTGTTTGAAAGAGAAGAGAGAGCGTGGGAGCCGGGGGGGGGGGGGTGCACAGAGGGAGAGGGAGAGGAAGAGAATTTCAAGCAGACTCCCTGTTGAGCACAGAGCCTGATGAGGGGCTCGATCTGATAACCTTGAGATCATGACCTGAGCTGAAACCAAGAGGCAGATGTTCAACTGACTGAGCCACCCAGGTGCCCCAAACTCCATTATTATTAATTTGATTTTATGTAATAAAGAAATGTTTAAGCTATATCAGCACCTTAATTTCCAGCCAAGTGGCAGATTATTATTTTTATTTCTTTTCTCTCCCTAAAACTGAGAAAACTAACATGCAGCCTTTAATGACTCTACGTCAGATCTCCAGGTGAAAATTTTAAAACTTAGGCAAAAAATCCAGATATATTACCTTTGGGATAATAAAGTCAGAATTAAAAAAAAAAAAGGTATGTAACTATGTGTTCAACAGACATTGATCTAGATGGTCAGATGTGTGGCAAAGGTTCATCCAGATTCCCACGCAGGAGTTTTTTCCACTAGTGTCCTCAACCTGTCAAGGAGATCATCCTTGTCTGCATCCATTTCCTTATCCTTTATTAGGTATTTTCTGGAAGTCTCTGTTTCTTCTCACATTTGAACTCAACTGGGAGGAGGACAATCTTTCAAGATGTATTTTCCACGAGCCAATGTGATGGATGCAAACCAGGCTGACACCATCCAGAATTTCTCTCCTTATCAACTGTCTCCACACTGTAAGCTATTTTGACAGAATCAAACACAATATGCAAGCCTTAATAGGTGACTTTTGGCCTCCGAATGAAGCATTACAGGGTATCCTGTTTCTATTTTTCTTGACTTTCCACAAAGTAATTTTATATCATTAGGAGCCAAGAAGCATTTCCCGTAATTAGGGTTTGCTACTGGCACTTGCTCCTCGAAACATTCATTTGTCCAGCTCTCAGACTTAGAGGACTGCACTGGAATTGTGGGGTTTGGAGCAGGGTGGTCATAGTCCTTCTCACCCTGGAGTCCTGGATAGAAAGTTCTAGAAACAATGCTTCAACTGTGTCTTGAGATCTTATGAGCCTTTTTATACATTAATTGGAATTACTAGGAATAGGCAAGAGACCTTTTGGCCAGCACTGAACTGAGCTGTCACTGATTAGCTCTGTGTAACTGGTGTTCTCTGGGTCTCTGTTGCTTCAGCTAGAAAACACCAGAAGGGTTTGAAAGCAAGGGGCATCTAAGGACTCTCTGAGACAAATACTATTAGCATCTTTGTACTTGTTTACATTTCTCAGCCTTCTTCGGGTCAGTGGAATGCTGGTTGACCAGTTCTCCACTTCCCTGGCTTTCTTGCTAAAATGTCCCATACCTTCTCTCTCTTTTTCTACACTGCTGGAAGTGAAGGATCCTGAGATAGTGGGGCCATATGGTGGAAGAAGCCTGGATGTCTGAGGAAAGCTGCCTGAGAGAGCTACTGACTGTTGCAGGAGTGAGAACGCAACTGTATTGTGCTACAATGCCGAGATGATAGGGCTTACTCGTCGCCGCAGCTCACCGCAATGCTACCCTGACTAATGTGTTCCTCCAGCCCTAAAGTTCTGTGTTTCTAGGGAATGGCAGAGTACAGGGCCAAGGCAGAAAGAGATTTGAACACAAGAAAAGAGGCACAAGTTGTAAACCTACTGTTTAATTGGGGGTCGTACTCAAAGCTGCTTCTCTAAGTGGGCCAGGGGAAAGAGCAGGGGCTCTGGGTAATATTTGAAGGTTAGAGGACACATGGTTCCTTTAGTGTAATGATGACTCTGTTACAAGGCCCTGGTCAAACCCAGAGGAATATCTTTTAAAAGAGAATAAAGGCAACATGTGGGGAAATAAGGACAGAGACCCCCTTCATCTATAAGAACTCAGAGTTTAAGGACAGAAAGAGCTCACTGATTCCTGCACTTGTGGTGTTAGTATGGAGACAGTGAGTACAGTCACCTTGGACTTTTCGGTGATTGGAGCACTTCTGTGGTGCTGCTTCTAGATTTTCCTTGTTTTTGTTTTTTATTGTAAGGAAACTGACAGGGTCTGTGTGGCTGCTGATCATTTGGGGGGAAAAATAGACTGTTTCTCTCATGTTCTCAGTTTAATCCTTTTTCAGAATGGATTCCCATAGATAGTGTTTTCATCTTGACTTATTTTTACCCAGTGAAAGTACCATTTTCATGAAACCCCCAAAGCTTCATATTTTAGAATAAATGAGGCCTCTTTCTGTGGGGAAAGAAAGCCACAGAAGACACTGGGAAACCACATGGCCCCATGTTACATGAGGGGAAGTCTGGTAGGGATGTGAAAGCCTGTCTCTGCTCTGGGGTCACTTTCCGAGTCCCAGCTCCTGTTTACTTTCTGGACCTTGGTCAGGTGTCTTTTTGACAGTAACATTTCTGTGGCACTGCTCGGCTTTGTGATCCATAATCAGACACAGAAAGCCATCGGTGGGGAGGAGGGGGAGGGGGAGGACTCCATTTTCCTCCATTTCAATGAGAAAGTTAAATCTCGGTCCAGACGGTGCTTCTTTTTGGCAGGCCCACCTGTAGGACACTTCCCCTCTGGACAGGCTTCCCATTTTCCACACAAGCTCACAGGATCTATACCCCCCAATAAAATTCCCATCTGCCCTAAATTGCCATGTAGTCGTGATTTATACCTCAATAAAACTACATCTTGAAAAGGAGAATGGATTTGATTCTATAGCTGACATAATTTATGCATATTTTAGTTTTGGAATGCTCAGTATTTATGCAAGGGGAGAAGTCTTTATGATGAGATGGGTATATCTACATACACGGAACTAATGACAATGAGGACAGCGGAAATGTCCCCAGACCTCTGGGCACTGGACTCCCATTCCTACTGAAACATCCACAGCCTCAAGCAAGGGGCCTCTGGATTCTCTGGATATCAGAAACCCCCATGCGGCTTGCTAAAATTATGCATTCCTGGTCTTCACCTTGGATCTCCTGATTTAGATTCACTATGAATGGGGTCCAGGAATCTGTTTTGAGAATCTTTGTTGGTGACTCTGGTCACAGCAGCATTTGAGAAACATTTTCCTTAAGGTTAGGAGATCAAACCTCTATTTCTGGTTCACAACTGGTTACCACCAATTAACTATTTGCTGAAAGAAAGGGAAGGAAATTCATGCTTTTTTAGGATGCCTTCTTCGTGTCAGGCATTGTGCCTGACACTCTTAAGTACCTAATATTTGAAATTTTCCAACAGTCTGACAAAGTTGGCACAATTATCCTTTTTTTTGCAGAACAGAAAACGGAGGTTCAGAGAGGGTAAAAAATATTAGTAAATACTGGGGCGGAAAGTTGAACCCAGATCTCTTTGGCTACAACCAGCCTATATTTCCCATGAAGCCACATTCCCTGACCATTCTGCTGGGCATTTTCTATGCACCCAGAATTGGACCAAATGTTTTAGGGCTCATAATAGTTTCCCCTCTAATCTACTGAGTGATATTATGAGAAATTTCTTAAGGGGATGATGAATCTCTGAGGAAGAGATGACTCTTTTCATTCACTTGGGACAACTTCCGCTCCCTTATACTGTGGACAGGAAGTGCAATGACCGGAGACCCCACTTGAGGCTAAGCAATCATCTGTCAGCTTCCAAAGACTGGGTGATGGGCGGCTCTCAATGGAATCCTCCTGAGATGGTCCTCAGCTGAAGAGAGCCTCTTCACGAATGTCATACCCCCCTCCCCTCTACCCCAGCCCCACCACTGGTCCAGGCAGGGGTATAAAGACCCAGCACCCTTACTGCCATTCCAGACAACTCTCCCCATGCACAGAGGGCCATGTGGTCAGCCTGGGCCTTAACTATGACTTTACTGCAGTCCAGCTCCCCTCCTGCCTCACCCTGCTGCCTTTGTTGCTGTTAGATATTCCGGAGAGCACCTCCCATAATCCAGCGTATGCTAGTCTCCATCTCTCCACAGTCTGCTTCTCTTGACCTGTCATGTCGTTACATCGAATTTTCCTCATGGATAAATTACGGTTCTGTTTGGGCGGTGTAACGGGCTTAATTGTGTCCCCCTCCACATCCACACATCCAAACCTAACCCACAGTATCTCAGAATGTGACTCTATTTGGTCTTTTAGGAGTTGGATCGGATATAGGGCCTTTAAAAGAGCATTCAAGGTAAAATGAGGTCATGTGGGCCCTCACCCCGGATGACTGGTGTCCTTATAACAGAAAGAGATTAGGACACGGACACACACAGGGGGAAGAACACGTGAGGACACAGTAAGAAGGCAACCATCTGCAAGCCTCAGGGGAAACCATACCTGCTGACACACCTCGATCTCGAACTTCCAGCCTCTAGAACCCTGAGAACGGAAATGAGTCGTTTAAGCCACCAGCCTGCAGTACCTGTTACGGCCACCAGAGTAGACTAACAGAAGCCGCTTTAGAGCTATTCTTCACTTCAGTCCCTAGTCTTTCATCCTTACTCTAAAGGAACAACCTGGAAAGCTGAACAAGTGAAACTATCCTTGAAGTATACCAAGGAAAGGTAATCATTCTCAGTGCATAAAGTTTTCGTAGTCCCTAAAATAGGTTGTATTTGTTTAAAGGCTGAGAAAAGAACGTGTGAATTCCTCCGCTTCGTTGCATCTCCTTTTTAGGACATCGCAAGCCTATGGCAGGTGTAAATATATACTTCGATGATCACTTTGAACCTGCAGTGGACCTGTATTTCGTGGGGACAAAAAAGGACACAGTTTGCAAGCCCTATCAGTCAACACGTTTTGGTCATTCATGAAGCAAGAGTCCAGCTGGCTGTTTTTTCTTTAGATAAACCATCACAGACCAAGTCCAACGGCCAGCTTCCTGCCTTAGTATAAAGGAGAAGAGTGAGGAATGCCAAAGAAAAAGTTCTGCAGTTTAGAGGATTTTTTTCCCCCCAGCGTTCTTGTTTTTCCGAGCCAGCCCCATCGCCAGTGGTACACTGGGAAATTCCTACCAGCTCTCTAAAATGAAACAACCCTGAATTGTCATCTGTCAATTTTTGTGGTGTAAATAGCCCCATGATGGCCGCTGTTGAGTTACTCACGTGAACTCACTGAGAAGGATGAGCACAGTGAGCTCTGGGGAGCTGGAACTAGCTACCTCCAACACACCGCTGGTTCCTACAGAATTGCAAAGGAAGGCTGCCTGCCACCCAGCCTCTCTGCAGCTCATGATGGCGCCCCGTGTGTGCCCATGGGCTCTCCACCTTCCCTCCCTGTTAGTGTTTGCACAGGTAGCCCAGGGCTTGCTTTTAAGGATATTTATATGCTTAGCACAGGTTTCCCCAAAGGCTGTTTCTGGTCATGACCTTACAGCACCTTCATGGTGGCTCCCCAAACCAGACAATCATGGAACAAGGGGTTCAAGAAAGCAACCCAGTCTAGCCTGACCCAGATTCCTAAAGGCTCAATCTCTCCCCTTGGACTTTCTTTACACTCTGCTTCTCCCATGTTCTGCCTTGAGTGATTTCTTTGAGCCACATGGGCTTTACTTCCCATGTGCGATAGGACTCCGATTTCACTGGAAGCTTCTATCGAGGGTTTAGAATGTGCCAAGCACAGTTATAAGCAATTTGCATACCTCATCGTCGCAACAACTCCTGCAAAGAGGTGCTATTCTCACCCCATTTTATAGATGAAGAAACTGAGGCACAGAGAGGTTAAATAACTTGTTCAAGTTGTGAGTGGCAGGGCTGGGATTAAAATCCGGCAGCACAGCTTCAGGTTTGGATCTTTAACCAGCACACAGCCCCCAGAGAGCAGTACGGATGTGTCCCTAGAAACCTCTGATGACAAGGAATCGATGCTCTTTTTCGCTGTAAGGTGATACTGACAATTGCCAAATTTTTCCGTTCTAATTAGTCTAGTGTGAAGTTACACGCAAGTGTGTATGTGTGTGCCTGTAGTATTGACATATGGTTCATAATGAAAAAAAAAAAAGAATAGAAAACTCTACCAGAAGTGATAGAATTAATGATCCCAAAGACCCTTGGACTCTGAACATAGATGACTCTACAGCAAATCAAAGATTTCAGGCTGTAGAGTTGTCTGGTTTTCAGATCCAGAGTACCCAAAGTTGAGAATCAGCGTGTATTGGAAATGCCACAGTGCTAATGTTCATTGCAGGGACTCAAATGGCATGAAATATTGGCTTGCATTCGAGAGGCTAAGTTTTTTTGTTTGTGTGTTTGTTTGTTTTGCTTTGTTTTTGCTTTGTTTTTGTCTCAATTTAGTGGAACTGGCTGAGTAGGTCTAAATAAATGAGGAGAGACTATTTTTGGTTCACGCTTCATTAAGAAATTAACACTCATGCTGAGTGACTTGAAGAATCACAAATAAATGTAAATTGCCCAGTTTGAATCTATACAGGAGTCCTCCCTTATCTGTGAAACATACATTCCAAGACCCCCTAGGGGAAGCTGGGAAACACAGAGTACTGCACCCTATATACGCTCTAACTTTTCCCATACATACATGCCTGTGATAAAGCTTAATTTATAAATTACACACAAGAGATTAACAACAACAGGAATCAAATAGAACAATTATAACAATACACAGTAATAACAATTATATGAATGTGGTCTCTCTTGCTCCCAAAATCCTTTAGTGTCCCGTGCTCGCCCTTCTTCTTGTGATGGTGTGAGATGATCAGATGCCTACATGAGATGCAGGGAGGTGAATGATATAAGGCACTGGGACATAGGGTTAGGTGACTATTGACCTTCTTGATGACACTCAGAAGGAGGGTCATCTGTCCAGAACGGAGCTGACCACGAGTGACAGAAACTGTGTAGAGCGAAACCCTGAGCAGGGGGGGATTGGTGTTATTTGGGGTGGTGGGAGCTTCTAAAGTGTCCAATTCTATGACAGATTTTTGTCATGGGCTCTTGGGACTAGAGGGACTTTTAAGAGGTCGTTATTTTAAAACAGTGCAGTGATATGGCAATCTGGTTTTTAAAGACTTCCGGGCAAATCCTTTTATTTCTCATTGAAATGTTTTAAAAAAAATTTGTCATTTTACTTAACTTATAACCTTTCTCCCACAAATGAATTAGGGCCCTTTTTGGATTGACATGACTGCCCCATTGCTTTCTTATTAGTACTGATGGTTAGTTCTCCATGTGATACAGACAACAGATTGTGGATCTGAGCACATAAGGGAATTAACCTTTTTTTTCTCCTTTTAAAAAAGACTATCTAATTAGTTGAGAGAGAGAGAGAGAGAGCGAGCATGGGGGAGGGTAGAAGAAGAAGAAGAGAATCTTAAGCAGACTCTGCCCTAAGCACAGAGCCCAGACACTGGGCTCGATCTCAAGACTCTGAGATCATGACCTGAGCTGAAACCAACAGTCGGGTGCTTAACTCCCCCGGCCACCCAGGCGCCCTTTAACCTTTTTTCTTTTGAGCACAAGTTACTTTATACGCATTTCCCAGTTTCATCCTCAGGACAATCTCCCTATCTCTATTTTATAAATTCGGAGACAAAGATGAAAAAGAATCAAATAACTGGCTCGCGGTTACTTGACTGCTAAGCCTCAGGCACATAAATCCAGCTCTGCCTGACCCCCCAATGCCCCCACACCACCCACACCACAAATGCCGGTTGCTTCCATTACAAGTCAATTACAGGTGCATTACACATCCCTTGTTTGACTTAGCTTCCTTAAAACCTTTAGAAAGCCTTGGTTAGATAGGAGAATGGACAATTTTAACCCTAACCTCCACCTTGGGCCAAGTTGACTTTCTTGCTGAACGGCTGAATAGGAAAGAAACAGTTTAATACTGATTGGCAGATGGAGAAAGGAGACACCAGAGAACTGGCTAATCCAACCTAGGGCATCAGCTTCTGAATAGTTCAGTGAGTGTAACTTCCAGACTTGCTTGAGCACTAGTTGTACTAAGGGGAATATTCTATCTTTATCCTGGAAGATTACTTCCCCTGACATTGAAGGGAAGAGGATTTCCTACGAGCATCGGCATAACTATCTCAAAAGATTCACCTACCAGAGCAAAATTCGGTGGCCCGAAATCAGCCTTTTAAATCCAAATATTAGTTACAATCCTGAGTGCGGGTGGAATGCCATTTGGTTTATTGATTCAAAGGAATTAGTCTGGGTTGAGCTGGGTAAAAGGGAAGTGGATGAAATGTACGTTTTTCCCATCACGACTCACCGTTGCCCACATTTTCCCAGGTGCTTCTCTCTGTGACGCCAAGGAATGTTGAAGCTCTGGATCTTGAAAAAGACAACTCCCGTCTTAGTCTGCTGACCAGCTTCTTTCTTTTCATAACTCAGCTTAAAGAATGCACGCTCTTCTCAGGTCAGTGTGTGACATTCTGGAATTCACACCTTCTTGAATCTGAAAGATGTTTAAAATGTGAAAGTGGGTAAATGCTGACAGAGGTTGAGACACTTTTTATCACTTAAGAACTGCATCACAGCAGCTGGAAAAGCCAGATCCATAGTCCCATGAATGGAATCCATCATTCATTCATTCATTCATTCAGTTATGCAATCAAGGTTAGCATTTATGGTGCTCTCACTACTCATTTACCTGGAATTGCTAAGATGCAGAAAATATGATCCTGTTCTCAACGACCCCATAGTCTAATAGGACAAACCAAAAAAAAAAAAATACAGTTCCATAAAATGTTTCAGGTCCTCGGATAGAATATGAAGTGGATCTGGTGAGAGCACAGGAGGCGGATGGAGTGTTGAGTGATGGGCAGATATTTGCCAGGTGTTTCTTATTGGGGCAGAATGGTAGAAGTGAGCGATCCTTCGTTATCTATAGTCTACAATTTTAGTCCTTCCATTGATGCTCATTGATTTAACTTGTTTTTCCACCCCTCACCCCACTGCTTCTTTATCCCCCTTTATGTTGTTGCTTTTATCATTCTGAAGCAACCAAATGTGCCTGACTCTACTTCTCATCAACGGCTCGAGAAGGGCACTGCAGCCGTATGCTTTTCTTGTTTCCCTAAAATGAGGAAAACTGGTGCTTTGGCAATGTGGCTTTTCAACAGCTTGGATGCAAAGCCCGGAATTTTATTTTTTGGGAAAAATAACAGACTGGGCTCTTGGTCAGTTAGTATAGGCCAGCTTTCACTTCCCTTTCATGATCTCACAGCTATAAAGTTCAGTTTTGGGGTGTGTGTGTGTATGTGTGTGTGTGTATGTGTGTGTGTGTATGTGTGTGTGTATGTGTGTGTCCTTATGGACCATTGTTGAAATATATATTCTTAGAAAAATCCTGATATTTAAACCACATGGGCTGCACAGACATCTCTTTGAGAAGCAGGAATCTGAATCTTTGTCAAAGGAAAGTGTTTTTCCTATCAAGAATGAGAAATCAAAGCCAAATGGGTGTTTTAAAACGTGGAGCAGAAAAAGGATTACATCTGGCACATAGTAGAAGCTCAGCAAAGTGTGTGATGAATTTACCCAGCTGCCCTTATGGGGTAGAGGAGTCTTCTTAGAACTGCTTTCCAAACAGAGGGTAATTGGGAGTTGGTCTCCTTTTCCTTCTGCTAGGATGGGAATAGCTTCCTGTAATTTCGGTTTGATAAACACAGTATTTAAAATCTTGGTTAAGATGGGGAGAAGGGAATTTTCCTCTGAAGCACTTGCAGTGGCTAGGCTAGAGGACATGGGCCCATGACTCATTTGCTCTGCCTGAGCCCGTCTATGGTTGCCCAAATATCTGGGCCGCAGATGGAGAAAACCAGCAGTGAGGGTTACTGTTTCCAGAATTCAGTCCCTTTCCCCTTGAGGTATTCATGCCTTGAGGCATTTGAACTGCCCAAGGTGTCTGAGCTTAAAGGCAAGACTTCCCGGCTGATTTGTCGATGGGGATCCCATCAATGACAGTACTAGGAATGATAAGTAGATAGATAGATAAATAGATTTCATTAATTCTTTTTAAAAAAGATTTTATTTATTTACTCATGAGAGACAGACAGAGGCAGAGGGAGAAGCAGGCTCCCCGTGGATCAGGGAGCCCGATGCGGGGCTTGATCCCAGGATTCTGGGATCATGACCTGAGCTAAAGGCAGATGCTTAACCTACTAAGCCCCCCAGCCCCCCACATTAACTCTTTATTGTGATATATAACACATAAAAAAACAAATGTAGAGCTGATCAATTGTCATAAATTGCCTTCCAGGTGAAGGCACAGCATACCACCAGGACCCCAGAAGTTTTTCAACTCTCCTTCCAAAGACAACTCCTTTCTTTAAAGGCAAGACTGCCTTGAGTCCTGGGCAGGAGGCCCCAAGTTGGGCCTTGTCCCTCTGGGCTTCTAGATTTCCTCCACCGATGTCTCTTTCCAAAAAGGGAGAGGAATCCTTGAGGCCAAGAGGCCATGTCTACCTAGAACCTATGTCTCCTCTTCCTTTCTTTTCCCTGAAGATTTTATTTATTTATTTATTTGACAAAGAGATACACACAGCAAGAGAGGAGGGAACACAAGCAGGGGGAGTGGGAGAGGGAGAAGCAAGGTTCCCAGCCAAGCAGGGAGCCCGATGCGGGGCTCGATCCCAGGACCCTGGGATCATGACCTGAACTGAAGCCAGACGCTTAATGACTGAGCCATGCAGGCACCCACCTGTCTCCCTCTCTAAACCGTGCACTAAGCACAGCGACCTTGGAATTCCCCATCCAGATGATGCCGAGTCCGCTTCCAGACCTTCCTCGGTCTCTTCCTCCGGTCTACCCACCCCAGGGGTGGCCCAGGGGCGGCTATTTGTAGGAGGTTATGGATGAACAAACACAGACACATAAGGCCCTCGAGGTATGGGATGGGGCAGAAGGTGGGAAAAGGCTGTGGGGGTCTGGGAGCCCCCTCCTCTTATGCCACATATTCCAGAGAGAAGCTCTAAGCCGTCCAAGAATTCTAGGGTCCAGCCTGGCCTTCCAGGTTGTGGCGAAGATACGTTTGTTGAGGCAAGAGGATAAAACATCTTTTATTTAATACAGTGTGAATTTAATTTACTTTAAAATATTTAGGCCTATGCTTATGATATACAGTTCTCCATTTAAGCCCCGGAAATGTTAGGGGTGAGTCTGCCTAAAGGCTGACTCTTGAGTCCTATGGTAATCCCCTCCTTGCCTTGCTTTATACTTAACCCCTCTAGCATTCCTCTACACTAGAATCGCTTTTCCCTGTTTTTGAACTCTGAATCACACAGTATGTATTCTTTTATGCTAAATTCCTCCAGCCAGGATTACGCTCCTGAAATTCATCCGTATTATTGCTGACAGCTATAGTTTGCAACTTTTATTGCCACATAGTATTCCATTGTGTTGCTATCTATCCATTTCAATGTTGAGGGACAGGCGAGTTGTCTCCAGGATGAGGCCCTTGTGAACGGTCCTGCTAGGGAGAACTTTATCCATTTCTAACCCTAACCTAAGAATGGAATTCGCTGGATGATAGATACGCATTTCTTCAACTTTCCTGGAAAATACCAAATTGTTTTCCAAAGCGGTTGTACTAATTTATATTCTCACCAGCCTGGCATGAGACATCCCCTAGCTCCTGACAATGTCTGGTATTTCTTTTTGGTTATAACCATTCTGTGCTAGGAATATTCTAGTATACTGTTCAAAAGTCATTTTTTTTTCTTCTTCTTCTTCTTCTCCTCGTGATTTGTGTCTGAAGATGCTGAAGTGATTCTAGGAACTTTTCAAATTGACTGCTGCTAACATCAGTAAAGCGTATACTAATAATATTATTATTTATGATAACATCCACAGTTTTCATTTGAAATATGGCAGCTAGGAGAAGATCTACAGTCTTGGAAGATTCACAGTAGTAAAAATCCAAACCAACGGGGTTGGCCCATACAGCGTTTTTATTTTTTTAAAGATTTTTGCTTATTTATTTATTTGACACAGAGAGAGATCACAAACAGGCAGAGAGAGAGGGGGAAGCAGGCTCGGGGAGCCAGATGCGGGGCTCGATCCCAGGACCCTGAGATCATGACCTGAGCCAAAGGCAGAGGCTTAAACCCACTGAGCCACCCAGGTGCCCCTGGCCCATACAGCATTTTAAAATAATGCTGATTAGCAGACTGACCTGGGGGAGGGGGACTGTGACAACACACTAGCAATGCATTTGGCATCGACCTTTTCCTTTCATAGAGGTATGCATGTCCCCAGAGCATGCTCTGACCATCGTGGCAGCCCCGAGCACAGATTGCTGACTTGCCTAGCTGGGGCCTGTTGGGGCCACCCTAGAGGAAGAAGATTAGCTGGGGAAGGTCATCAGCATGCAGCTCATTAGCCTACCACCTCTGGCAGCACCTGTTTCTCCAGGAGGCGGCAGTAGCCATGGGCCCTGGTCAACGGAAAGCAAGGGACAGGCATAAGCGTCTTCTGCAGAAACGAGCATAGCCTCCTCACTGCCCACCTTCTTCTTGCTTTCTCCCTTCAACTTCTTGCTAATGTCCTCAACCTCTGCGTGCCTTGGTCCTTTTAATGTGCCCTCTCTGACAAAGCCCAGCTCTGAATGCACACCATTGTTTACTTTCTCTACATCAATCTCCCAGGTGTGGAGCATTGCTGGAAAACCCACACACCCTGCAGACGGTCCCACTATAAACTTAGGGCCACCAGTGCCATCTTGGCCCTTGTTATGGCCAGGCAGCCCCATTCTGCCTCCCATTTTCCTGTTCTAATAATAGATCCTCTCCTGGAAGGATGCATTGGTGCCCAGTCTAGACACGGCTGGCTGTTGTCCATTGTGCAAGGCCGTTTCAGACTTTCTCCGCTGTCCTCGAGTCCCTGGTTTTAGTGCCAGCTCCTCTACTGAGCCCTACTTCCCAACGCCACCATCAGCCCCAACGGGCAGTCTTTCCTCCTGTTTCAAGAAGGAAGCTGGAACTGCCTCACCCAGACTCCCTTGACTTCCCTCCTCATCTGCGGATTCATTTAGCAGCCAGACTCCTCCCTTTCTCCTTCCTGCCTCCTTGTGACAATAAAGGAAGTGTCTTCTCTTGTCCCCAAGGGTTTCCCTCGACATGGCCTCAATGCCTACTCAGGGACATCTCTTGATATTCTTCTCGTCTTTCTCTCCTTACTTCTTCCCAGGAGTTGTTGATTAGGCTCACGTCTCTCCCTGAAGAACCTGGTATTAGGAGCTTCCTTAGTCTGGCCAGGAATCTCATCCACGCAGGGTAAGAAGCAGTGCTTGGGCTTGTGTTGTGTTCCCATCCCCTCCAAGTTCTTATGTTGAAGTCCTAGCTCCCCGTATTTCAGAATGTGACCTTATTTGGAAATAAGGTCACTGAAGATGTAATCAGTTAAAAGGAAGTCATACTCTCTCTGGATCTCCCTTTCCTCATTTGGGACACAGGAGTCATGGGATGGCCGTTTTTGGGGTGGGCAGTTCCCAAATCTGTGGGAGCAGAAGTGGTGGATGGGAGAGGGCGGTTAGAAGGTGGGGGGGTCTGAGGTCCGCACCTTCCCCTTTGACCACAGCAGTTCCAGTTTTAAAAAGTTTACAATTTGGAACTCTTGGTGATATTTAGCTTAAGAAATGCATTTCACTGTTTAAAAAAGAAAATACAAAATTTAAATCTCCTGGCTTAGGTGATATCTCAGATCCTTTCTAACTTCGATAGACTATGATCACAAGATTTTGCAAGTGAAAGCATATGGGTTTGATGAACATATTGCACAGATTTTTCTCAAAAAAAAGTCCGATTTAATAAATTTTTCTTTTCCTGTAAAGGAGATTTGATGAAAGACTAAGTAACGCAACTTAATTTTTGAGCCTTTTAAAGACACTCACATAAAACATTCACGAATTGGAAAAGCAATTTTTTCCTGGGGTATAATATGTTGGAATTTGGAGTTTAGAAATATGCTTACTGTCTACCTGGGGCTCTGAGACTTTGTGCAAGTGAGTACTTGTACATGAACGGGACCTTCCGGTGATGAGCTCTTGAGGACAATCACTGTGGCTGCTCTGTCTTTGTTTCCTTGGGACCTAGCTCAGTGCCTGGTACACAGTAGGGGCTCCGTGAGCCCTTACTGAATGAGACTCCCCGAAGGTCTGTGAGAATTCTCGGTGATGGAGAAGAAATAGAACTTCTTTCTAAGGGAAGGGGTGAGCGGGGTGGAATCCACAAACCCAGATTAAGAGGGGGTAGTGTTCTTGAGCGAGGCGTGGGTAAAATGGCCCCATTTCCGCCAGTGGGACAGTTAGCTGTGGGAGGGGATAAGCCCAGTGGAGGAAGGCAGCTCTATGGCCTCCTAAGAATAGTCTGTCTAGGTTCCTGGTTTCCTGGAAAATCATTTCATTTCCTACCCAGAGACTAGTCGAGCACTGAGCCTACATTTTTCTTGTTTCCCCCTGGATATTTCTCTATCCTTATTATTTTTAAGGACCCCCTAATGGGAAAGAATCTGGGTAGCTAGTAGGGTAAACTAGGTTTTCCAACCTCTTCTGTCTCCCAGTCCACCATATGCAACTGACAATGTTCATGGCAGGAAGTGCCCTGGAAATCAGGAGACTTGGGTCCTAGTCCCAGGTGTGTGACTTTGGGCCACTCAGCCATTTCTCGACCCCAGTTTCATCCTGTGGAAGATAAAGGGTCAGACAAAATCGTGTCCTCAATTCCATATCTCATACAGGTTATTGCCTGGATGTATAATTGGTGGGACAGGAAAGCAGGAAAGGCATTATTGACCAACAAGAGTGTCTTTCCTTCCCTGTCTCTGTCTCTGTCTCTGTCTCCCAGTCTGTCTCTGACCCTGTCACCCTCGGCGATGTTTCCACTTCGCTGTACCTTTGAGAGGAGGCCTTGGAGGGGATGCTGGAATCGCAGTGCTATTTAATTAAAAGGCCCAGAAGCTAAGCATTTATCAGTTGTGAATATCAGAGATGTTACAATTTCACCACCTGGGGCATGTCCTGAGGGAATGGAGCCTGACCTGGATCGGATTGATGGTCAAAGGTGTGAGAAAGACCCTTATCAGGGGCTGGGCAATACCCCCCCAGAGGAGGAGAAGCAGAAGGA
>CM052802.1:116362711-116467633 GCA_028533885.1 Nasua narica
TCAGCACTTCATTTATTCTCACTACCAACGTCTCATTGGTGATGGGGTCTTGTCCTTCTGAGATCCTTAGCTCTCCTGCTCCCTCTTTCCCCCCATTCGGCCACATCTCAGTTGCCCCCATCTTAAGTCATTGTCTCACCGCTGGACCAGTGACATTTTCATCCTGCTTTATCCTCAAGGCAACGGGGGAAGACTTCGGAAGGTTTTGACTGGGAAGTAACTCGATCACAATTCTTTGTCATAAAAATCACACTGGATTTAGTGGATGAATTGGAAAGGTGGCTGGTATGGAGGTGCCGGGAAATCTGTTATAAAGCTGAGCCAGGACCCAGAGGAGAGATGAGAGGGTCTGGATTAAGCCCATGACAGAAATAATGAAGACGAGAGCAAGTGGCCGTCTAGCAAGTCGGTGGATAAAGTACGATATCTAATTGGAACTAGAAGTTCCAATGAGGGAGAGGGAGAGGAGGGAGAGGAAGTGTTTATAATAAATGTCTGGCAGATAGAAGTGGAGGAGATTGGATGGATGATAGGACCGTTCTGAGAAAGACAAAATGAAGAATTAAGCTGGTGAGAAAATGACGAATTTAATGCGGCGTGTTAGGTTCTGGTTTCATGTGGGGAATGTCATCTGTAAGCAGTTACGTATATAGTTGATGCTTGGACAACATGGGTTTTAATTGCACAGGTTCACTTATGTGCATTATTTTTTAAAGATGTATTTATTTGAGAGAGAGAGAGAGAGAGAGAGAGAGAGAGAGCGTGCGTGAATGGGGGAAAGGGCAGAGGGAGAAGGAGAGAGAAAATCTTGAGCAGACTCTATGCTGAGTGCAGAGCCCACCAAGGGGCTCGATCCCAGGACCCTAAGGTCATTACCTGAGCCAAATTCATGAGTTGGCTGCTTAGCCGACTGAACCACCCAGGCACCACCCCCCCTTGGTGTGGATTTTTTCCAGTAAATACGGTATAGTACTGCAGACCTTAGGACTTGCCCATTTCCATATATATACACACACGAGCCACTCCCTTATAATAAATCATATATATATCTCCATGCTATTACTTCTGTTTCTTTGGAAGACCCTGACCCTGATACAGCATAGGGTCTGAAAGATACAGGATGAAAGAAAAGAAAAGAGAAAACAATTGGAAGGAAGGAAGGGAAGGGAGAGTGAAAGAAAAGTGTGAGATGAATGAGTCCATGAGAGCCTACGTGCTTTCTCTCTTAGGGAGAGGGTGGATGACCATCTGACTGTCATGTCTGATGGCATCGATGACTCATCAAGATTATGTAACTAGAATTAGCCTTCGGACTCTGCTGTCCTGGAGGTTTTGTCTCATAAATGCTGGACTTCCCGGCTTGGCTTGTTTTCTTGTTACTTAGGAGCCGTTGCTAGCATAAGGTCATACTTAGAAAATTGAACCCTCGGTAAGATTACTCAGAGACTTGGCTGCTTTCTCCCTGGCCATTTTATCTTTAGATTGAAAAAAGAAACAGCTCGCTTTTCTGAAGCGACATTACACATCACTTTGAAATATGCCCTGTAGGCCAGCCCTGAATGCTGGTGAATTTTTTTTTTTGAAACTCATGAAAGAGAAGCTTTTGTTTTAAAAAAATGTCAGAAAAAATTTTGTTTGTTCGTTTTACTCTAAAGATCTTCAATAACCCAGTTTTTAGGAAACTGATGAACAGAAGCTGAGGCAGAGTTGAGAATTTGCCCAGCTCATACCCAGCTTAGTTCTGACCCAGTGACAAGATAATCTTAGAAACCACTGAGGTTTGTAAAGGAGAGACTTACTGGGCACGTAGAATTTATTTTGTTTTTGCTCTGTTTTTCAGAATCTTTTCTGTTATAATATTAAAGTGGCAGTAATGAGCTATTTTTTAAAAAAATTTTATGTATATATTTGACAGAGAGAGAGAAAGAGATCACAAGTAGGCAGAGAGGCAGGCAGAGAGAGAGGGGGAAGCAGGCTCCCTGCTGAGCAGAGAGCCCGATGTGGGGCTCGATCCCAGGACCCTGAGATCATGACCTGAGCTGAAGGCAGAGGCTTTAACCCACTGAGTTGCCCAGGTGCCCCTCTAGTGAGCTATTTTATCTGCAGTTCTAGCAGATAAAACAGTGCCATCTGAAATGGCTCAGAAAGATGCCCCTGCTTGTCCCGCTCACAGAGAGTGGTAGGTTCCAGATTTCAGTCTGGACAATATGGTGGTGTTTCCTAAGTTCACGGCTGCCTGGACCTGGGAAGAGCACCTGACCCGAGTTTAGACTCAAAGTCCTACACACACACACACACACACACACACACACACACACACACACACTGAGTCACTCTTCTCACTGCTTCTCTCTTTCCCTCTGCCCCTCCCCCACCCATGTGCACGCGCTCTTCTCTCTCTCTCAAATAAATAAACATTTTTTTTTAAAATAGATAAACAAACATTTTTAAAGAAAAACTCAAGCTTAAGAATTTTGATAATAACATGCACGGGCAGTGAAGTGGGGAACTCAGTGTTCTTATTAAGAACCACCCCTTGGCTCTCAAGCCATTCTGATCCAAGGAAAGCCTCGGCAGCTGGTGGCCATGGTGACTGCCATGCCCCTTTGTTGGTGGAGTGTGGTTAGTGCCGCGCTTGTGACAGGCAATTTGTCTGAATCTGTCAGGATTACACGGGCCTGTATCTATTCCCAACAATGCTATTTGTAGGAGTTTATGCGGTAGGTACACTTGTACCAAAAAACGTATACTGAAATCCTTGCACAAGTGCAACAAGACCTAGGACAGGGGTCCTTGGTAAAGCATTGTTGGTAAGAGAATATCTGAAACCACCTAAATTGGTGTTGATGTGGAATTGGTTTAGTGAATTATGTGAACCTACACGAGTGGGGTATTACGACATAAGAAAATGAATCAGGGGTTCATGTAGGGAAAGAGCTCTAAGCTATGATGGCAAGTGAAAACAGCAAGGTGCAGACCAGTGGGGTTCACAGGTTATCATGGGGGGGTGATATCTCTTCAAATGTGTGTATACATTGAAAAAAACTGTGAAAAGAGAAGGAATAAGCTAATGTCGGTGGTTTGCTTGTGCATGCGATTGTGTGTGTGGCAGGGGTGTGGGGAAGCGAGCAGTTTAGATAGGACGTGGGTGTAGGAAGAGCACTTTAAGTGCATACTTCTTGTGAGGTTTTAAAACAATGCCATACTATGTATTGTCAACTATACAAAAGAAAAATAGAGGAAGAGGAGGAAGAAGAAGCCGAGGAGAAGGAGGAGAAGGGAGAGAGGGAAGACGGTCAATGGCTGTCAACAGAGACAAACCTTTATTTTCATCACTCTGAGCTGGTTATTCTAACTTAGTAAAGAAAATATTTGGAACTGTTTTCTCTTGAGAAAAACAAACAAACAAACCAAGACAAAAAACCAACCCGCTGACACTGAGGGACAAGACCTGACTGTGGCATAGCCTCGTGGCTTTGTGGCTTCCTCCCTCATGACCCCCCATTACTCCCCAAGGTCAGGAATCACGGCAGACCTAGACTCTCCACCATCTCCAGCTACATCCACCTTAAATGACAGCCTTTCCATTGACGGAGGAGAGGAACTCGAAACTCTGTGAAACATTGTTGGAATGAGACTGGAAGTCCCTCTGCTAGGGATAAAGTCTACTATTCCTCCACGTTCAGTCATGAAAAACAGGCTTAAAATATCACTGTGTCTGAGAGAGAAAGAGAAAACGGTGATTCAAAACCCACACTAAGGTATAGAAACCTTAAACTGCTCTTTCCCTTAAAATAGATCTTCATAAAAAAGAAAGCCTCATTACCCATGATAGGGCCCGGAGAAAACAATGTACGAATTTATTTGGGACTGCCCCAAGTAGTGTTGGCAGATAAAATATAGGACATCTAGTTTTATTTGAATTTCAGATAAACAACAAATAATTTGTATACCAAAAATATATACTACACACTACGCTCAGAATTAAGCTCTGGCTTCCAAGGTTTAATGAACAGATAGGAAAGGCCCATTTGTCTTTGTCATCTTAAGGAAATGATAAGCAGACACCCCCTCCTCCAAGAGCCAGTCAGATGCCCCCTGACTCCCGGTTCCAAACATGGCGTCCGCCTCGGATTTTTCCGCCATGTCTGGTCCCACAGATGGATCTCATCATCCAGTCCTACACTGCTGCCCCCGGTCCCACAGATGACACACCAATGCCCCCTTCACTATGGACGGGGCCCTGATATTGCTCCGTCATCAGAAGGACTTTGGCTTCATGTTTCTAACAGAAAATATGGATTTGGGCTGATCTTCCAAATTTTCCCATCTGGCCTGCCCGCTCTCATGACCTACGACTACAGAGTGACCGTGTAGTAAACCAAGTGAAGAAATCATCTAAGAACCAGAGTATGGTTCAGGGTAAGCCTGGAAGCTGACGGTCGCTGGATGAGCATGAAGTCAGGACAAAGGGGACACGACCCTGACACTGCTTCACCTGCGTAGCAGCGTGGCTCTGATGAAGCCCGTCCTCCCCCAGCGGAGACCATCTTTCCAGTGATAAGGTGACGCGCTCTGGTGCTATGATCCCGGATGGAGAAAGAGAGCAAGCCTATCGTCAAAGGTAAGTCAGCTTTTAATCCGCCCTTCATGGATTTGGGGCACAGATCATGCTCACGGAATACTGTTCAGGTCCCTTTCCTGTCCAAGAGGAAAGCCTTGCCCGTGGAAAGACCATTGCCGTGTTGGCCCTTGGGTTACATGCGGTTTCCACGTGCAGCCGAAACACATTTCCCAGCACCCCACATCCCAAGGACAAAGGGAGTGTACACTCCACCAATGGCAGGCCTGCCTGCTCTGAACCTTGCTCCTCCCGGATATGAGCTCTCTCGGTGAGCTGACAGTCGGTCTGTCTGTCTTCTGAATCATCCGTAGATTGGAGGCACACTGCAAATAGGGCTTGGCTTTCTGGAAGAGCTGGGCTCATGGGAGAACCACTCAAGACAACAGCTGTGCCGGAATCAGGGCCACCGCGGAGGAATTGACTCCGGCTCTTTCCCGAAGCTGCAGCTCACTACAGAAACGCCAAAGGTACGAGCAGCAATGGCTTGAGCAGAGAAGGGCGACCACCGAAGTCATGACTCAGTGGCACCGACTTCTCCGTGTCGGCTGTGGGGGCACGGCTGCGTAGGTTGCATCACAGAGACTGATTTTAAAGTACCATGAACCCAGTTGAGGTTTGTAGGGCAGACGTACAATTGCTTGCAAACAAATGGCTGGCACAATGAGCAGCGTTTTATGTTTCTCTGCAGGTTTTCTTTGGGTCTCTCCAGGGAGCTGGGAGAAATTCAAGTCTGAAACTCTAAGCTGGATCCGCCATTTGCCCCCCACCGCCCCCCACTAGATCTGAACCTCAGGAGATCTACTGGAGCGTTTGCTGAATTCTAATGGGAACCGAGCCCTCCAAATATTCTTCTTCTTAGGCTTTGGTAATATTTTTTTCCTAGAAGCACATCCTACTGAGATGTCTTGTACCCTTTGTTTTCCCAGACTATTTGAAAGCTAAAGTATGCAGACACCCCATTTTGGGGCTAATCCCGTTTTTTTCATGATCTAGCCAGGGCAGGCAAAGATTCCAGGAAAGGCCAAGGATTTAGACCACCTGCATTAGAATCACTGGAAACACCTGTTTAAAATCCTGATTCTTGGGAACTTTTCTAGAAATATCTACTGAGTCTGTATGGGGCAGACCTGGGAACCTGCATTATTCACAACTTCCCCCTCTCTCCCCTTCCAGGTGATTCCTGTGTGCACTAAAGTTAGAAGGCATTGGTAGAAGTGAAATGGTCTTAGATTAGCAGCCAAAAAGCTGGGGTTCAAAACCATTTGCTACTGGGATGGTTTTGGACAAGTTACTCACTAACTGCCAGCCTCGTTTCCCCATCTGTAGAAATAGATATGTTATTTTTATAGGAGTTATATTTTTTCTCTTTGAGGATTAAACGAGATAAGCCACAGGACAAGGCTGGCAAATACTGAGCTCTTGCTAGATATTAGTACAGCGTACCCTACGAGAGAGAAAAAGGATGGTGAGCTCAGGCAATCTTTGTGGAACTTGAGATGGATATGTCGTGCAGCAATTTTCAGAGGCTCTTGTAATTCCTTTTGGATGGACACAGAACAAGGAGGCTTACCCCCTAAGTGGCTTTACTACCTTCAAGGGCCCTTCTAACTTACCCAGGAGTGGGGGATATCGTGCTATCGGGAAGACAAGGTGATGCATAGACACTTTCAGAAAAGTAGCTACAGGCTAATACAAAAGTAGAATAAGTCAGCCGAGAGCATAGGGTGAAAGTCCTGTCTTTATAGGAGAGTTTCTCTGCGGGGGCCACATGGTCTAAAACACTGACTCACCAAGGACAATTATGTCCCCCAGGGGACACGGGCCAATGTCTGCAGACATTTTTGATTGTCACAACCGGGAGAAACTACTCGTTTCCGGCGGGCAGAGGCCAGGGAGAATGCTAACCTCCTCCGGTGTGTAGGACAGTTTCTCGTACAGAGAATGATCCGGCTCAAAAGGTTAATAGTGCCCCAGTTTAGAAATCCTGCTCTAAGTTAACACAGAAGACTGAGTCACGGGTGATAGAAGGAGGCCTCCGGGCACTTAAACACCGCCCAAGTGGCAGCCTCTTGCTGTCTTGCAAAGTCTTGCAGATGGGCGGCAGGACCCAGTATCCGGCAAGTTGAGGCGGGGGGGTCGCCATTAACCACTTCCCATGTCTCGTGTGCAACAGAGCTGGTTTCCTACTCCTTTCCAGAATGAAATGATTGGGAAGAGCGTTCCTAGAGCTTTGGAGAAGGAGCAGGTGTTGCCGTCTATGGGAGAGGGAGGAGGCTGCCTCTCTCCTGGCAATAGTCTCACTGCTTCTCAGGAGGGTAGAGCGGTGAGAAGCCCCTGGGAGGCCATGCTGTCCGACAGGGCTTGCCCCCGTAAGGAGCCCAGTGCATGTCCATGACAAGCACCTCCTAGGCTTGGAGGGATGCCATGGGATGCGATTCTAATGGGAACCGAGAACTCAGGGATGCGATTGGATGCAAATGGCCGTTGGTTTACGCTCACCCTTTGCCTGTATTTTGCTCCCCTATGGGATCCTTGGCTTTGTACCATGAACGTCTCCTGGTGCTTCCAGTTTAGTGTGTTGGTTAACGGGCTCTCTGGCTTTATTTCCCCCACTTGACTCCCTGTCTCTTCTTTCCTGACGTAGCTTGTGCTCTGGGGCTATAACTTCTGGGAACCAATCTCTCTGGTTGTCCTGAACTCCCCGTGCACAGGCCTGGCTTCCTAGTTTTTTTCCTCCCTGCTCCACCCATGTCTCCTGGGATCTCTTGAGCAGTTCTATGCATGGTGCCTTCCTGCTTCCAGGGTCATCGTCATGGTGTGAATGACCATGCTCAGGAGGAACTCAGGCTGGATTTAAAGACTCAGCTGTCACCATGTTAAAATTATTATTATTATTATTTTAAGATTTTATTTATTTATTTGAGAGAGAGAGAAAGCACAAGTGGGCAGAGCGTCAGGCAGAGAGAGAGAAGCAGGCTCCTGCAGAGCAGGGAGCCCGATGCGGGACTCGAGCCCATGAACTGAGCCGAAGGGAGATGCCTAACCGACTGAGCCACCCAGACACCCCTTAAAATTCTTAATAGTGTCTCCTTTGAACTTGTATTTTGTGAATGAATCCTGATGGCACAGCAGAGCATGCCCAAGAGCAGAAAAAGATGCATACGATACACGTGTCTCCCTTTTCTCACCATTCCATTCCAGGAGAGCATTCCCCACAAATGCAGGATTCCAGGGGACCCATGACATGTGGCAGGCAGTTTGGGGAGATTCAAAGCAAATGCGAAGTAAGTGTGTTTTGTCTACCACCAGATAAGCTGGGGTGGGGGAGGGACCCTGATGGCCCCCAGAGGCCATGCTTTCCTTATGAACCAAAACTCGATTCAAACACAGAGAGGAAGGGATGGCATGCTGAGAAACACCAACTACCCAGAAATGCTTTGTCCTCTCTTACTCATGTTGCTTCTCTGCTCCTCGCTTTTCCTTCCTTCCTTGCTTCCTTCTTTCCTTCCTTCCTTCTTTCCTTCCTTCCTTCCTTCCTTCCTTCCTTCCTTCCTTCCTTCCTTCCTTCCTTCTGTCTAAGCCAAAGGTAGGGACTGCCAGTACAATGCACATGACCAAGAAATGACACAAAAGCAGCTGATTTAGTGTTGCGCAGCTTTTCCACTACCATGGTAAGAACAAAACATGCAAATTGTGTAATTTTGGTGATTAGCATGTGAGTTAAATGCTCTCGTATTTGCATTTAAAACCAGCACCTCACAATGTAGAGATGAAAGGTACGATTCATGCTAATAATGTAAAATTTAAATTTTCTTTCACTTAGAGTGGCATGAAATAGCAAAGTGAAAAAAAAAAAAAAAACCCGAAAAACGAAAAACAACAAGCCTTGACAAGGGAAGAGAGAGACGGTGGATGAAAGGAAAAAAGCTTTTATTTTAGTATTTCTGATGGCACCTTTCTCTTGCTTTTTAAGAAAAAGGGTGCCCACGTTTTCATTTTGCACTGATCTCTGCCTGTGTGCTCTTATTTCCGAAGCCACAGGACCAGTGTCTCTCTGTCGGTGGACGGAGCTCAGGCTGGAGGAATCCATTAGCCTGTGTGCGCAGAGAGCAGGCGGGACCTGGGAATGGAGGTTCCCTGCGAGCAGCGCTGAACCAATGGCTGGTGGGTTCAGAGGAATAAATATTGCAGCTCCTGTGTGACCCCTCCAGGACAGCTTTGGAACGGGGCCCACACTGACTGCAGGCTCCTCTGTGGGTGACCAGGCTACCCACCCTACAATATTGTTTGCTAAACAAACACCTTTGCCTGCTGAGCTTACCACTGCCTTACCCCTTTCTCTGGGGAGATTTGTTGAAACAATCTGTTTTTTTGTTTTTTAATTTTTTTTTTTGCTTTAAGATTTTATTTATTTATCTATTTATTTTATTGTGTTATGTTAGTCACCATAAAATACAGCATTAGTTTTTGATGCAGTGTTCCAAGATTCATTGTTTATGCACAACACCCAGTGCTCCATGCAATCCGTGCCTTCCTTAATACCCACCACTAGGGTCACCAAGCCCCCACCCCTTCCCCTCGAAAACCCTCAGTTTGTTTCTCAGAGTCCATAACTCAAAAGAATCAGTTTTATTCAACCTAAAGTAGCTCCTCTATGTCTCCTGAAACCTGGGACCTCACCAGTTGAGACTTTTTTTTTAAGATTTTCTTTATTTTCTGGAGGGAGAGAGAGAGAGAGAGCATGAGCAGGGGGAGGGGCAGAGGGACAAGAGGACAAGCAGATTCCCTGCTGAGCACAGAGCTCTGATGCAGGGCTCCATCCCCGTACCTTGAGACCGTGACCCCAGGCAAAGTCAGACCCTCAACGGACTGAGCCACCCAGGTACTCCAGCTGAGACATTTGAATATGCTGTGGACAAGCTCCCCTGTCCTTCCCCGTTCTATGAGTATCTCTGCCAAGGCCATGGTCTTTGTGAGGTGTCATTGGTAGCCTGTGATCAGGTTGTGGGGTAGGAAACCCAATTACAGACATGCCCAAAGGAGTCTTCTATAGAGTGCTGGTTTCTGAGGTCTATCCTGAAACTTCTGATACAAAAATCTTTCTGTGCTAGTCGGAGGGAATTTGGAAAGCACTTTGGAGAACTGATCTATCACACGCCACTCCAACCACCAAGCAATGTTCTGGGAAGATCTGGGCTGAGACCCGGATGAGAGAAGACTGGATAGCTCCAACCTCAGGGAAATATGCTCTTTTGACCTACTGAGCCTCTTGATGCCACAATGTCCCTAGCTCTTCTTGCTTTGGGAGAGAGGAGAATAAAATTTACAAACAGTGGGCTTCATTTTACCCTTTTAAATTAATCATAATCTATTCTGTGAAAATTAGGCTGGAAACAAAACAAGTTTATACAGTGGGAAAAAGTTCAACAAAAGGTGTGGGGAAAAGTGGACAGAAATATGCAAAAGAATGAAACTGGACCACTTTCTTATGCCATCCACAATAATAAACTCAAAATGGATTAAAGACCTAAAAGTGAGACTAGAAACCATAAAATCTCTAGAAGAAAATATAGGCAGTAATTTCTTTGTCATCAGCCATAGAAATGTTTTTCTAGATCTGTCTCCCCCGGCAAGGGAAACAAAAGCAAAAATAAACTATTGGAACTATATCAAAATAAAAAGCTTTTGCGCAGTGAGAGAAACCAACCACAAAACAAAAAGCTAACCTACAGAATGGGAGAAGATATTTGCAAATGATATACCTTATAAGGGGTTATTATCTAAAATATATAAAGAACTTCTACAACTCAATAGCCCAAGAACTAAAAATCTGATTAAAAACAGACAGAAGACCTGAACAGACATTTCTCCAAAGAAGATGCACAGATGGCCAACGGACATGTGAAAAGATGCTCAACATTGCTCACCATCAGGGAAATGCAAATCAAAACCACAATGAGATGTCACTTCACACCTGCCAGACTGGCTAAAATCGACAACACAAGAAACAACAGGTGTTAGTGAGGATGTGGAGAAAAAGGAACCCTCGTGCAAGGTTGATGGGAATGCAAAGTGCTGCAGTCATTGTGAACAACAGCATGGAAGGTCCTCAAAGAATTAAAAATAGAACTACCACATGATTCTGCAAGTCCACTCTTCGATATTTACCCAAGAAAATGAAAACACTAGTTTGCTGATCGATGAATGGATAAAGAAGAGGTGGTGTATACATATATATATATATATATATATATATATATATATACACAATGGAATATTATTCAGCCATAAAAAATGAAAGCTTGCCGTTTGCAACAACATGGGTGGAGCTAGAGAATATAATGTTCAGTGAAATAAGCCAGTCAGAGAAAGACACCAATGCTATGAATTTACTCATATGCGGAGTTTAAGAAACAAAACAAAGAAACAAAAAAGAGATAAGAAACAGACTCTTAAATACAGAGAACAAACTGACGGTTACCAAAAGGGTGGTGGGTGGGGATGGGTGAAATAGATAAAGGGGATTAGGAGCGCACTTGTCATGACGAGCACTGAGAAATGTATGCAACTGTTGAATCACTATATTGTACGCCTGAGACTAATAGAACACTGTACGTTAATTATACTCTTTTTAAAAATTCATTGTCGTTTTCTACTCGTCTAGGTACAGGGTCACTCGAGCAATCTTGGAATGTCTTTTCACCTTCTCTACCTGGAGGATTTTTACCCATGCTTCAGAATTCAACACAAATGCAAATAGCTTCTTTTCCCATGCCACGTGTTGCCCCAGTGTGAGTATCTGTGTCTATTTACCACCCAGCACCCTTAGATTATAAAGACCTTGAGTCAGAATCTTTATTTTATTAATTTTTGAAGTCCCACCACCTGGTGCAACACTTGGCACATGACTGAACTAAAAATGTTTGATTAGATTATGGGTATCTAACTACTTGACATGCCTTATTGTCTGCCCTCTTCACACCAACACGATTAGGGGGTACTGGTATCCTCTTTTTATAATTGGGGAAACTGAGGCCCAGGGAGGTTAAGTCACTGGCCTGAGCTCACACAGCCTCCCTAGGAATAGAGTGGAGTCAGACCCAGGTTTGGTAGCACCAGAGCCTACGCCGTTCACCACGGAGTAAATGAGGTTGGTCAATAGGCATTTCCAAGGCTGGCAGGGAGAGTACTCATTAGAAAGACTTGTCTGTACAACGGCCTCTTAATTAAACAGCACGGCCAAGTTCCTTACATGAAAAGGAAGACATTTTTACCTCCCAACTCTGTTCGGAACCATTTTCATTTTAACTAGCTTCTCCCAAGTCGCCCAAGCTTTGTTGTGAGACGGTCTTGTCACACAGGTATTTAGTTCCTGTGTAAGTTAAAGGCGCCATAGACCAAGCACAGCTGCAGATCCTGGATGCTCTCAGCTCCTGATTACAGCTTGCTGCAGGACTTCACCAATATTGCATCATGTGTTTCCAGCCCATAAGAAATTCTTTATTTATTTATTTATTTATTTATTAGGGAAGAGAGAGAGTGAGAGAGAGCAGGTCAGAGTGAGAAGCGGACTCCCCATGGAGCTGGGAGCCCGATGTGGGACTCGATCCCTGGACTCCGGGATCATGACCTGAGCCGAAGGCAGTCGCTCAACCAACTGCGCCACCCAGGGGCCCCCATAAGAAATTCTTTACAGTGGTACTGATAAACCAATGAAAGATCTGGTATTTTTGGCTTCCTGGGGCAGACAAGGAAAATGGATTTATTTTGTTATGAGAAACGCTTCCTCGATTCTACTTTTGTTATTCACCAGGGCATCTCGAAGTATTGCCGAAGAATAGGAACACCATATTTGAGTTATCTGAACATGCTGGATGTGCATAGCCTAATGGGTGGTGTTTTATAGTGCTTTCCTTTCCAATTCAGTGTGGATTCATTTAAAAAAACACACACACAAAAATGCACTGGCTTCCTTGCCCTCCCCCCCCACTTCCAGCCTTTGTGGCTGAGAACATGTGAGCACATTGGCAGCTGTCTCCGGCTTGGTCGAGACTGCTGGCTTGCTTGGGGCCTGACCGATCCTATTCCTGGGGTCTTCCTTCCCTGCCCATACAGAAACCAAGGGTCCCTGAGTTCAGGCAGTCTGGACTTGAGGATGACGAGCTTGCAAGAACATAAGAAATGAAATCGGGTAGGAGGAAAGGTTTATGAGAACCACAAAAAAAGAGAGAAAGGGGAAGGGTGTTGTGTAGGGGGCAAAGGAACGAATGGACGGGTAGGAGACTTGAGTTTTAGGCAAGGTGACCAGCTCATTTATTATTTGAACTGGGACTTCTTTGAGAGTGAGAGGGATCACTATGGATGAGCGTGCTGGGACAACAGGCACAGATGGAGATGGTGCCGCTATGGTGTGGCCGCCACACTTCCGGGCCACTAACTAGCTACCTAACCTGCAGCAGGTCCCTTAGTATCTCTGGGCCTCAAGTTCTTGCAATACTCTCTGTGTTGGCCGAGCCACCCACCAGCTGGAAAGTGATTGTGTTAGGAGGTGGTTGGTGGTGACAGTGACCGAAGGTAGACAGCACTAGCATTTGTGCCCAGAATCTGGGAACGCTAAATATCTTGCTATGAGCCATGAGATCACTTCCTTGAGGAAGTGTCATCCCACCCAAAGTGTTAAAAGCATCCCCACTGAGAAACACTAACCAAAAGAATGGGCTTTGAATTCTCATATGTAAAGAATTATTAGACCCTGTAAGAGGGCTCCCGTCACACCAGACAACTTTCTATGGTGCCAGACCATTGGGCAGAGTTTCCATAAGGAGCAGGTTAATTTGATAGCTCCGGATATCTTAAATAATGAAAAACATTTGCTTGTTTAAGACCTTTAATTCCACCAGTCCTTGGATTCCACCTCTAGTGTCTTGCTTCAAAATTCCGTGGTGTAGTACAAGCATGACTTCATGGGCAGGAGCAATGCACGCCACGGAAAGCCTTGCCTAGGTCAGAGAGAAGGGCCACGGTCTCAAGAGGGCCCTAAGAACAAGCACAGACAGGAGGTCTCGCGCATGTCAGAGACCCGTGCAAGGGCAAACATCTTTATGACTTTGGTCCTGGGAAGAGGGACCCAGCCTGGGATTAGAATTTATAGCCGACAAGCTGCTGATGAGGCAGTAATGGCCATTTAGTGCATGAATGGCCACTGTGGGAACGGGGGGCTTAGCACACCAGGCTGAAAATCTCAGAGTGAAGCCGGGGGCAACCCCATTCACCTTTGCTGGAATAAGTTAACTCACCCACAATCTATCCCTTGGGCCTTTTCTCTGCCTTCTTGTGGATTTATAGCCCTCCCTGCAGTTCTGACACACATGACAGTCCGGCATCAAGGGAATTCCCAAGACCAGGGAAAGAATATCTTTCTTGGCTATCAACGTCACTCTGACATTCTTCTCATCTGTAATGTTCCAAGAGCGCTTGAAATGTGCATGGCTGGCCCCCTACAGAGTCCCCACCCTCTAAGAGCTCACGACTTCCTGAACCTATCTTTGCTCACTAGAGTGCTTACAGATGTCTCCCCCGCCCCAAAGCATCAGCCAAATTGAGCGCAGTAATTCTCAACTGGGAGCACTTTTGTCCTCTAGGGGCCATTTGGGAATGTCTTGAGACATTTTTGACGACCACAAGTGGGGGAGGGGTGTTATTAGCCTGCGGGGGAAAGAGGCCTTCTAAATACCCTACAATGCAAGGGATGGCTCCCCACAATAAGTGAGGATCCAGTCCACAATGTCAGTAGTGTCAAGGTTGAGAAATCCTGAGTCAGGGCAGGAGTGGAGTGGCCAAGAAAGTAACTGTCAAAACTTGCACTCTCCAGGGGAACTTTTAGGATAATGGAAATGTTTAATATCTTCGCTGTTCAATATGGTAGCCACGAGACACCTGCAGTTATTTAGCATTTGAAATGTGGCCAGTGGAACCAAGGAATTAAATTTTAAATTTTATTTAATTTTAATGAACTACATTGTAATCATCCCTCACAGTTAATGATTACTATCCTAGACAGGGCAGGTCCATAAATGGAAGCTTAGAAGCACTGAGATAGCCTGCTTTAGCCAGTTATCTACTCTGCTCGTTTATAATTAAAATTCCACAGTTAGACACTCCTTCTTTAGCTAAGACTTTGACCCGTACTGATATGACATTGCCTTGGAAGGGAGATGACCTTTCATTTGTAAAAAGACCTGATGCTGATTTAATATGACTAATGCACCTAGAAGAAGTTCTGACAGGAACCCAGAATGCTGAGAGCTTTGACCTAAAGGAAGGACACCATGAGGCTGAACAGCAGATTCAGGGGTGGTAGCTAGAGTAACCTAGAGGACGTGACGTCATGGTCTAGAGGTAGCGACAGCAAGCTCTGCTTACTTTACTCATCTAAATTCTGTTGCAGACAGAAGCTGAATACTCACAGTTCCCATTCAGACACGTGTGGAAACCAGAGCCAAAGGGCGGCAGAAAAGACAAGTATATGACAAAGACGAGCCTGTTTCCTGCTTCTCCACGTATCTTTAGTGCTTCAGCCAAGTCTCCGAGCACTGAAATATCATGGTGCCCCCTCCCATATGGAAGCCCAAATAAAAGCAATACTAAACCACAGAACACAAAACCTTTTTCCCCCCTTTGATCTGATTATAAAATTCCGGATAAACCCATCAAAGCCACTTGTTGCTGGTGCCCCAAGCAAGTAAGTGCCTCTGTATTAATCTGGCACTGTTTCTTGAGGGATGAGTTTTAAGGCCTATTTTTATATAACCCATTGAATAGCTAGCTTTTTGTACAGATTTGCATTGATAGGATATTGTATACTCACTGCAAACATTTCTAGAGAAGTCACCAACCTCACTTGGTACGTTACATCTATCCACATTTCTAGAGATCGGGGAAAAATAATAACTGGACCAAACCAAACCTTTTTTTCTTAAAATGTTCGATAGGGCTCAAACTGGAGTGCCCTGGTGGCATCAACTTTGGTGATTCCCACGGCGAACAACGGAGATCGAATTGAAAGAGTAAGTCCACCAAAACTATATCAGAGATGTGAGAATTTTGGTATAAGGAGAGCATAAAAAAACTCAAGAATTCTCCTGCTCAGAAAGACAGAAGTTGAGAGAGCTACATGACCCAGAGAGCAGACATTGTGAGCACTGACTTGTTCTCACATCTCTAGTTGGTCTGAACGTGACAGAGGTGAGAGGGGTGTGGACGGCAAAGGTAGGTGAATTAACGACAGTGAAAGGAAGTTTTTTTGTCCTGGTTTATTCAGGTTATTATAACAAAATACCTGGGGCGCCTGGGTGGCTCAGTCAGTTAAGCATCTGCCTTCAGCTCAGATCATGATCCCGGGGTCCTGGGATCGAGCCCCAGAATCGGGCTCCCTGCTCAGCAGGGAATGTGCTTCTCCCCCTCCCCCTATTCGTATTCTCTCTCTGTCTCCGTCTCTGTCTCTGTATCTCAAACAAACAAATAAAAGCTTTTTAAAAAGTAACAAAAATACCATAGACTGGGTGTTTTCAAACAACTGAAAAACTATTTCTCATATGTCTGGAAGTTGGGAAGTCCAAGATTAAGGTACTACCTGGAGGCAGACTTGGTACCTGGTGAGAATCTCTTCGATGCATAGATGTCTTCTTGCTATGTCTTCACATGAGGAAGGGCTCTCCTTCATAAGGGCACTAATCTCATTCGTGAGGGCTTCATCCCATGACTTAACAACATTCCCAAGACTCCACCTCCAAATACCATCACACTGGGGATTAGGTTTCAATATATGATTCGGGGTGGGGGTGTGGGGGAGAGGATGCAAACATTCAGTTTTCGGCATTCTGCCCCATCCCCTGAAGTTCATATATCCTCTTGCATACAAGAGGATATACGAACTTGCATTTTGCCTTCATTTTGTGACAATAGCCCCAAAGTCTTGACTTATTCCAGCAGCAATTCAGAAGCCTAAAGTCCAAAGTACTATCCAACGATCATCTAAATCAGATATGGGTGAGACTCAAAGTATAATTCATCCTGAGCCAAATTCTTCTGCAGCTGCGAATCTTTGAAATCAGACAAGTCGTAGTATCAGGTCCCAGGCAAGCCCAAAATCAAATAGGGCGAAATACATTGAACCTTGAGCCAGGAAAAGATAATACTCTTTGGCTCAGTGCTCTCCCTTTCAGCCCACTGGGGTGGCAACGTCACCCCACAGCTCAGGGGGACAGCAGCCCCTCAGTGGCTCTTGGCTAAGGCTCCGTGTCTGTCCCTGCCAGTTCTCTGCCAAGCCCTGCTCCGCCATGGTTCTCTTCCAGGTGACCCTGTCCATGCCGCATTCCACTTTGATGCAGCCCAAGCAGGGGGCTCTTTGTAGGGACACCCACCACTAAAGTACTGAGTGGGGGGCTCCTGCCTCACCTGGACTAGAGAGGTGTTCCCCCCTCTGAAATCACTCTGCCCCCCAGGCCAGTGGTAGGAGTGGGATCTCTGATGACCTCTGACTTGTCTTCAGGGTCATTCTTTCATTGTCTTAGAGAACAGCACACGGCTTCTGTTGAGATGGCTAATCCATACTAACCTCGAGTCATTGCTCTGTCACTCTTCCAGTGTTCTCATTGTTTTTTGCAATAGACATAGACTGAGATTTTCCTAAATCTTTAAGTCCCATTTTCTTTTGGCTTAACAATCTCATCTTTATATTTGTTTGCTTTTTTCTCTTCTTGAATTTTACTAGAAGCAGTTGGGAGGAGCTAAGTTGTGCCTTTCACATTTTGCTTAGAAATAGCTTTTATGTTGGGGTGCCTGGGTGGCTCAGTCGGTTAAGCATCCACCTTCGGCGCAGGTCATGATCTTGGGGTCTTGGAATAGAGCCCCACATTGGGCTCTCTGCTCAGTGGGGAGCCTGCTTCTCCCTCTCCCTCTGTTGCTCCCCCTGCTTGTGCTCTCTGCCAAATAAATAAATAAAACCTTAAAAAAAAAAAGAAATAGCTTCCGCTAATATTGAATTTCATCACTCCCTCAATATGACCTTCCACTAACACTTAACACTAGAATGTGAGCACAATGCAGCCAAGTCCTTCCCCAGTTTGTAACAAGGATGGCCTTTCTTCTGGTTTCCAATAACGTATTCCTCATTTCCATCTGAGACCTCATCAAAATGGCCTTTATTGACCACATTCTTGCTGACATCCTGCTCAGGGTCACTGACGTGTCCTCTAAGAAGATGGAGGCTTTCTCTGCAATTCCCTTTTCTCTCTGAGCCCTGGCCAGAGTCACCCTTAATGGCCCATTCATGGCAATGTTTGCTTTTGCTAGCCTGCACCCCAAAGCTCTTCTCCCCTCTGCCCATCACCTGCTTCCAATGCTTCCACATGTTTAGGTATTTGTTCCAGCAGCACCCCACTTCTCAGTATTAATTTCTTAGTTCACTGGGATTGCTATAACAAAAATGCTGTGTTTCTCACCGTCCTGGAGGTTGGGAAGTCCAAGGTCAGGGCAGATTTGGTGTCTGCCCTGGAAGAACCCTCTTCCTGGTTCATAGATACCTTCCCACTGTGTCCTTACATGCAGTAAAGGACAAGGGACCGCTCTGGGATCTTTTATAAGAGCACTAATTCCATTCATGAAGGCTCCACTCACATGACCCACTCACCATCTAAAGGTCCACCTCCTAAAACCATCGCATTGGGGGTTAACCTTCATCGTAAGAATGGAGGAGGAACACATACATTCATTACATGGCAATCACTTAATATTGCATAGTAGTGGCGGTAGTGGGGGCTGTGGTGATTTAAGAGCTATTCATCCCAATGCCACAGGCAGCAGAGATAAAGAGCTCAAACGATGTTTAAATATAAAATGGCAGTTCCATAATGAATCCTTGATTGAAGAAGACTAGGATGTTTAAAGCTAATTTCTTGAGATAAGCATAGAGAGGGGCTTCATCTCTTTCCCATCATGACCCCTGCGCCATTCTCCAAAATGGAACACTGGCCCAATCCTGCCATGAGTCTTTGGGTTTATCTCATGGCCATGTTTGCTAAGCCACGACTGAGTTTGCAACGAAACCATAGTTGACACAAGCGGCTTTTACCTGTTAGTGCTGGAACAGCCCAAGAAACACAACACCTCTTGGGTAGAAGTGGGAGCTTCCCTGTGGCAGCAGCAAGCCCAGACATACAGGGTGGGGGGCTGTCATCCAAATGCACTAATAGCTGTTTTTAAACTGATCCCCTCTAAGTCTTTAGAGTGTAATGGCTGATTATTGGGTCAACAAACATGAAAAGCTTTATCATTGGCCCTCGCTTGGACCAGAAGCAACATGTCTTTCATGAGCATTTAGGATGAAAGATAGAAGATAAAAAAAAAAGAAAATAATGGTAACAGTGAGAAGCACATGAGGGTCTTTTTAATGTGTGTTTGCCCAAAGAGAAAAAGCAGAGCAATAAGATCTATGAAATGTCCTTGATCTTTGTTCATCCCAGGCTTGCAAGCGCTGAGCTACCTTTGTGTTTCCATCACCCTGACCTGTGGGGTGGGGTGGTATTTCTAATCAGACTTTCAGCTTTTAGCTAAGTGAGACGACGATACGTATATGGAGTCGTTCAGTGGACATTGGTTCAAGGAATACTTCACTGAGTATGAGTTTGACCGTATCATCCCCCTTCTTAAAATCCTTCAATTCATCAGTGGTCTCCTTAACCTCCAGGATGGGAAGAGGGTCTCCCTCTCACCTTTGCTCCCATCACACTGAGGCCTTTCCGGTTCTCCAAATACTCCATGTTCTCTTACAACTTCACGCCCTCACACATGCTATTCCCTCGGAAACGTATGCATCTTCTCTGTGAAATCAACCTTGACAACCTTGAATTAGATTCTCTTGTGCACTCTGTGTTTAGCTTCACCGTAGCACACACCATGTCTTATCGAAATTACCCCTCCCCCGCCCTTAACTGTGAGATCCTGAAGGCCGGGTGGGGGGTGGTGTTACAATGCGGTCATCCTTGCTTTCCCAATGCCTAGCCCAGTGCCAGGCACAAAGTTAGCAGGTCAGTAGATGGAATGGGTGAGTTTCAGTAAATTGTAAATGACAGAGACCTTTTCAACATAAGTGCATCCCATCCTGCGTTTTCTCTTTGGCGGAATAGATACTATTAAAGCAGTTAATAGTTCCCTCATATTAGCTCCGTATCATTAAGGATATAGTGTAAACCCCATCGCTTCCTTTAAGGCAAATGAAAAGAGAAAGTAAGAACAGAAACAATTTATACACTTCAGGCAAAGAAGGAAGGAAAGAAAGAAGGAAGGAAGGAAGGAAGGAAGGGGGAGAGGGAGAAAGGAGGGAGGGTTTTCCTTCCAAAAGTTCACCTCAAATGCAAGAGAAGAGATTATTTATATCTTGTTCTGAGGCTTGGTACATGAACCAAAAGAAAAGAAAGAAAGAAAGAAAGAAAGGGGAAAGAAAGAAAGAAGAAAGAGAAAAGAGAAAGAAAGAAAAAGAAGAAAGAAAAGAGAAAAAGAAAAAAGAGAAAGAGAAAGAAAGAAAGGAGGGAAGGAAGAAAGAAAGGAAGGAAAGTGACAGAATACATTATGTTCCATCCATGAGATTAGAAGAGGGATGTCTTTGAGCTCCCAACCCTTCAAAGACACAAGGTGTCCTTCAACTAGAAACCTTTTCTGAAGCCACTGGGGAGTGTAGGAGTTGCATTAGATAATGGAAAGCAAACGGAACCTAACACGAAGTGCCTGATTAATTAGTCTGTTTATTTCCCAACACCTCCCCCTTTCATTCTTCAGAAATGAATAAGTTTTATTATTCACCTTCATTGGACTTACGGTATCTCACCTCTGTTGATGCCCGTCTTGGAAAGAGCCACGCCTCCTCCTCCTCCTCACCTTGCTATGGAAAGCCCAAGGGTGTGCTAGGACAAACAGACGCTCCCAGGATGTGGGGGAGACATCAGGTGAGTGACAGGTGCAGAGGCCGGTCCAGGGCCACACAGCTGGGAGAGGTTTTCCCTCCTGGCAGAGAAGGCTGTCTCTACTTGCTTCTTTCCGAGATTGCTCATCAAGTGCCGCTGGGATTTGGGCAGCCCGCAGCTGTGTTTAGGAGCGCATTTGCTTTATCTCTCACATCCTTTGAGGATTTCATTGCAGGCCATTTTATCCACTTTAATGAATGTTCTGGCAGTTTCTGAACATGGGGCTGTGTCTGCAGGCTCTGAACAGTGATTATGTTCAACGTCATTGAGATTGAATGGAACATGCAGGGGCGCCTGGGTGGTTCAGTGTGTTAAAGCCTCTGCCTTCAGCTCGGGTCATGATCTCAGGGTCCTGGGATCAAGCCCCGCATTGGGCTCTCTGCTCAGCGGAGAGCCTGTTTCCCTCTCTCTCTGCCTGCCTCTCTGCCTACTTGTGATCTCTCTCTCTCTGTCAAATAAATAAATAAAATCTTAAAAAAAAAGAGAGAAAAGAGATTGAATGGAACATATAGTCGCATACCCTTTCGCCATGTATTTTTCAGATGACATACCCTTCATTTCGGATCATAATGAGCAGATGGCCTAGGAGAGAAAGGGTTTAGCTCAAAAGTTGGGGTTTCCCAGTTTTCCTCTTTCCCTCTTTCCCCATCAGCTAATCAGTCATCTCCTGCTGCTATTTAGAATTCTCTGATAGTTTTCGAATCTTGTTGAATAAATATGGCATATCCATTAGAAGTCAAGTTGTACAAAGTTAACTTAATGGAACAGGGAAATATGATATATAAAGTAGAAAAAAGAGGTTATAGAATAGTTTGAGTAAATACATATGTGTGTGTGTGTATGATTTTGAGAAGAACCTAGTAGGATATATACATAGAAGTAATAATGCTTATTCTTGGAATGGAATCAAGGATCATTTTATTTAATTAATTTACTTATTTTTAAGTAGGCTCCACGCCCAGCATGGAGCCCAGCATGGACCCAGTGTGAGACTTGAGGTCAAGACCTGAGCTGAAATCAAGAGTCAGACACTTAACTGACTGAGCCACCCAGGCGGCTCATGGATCATTTTAATTTTGTACGTTTATGATTTTTTCCAAATTATTTACATTGAGCATGTACTAATTTGTAATCTTAAAAAATTAATACGAAATGTTAAGAAAACAAACGAGTGCATGCATCTCCATCCTGGTCACCCAAAGGCCGTCTGGGCCTCTCTTGATGTGAGCACCCCATCCCCCGGGACTCTCCTTTCTCTTCCTCTCCTCCCCCTGCCTTCACCCACATCATTTACTCTCTGACCCAACCTTCCAGAGTCAGCTCTTGTATCACTTCTCACAGGAAGCCTTCCCCGGTATGACTAGATAGAGTTAGGGGTCGTCTGTCTTCATATCTCCGTGCTAGCATTTTCCACAGCAGTGTAATTATTATATTACGCATCTCTTATCTCCATCTGAAGGGCAGGGGCATCTCTGTCCTCTGTGATCAGCTCCTGGGGCAGTATCACACATGGGTAGGTCCTTAACAGACATCATGGAGTGAATATACCCTTAGCTGGTGTGGATGGAGGAAGGGAGAAAAAGAAATCTGAACTCATTTTCATGGATTTCCTGCTCCGACCGTGGAAGCTGTGATTCTTAGTTAGCTACATTTAGGCTCTCTCTTTCCTCAGAGGAGTGTAATACATGCTAAAATCTTAAGGTATTTGATCATTCAGCACTTACAGACTTTCTCCATTTGGGGTCCGAAGATGTGCATCCCATTGCAAAATATTTTCCCTCTGTAGGCAATCTAATTCTGGATATGTGAAATGTTACTTGGTGTTGGGGGTTGAAATGTGCCCCCACAAAATTCATATGTTGAGGTCCTAATCCCCCAGTGCCTCCGAATATGATCTCATCTGGAAATAGGGTTGTTGCAGTTGTAATTAGTTAAGTTAAAGTGAGGTCATTAAGGGTGGACCCCTTAATCCATTATGACTAATCCAATACAATGTTCTGGTAATAGGGGAGATTTAGACAAAGACACACACACACACATCTGTGAAGATGAAGGTGGTGATTTTGATGGGGCTCCTATAAGCCAAGAAATGCCAAGAATTGCCAGCAAACCACCGGAAGTTAGGGGAGAGGCACAGATTCTTCCCCAGAGCTCTCAGAAGGAACCGGCCCTGCGGGCATCTTGATCTCAGACTTTAAGCCTCCAGAACTGTGAGATAATCAATTCCTCTTCTCACGCCACTCACTTTGTGGTCCCCTTTTTAAACAACGGTTCTAATTAACTAATATACCTGGAGACCCTGGTGACAATCAGAGAGGAGGGACCCAAATATCAGCGAGGAGCATTGTATCCTAAGTGTTGGACTTAGGATATCTCTTGGACTATCATTGTGGTAGCCAACGTCTGGCGTGATTATGGCCCTGTTTGCAAATAAGAAAAGGGAGGTCCTATTCTGGCTGTTTTGAAAATTAAGTTGTGGGTATCACTTTCTTTTCCCCTATATTTTTTCATTTTTTCAACTGAGGAAAACAATCTGTCTGTATTTAGGTATACATAGAACTAAATTCAAAAGTCAAAGAAGGTTAGACTCAAAAATAAGTCCCCTGCTTCCTGTCAGTCCCAGCCACTTGGTTCCCCTGACTGAAGGCAATGTCTTTTATGTCCGTGCATACATATATATATTTCACTTTTTGCACATGTGATCATATATTATAAACATTATTCTGCCTTGGTTTTATCACATCATTGTGGATGTGGGAGGTAATTCTCTAGCAGAATACACAAACATGCCTCATTCTTTTGATGACTGCATGGTGTTTTTTGGATAGATATTTTCTGCCTGTCCTTAATGAATTTTTACCTGACTTTTCTCAATCAAAATAAACAGGAAGCATTCCCAAAGTTTCCTTCACAGCCCAGGCAGGGCTGAGCCTGACCACTGCTCTTATCCCCTTAAAGAGATGGTATTATGATTATACCACCAGAGGTTGGTAAATATGCTTTAAACCCTGTGAAAAGTGGACTTTCCTTAAGTTTTATAAAAGTGTCTCTAAAGCAAAGAAGCTTATATATGGTGTGGGACTGGCCCATGCTGGTCCACTAGATCCTATGTCCTCAAATTTTTCTCTTCCTTGGGCTATACTAGAAAGGCTCAGTTGGATACATGTTGGGCCAGATGAAATGCAAGATCACATGCATTAATCGAAATGTTTGAGTAATGTATCCGTTACCTTCCTGTGACCCATGTGTCATCATTCATTTCCCAAATGCTACTGCCCTGGGATTTTAGGACTCACCTGAGTTCTCTCTACTTGCATTTTTTTTTTAACCTTTCCTAAATTCTCACAAAGATAAATGGTAAATGCTTCTGGTTCAATAAGACTCTGCTTGCATTTGTCATCTGATTTCCTAAAATAAGTTAATAGGGTCATTCATCTGTAATATAACTACATCCTATCTTATTTGGTTGATTCAGAGTGTGAGCTTAAAGGGATAATGGCTATTCCTAACTCATTTTTCACATTGAGTCCAAGAAGCTCCTTACACATTCACTGTGGCCAAAATCCAGGTGATTTTCAGAAGCCATGCTTGCGTGGAACATCATCCCCAGTGGGTCTGTGACTTTCTAATAGGCCGGGCAGCACATGTGTGTGATATACATTCCATTCCTTTCCATAGTTCTCATCCCATTCACCCTCCAAAGTCTTAAATTGCTTCCCGGAAGTCTTCAATGACTCCCCCCAATGGAATGACAATGTTTCCCCCCTTATTTAAGAGTTGAAAATGTGTATCTCTACTTAGCTCTTATTTCCTTCCATGTTGTTTTAAAATATTGTTTCCATGCTAGTTTCCTTTATTAAGCTGCAAGGCCTTGAGGACAAGAACTATGCCTCTCATTCATGGAGCAGGAGATCAGCCAATGTCTATTATGAAGAAATGATCATCACAAATTCAAATTATCAAATAGTAATAATTTTCATATATGGAGCACTACTTAATATGCATAAGTCATCATTTAAAGAATTGTACATGAATCATCTAATTTAATGTCTTAATATTCTTTGTGTGATATTATCTCCACATTATAGAAAGAGAGATGTTTAAGCCACTTGCCTAAAGTCATATAGCTCACTTGGCTGTAGACACTTAGGCACTAAGATGCCTCTGGCTTTGTGAGTCCTAAAGTCTACAAAATTGATAAAAAAATATCCAGCCATCAAATTTGTATAACATAGAATTTTAATTAATTTGTAAGTTCAGTCAATTGAGCATTTCAACGACCTTCCAATTATGCTTCCTGCTTTTTCCCTGGTTCCCTTGTGTTTGTCCTCGAGGTCTCTTCTCAAACAGACAGTGTGATCCTGTGTTAACTCAAATTAGTTCTTGGACCCCAAACTTCTCAATGACTTCCATTCCACAAGAGTAGAAGCCAGAATCCTCATACTGGATTATTAGGCTAAACAAGTTTTTTTCCCACCCCACAACCTCTCCAGTCCTATTTCCTACTCTTTCCTTTGCTCATTGTACTCCAGCCAATTTGCTTCCTTGCTGTTGTACTTGGCGCTTCTGTCTCACAGCCCCGCTTATTGGTTTTCCCTCTCTCTGAAACTGTCTTCTCCCAAAATATTCCTCATCTTCTTCAAATTGTTATTTAAAAAGAAATTGCTTAGGCTCCTGACTGTGATCAAGCAACTGATTTCAGACTAGCTTATCTTCTATATGTAATTAGGAAAGTGGACAAGATATGTGAGGTAAGATCATTTTAAGATAATGGAAAATAAACAGCACAAGACTTTAGCACCTGGAAGAAGGGAGTATGAGGTGAGCTGCCTAGAGAGCTGAATTTGAGCAAAGGACAATAGGCAGGGATCAGAATTCAAGGCAACTGAAATAGCAAGGATCTGTGCAGAGGGAAATCCCTGGAGGTCTATGTATATGGGTGGCGAGGTCCTCCATGAGTCCATGACTGAAGGCTGGACTGTATATGTGCAAAGCACCCAAGGTTTGCCAAATATTGGCTACGATGGGCTGGGGATTGGAGCAAATGTAAGAAAGGTTGAGCAGTTCTGGGGGTAAATGCGTGAGTATTTAAACTTAAATTGAAGAAAATTAAATGAAATTTAAAATTCAGTTCCTTAGTCATGCTCAAGTGTTCATATTGCATGGTGCAAATGTAGAACGTTTTCCTCAGTGCAAAAAGTTCTACTGAACGGTGCTGGGCTTGAGGATCTACGGTGTAAAATCACAGTGTCTAATAGTAAATCATAAATTGCTAGACATTAAAAAAAATACTAATCACCATCATGTTATTCACAGTAAAAAATAAAAGCAGTCAAAGAAAATGATTCTAAGATGGACCAAAGGTTGGCTTTAGTAGAGAAAGACTTTAAAATATATGTTTTATAATATATAGTCAAAGAATCAAAAATATACTCATTAACTTTTTTTAAAAAAGGTCTTAATAAATATGGAGTAAATAAGTAAGGAATCATAGCAGAGAAATGGAAAACACAGAAAGAACCATGTGGAAATTTTCGAATTATGCAAGACCTAAAGTGAGTCCTTCACTGAGGGGCTTGCGATGGTGGAAGAGACTCATTGAGGTTGGAGACAGATCAGTAGAAATTATCAAAGAGAGAACAAATATTAAGGAGAAATGAACAGAGAGGGTCAAGAACCTGTGGAACAGTATCAAGCAGTTTAACACATGTGTGATTGGTGTCCCAGAAAAAGAGAGTGAGAACAGAAAAAAATATCTGAATAAATAGTGGCCAAGAACATCCCAAAACTTTTGAAAAATGACTTACAACTCCAAGAAGCTCAAGAGGGATAAAGATAGAGAAAATCCCACGTAGGTATATATATATCATAGTCAAATCACAGACCACTAAACGTAAAGACAAAATCTCAGAAGCAGTTAGAGAAAAAGACACAGTACATACAGGTGCACAAAATTAAGAATTGTTGATTTTTCGTCAGCAACAATAGAGGCTAGAAGAGAATAAAATAGCATCTTTAAAGTGTTGGATGAAAAATTCTGTCCATCAGGAATTCTATATTGAACAAAAATATTTTTCAAAATCAAAAGTTGAATAAAGACATTTTCAGATAAGCAAAATCTGAGAAAATTAATCATTGGAAGATCTGAACTACAAAGGATGCCCTTTAGTCCTTAGGAAAATAATGCCAGACAGAAACTACAGAAAGAAGGAAAAGTACCAGAAATAATAAATAATTGAATAAGCCAGTTGTAGCATTTTCATATAATGAACTAACACTCAATAGTTGAACACTATATATTTTGTTTATCTTGTTTTAGCTTCCCTTCTAGCACATAGCTACCAGGTGGGAATGACTTTGCTCATTTCTTTCATTGCTGTCAACATTGCCAACAACAATACTTGGCACTACCCGCCCAGTTAATGCAACATGGATGGATAAATGAATACACATATGAACCAATGAGGGAATGAATTGACTTTCTTCACAGGTATCAAAACTAAGACTGTGTATGTAAGCTAAAATAATCTATACTAGGTTGTCCTGAAACTCATGATACCAGATTTTAATCTAACTCAGAACAAGGAGGCAAGAAACATGAGTGAAGAAAGTATCACCTATAGACTAAACACATGTGTAGGTAGTTGGCATATCATGTGAGACACTTGACCTGTGCTCTCCATAGATGAACTATGGATGTTTACGACCAGTACAACCTCACATGCTTTTCTGTACTTTACCCACTAGAAGATAAAGGTGCATATAACTAGGGAATGAGGCTAATAAAGAGCAGGGAAGTGGGGTTGTAAGAGACAGGGATGGGTGGCCTGCTGTTTATCATCCCAAGACCCACCACCTCAAGGTTTCTTTCTGGTTTTTTTTTTTTTTTTTTTTTCAGGGAGTTAGTAGGTGTAAAGTTTCTTTAGTGGGTAGATCGTGTAACATCTGGGCCTAGCCCATGTCTGGCTACCAACAAGTGCTGATATGCCCTTAATTTGTTTGTTTGTTTTAAAGATATATTTATTTATTTGAGAGAGAGAGAGCACAGAGCGGAGAGGCAGAGGGAGAGGAAGAGTCCCAAGCAGACTCCATGCTGAGCGTAGAGCCCGACTTGGGGCTCAATTCCAAGACCCTGAGATCTCAAGCCTGAGCTAAAACCAAGAGTTGGAAGCACAACCAACTGCGTCACACAGGCACCTCGCTGGTGAGCACTTATGATGGACATAATATTGGAATACAAATTTGATCTCAGTTCCAAAGATTTAGGCACCTCATTTGGTCTCGAATTTCAGACAAGTGAGAAAAACCCACCTAGTTCTCTTCTTATTGGAAGGTCTAGTTTATTGAAGATATTTACCTTGAAGAGAGAGTTCTCCTTCAAGGTAGGGAAAGTTTAGGAGAGGGTATGCATAAAATATCACGGGCATCCTGCTCCTGTCCTGAGCACCGTACCCTTCCAAAGACAAGAGTACCTTGGATTCCTAATTCCGGGTAAGGGCATGTTCATTTCAGAGTTGATAAAATAAAATTCCAACATGCAGTGCCATCTGGATGGCTCTGAGAGCCATGACCTCAGTGCCACCTCCTCCAAGGTAAACTCCAGGTTAACTCTGCTCTGACTTCCACTGCACTTGGACCACATAGCACACCTTCTAGCACTTGACCACAGTCTACCCTGTCATCGGTCAATACTGCACCTCCTACACCCACCCCCACATGAATATCAGTCTCTCCAGCTCCAAAGTTCAGAAAACAGGTACCTTGTCTCCCACTTTATGCTTTATCATTAAACAACAGCAACATATTTCTTCTCTTCTTTTTTACCCCTCCATCCTCCCTGACCATTCCTATCCGTCCCCCTATTAGACAGTTAGTGCTCAAAGAAACTGGGGATTGGGACTCAGGGTCTTGGGGTAGAGGGAGAATATTCATACTTCTCATTCCATGTCCCTCTGATTACTAGAATTGTAAGTCGCAGCAGTCAGCCCTTCCAATGGACAGGAGAGGTATCTGAGAGCATTCTTGAGGCAGTAATGAAGGTATGAAAGAAGAAAAATATTTTGTAAGAGATCTTCTTGTCTGGAATAGGGTGATGGGGAAGGGGGCCTGGAAAGGGGAGCCAGGGTGAGGCAGAATGGAAAGAGGGTGAGAGCAAGAGCGAAAATAAATACGAAGATACTGAGAAAAGGAAGAGGGAGAAGAAATCCACCTGAGGGAATATTTAAGATTAAACAGGGAGTTGCTGGGGTGGGGGGGGTAGGAGATGGAGAAGATGAGCCTGTGGGTGCTTTGAACCCAAGCCAAGCAAACTGAGTGACAAGAGACCATGAATTTGTGACTATTTCAACAGTTCGCAGCTTTGGGCAGCGTGAGGGAATTTCAGGGTTTCGTGTTACTTGTGTATAGAGTTATCTTGATGCAGGATAGCAGTAGATGTGATGGAGAAGCAATTACCAAGACAGCAGGTGTGTGTGTGTGTGTGTGTGTGTGTGTGTGTGTGTGTGTGTGTGTGTGTTGCTCCATTTGGAGACCAGGATGTCTTCTCTTCTCCCTCCAACTTTGGCTCCATACGTGAAGTGAGGATCTGTCTCCTCCCCAACTGTCGCAGCCACAGAAGGTGATGGTTTCACTTGCAGGTGAGCCTCAGACCACCCAAGATGAATCTGCTCTTAGTCCCCTGTCCCCCAACTGCCAAGTTTCCACAAATACTTTCTGATGGAAAGATTATCTTCTTTTCAACCCCACAAACAGGTGTAGAGGATTTCCGTCTGAGTAGAAAGTACACAATGCATCGGGCATTGGTTGTGAATACTAGTACCATACTAAGCAAAAGAGCACACTAATGAAAGCTATTTTTATCTGAGATCAAAAGGCCAAGCCACTGTGATGGAGGAGGGCATAACCAGTCTCCAAGCTTATCTTGTACCGCTTTCTGCAGCCCCGGTCCTCCAGCCCCCCTGGCCTCTTGCTGTTTCTCAAACACGACTTCTGCATCTGCTGTCTGCCTCAAGGCTCTGACCCAACTCTCCAGGGTATGGCTTCTGAGACCTCCGTATCCAAAGTGTTTCCTACCCTTCATCATCCACTTTAACCTCCCAGGGGCACTCACCACTTTTGATGTATCTGTTTAGTTATTTGGCTTATTTGTATCTTTATCATTAGAATATAAGCTCCATGAAAACCAGGACCTTGCCCATCTTTTCCAGCACTAAAAACACTGTTTGGTACACAAAAAGTATTCAAAAAATTCTCATGGGATAAATAAACATGCCTGTTGGTATAATATTTGTATTTTTTATGTTACATAGAAGGTATTTTTTTCTGCACCGGGTACTGATTCAGCAGACTCTCTTAGGCCCACTATTCTATTCAATGATGGGGACAGTCTTTGAAAGACAAAAAAATGAGGAGACAAGTTAGCTATTAAGGATCCAGTGAAACAGGCATTGTATATTTTTTACTTCCTGTCAGAAACCCCACACATGATAAATTTGATGGCCTGGACCATCTTTGCTGGGTAACAAAGATTTATGATTCCTGTTGTTTGCTGTTTGCGTTTCTCTTGTGTCACTTAAAAATTCTGCTTGGTCCTTGTAACATTTGACTAGAAGCTAAGCCCGTCTGAAATTGTGGCTTTCTCATCTTCACATCCCTAGAGCACCTTGCAGAAACATTTAGGACTGGGGTGCCTGGGTGGCTCATGGGTTAAAGCCTCTGCCTTCGGCTCAGGTCATGATCTCAGGGTCCTAGGATCGAGCCCCACATCGGACTCTCTGCTCAGCAGGGAGCCTGCTTCCCCCTCTCTCTCTGCCTGCCTCTCTGCCTACTTGTGATCTCTCTCTCTCACAAATAAATAAATAAAGTTTAAAAAAAAAAGAAAAGAAACATTTAGGACATTGCAGGCCTACAGCTAGGGGTGTGCGTGTGTTTAAATAATGCAGACTGAGGGCAGAAAGGGAGCAGAGGACGTAAGTGAGTTGGATGGTTGAGTATTAGAGGCAGCTGTTTGCATTTTCCTCTTAATAGCCCCTTTATAACATGATGGGCAAATTATATGTATATATATATGTATATATATATAATAAATATCCTCTATGTTATATAGAGGATGTATATAATTATTATCTTTTGTACTCAGTGAAATAATTTGAGCTAGACCTTCAACCCCTTTGCTAACATGACCTTCTTTCCCTGGTATCTCACAGCCTGATCTCAACTCTCCTTCATTGCATCAGCCTGTGTTAATGACTATGGCATCATTCAAATAATGGTTACCCATGGTTGGACCCCTCTGTATTTTTTAGCATATATATGTAATATAATAATAATAATACATAACATAATATGTTATATAAACAAACTCTCTCTATAAATGTAATATAAGTACGTGGTATATAATAAATATAAAAATACATTTAAAAAAAGGATCCAGTGACACAGCAATGGTCTTTATTAAAGAAGCAAATGTCTGTGGTTCACTTTTGTTGTGTGGTCATAAGAAGGCTCCAAGGCCCCCACATGAATCCAAATCCCTTCAGTAGAACCGGATCTTATTATGAGGCACACACTAGCATTGGCCGACAGCGAGGGCTTGGCTCTCTTTGACTTATCTCTATAGTTTTGTCTGTGGCCAGTATGGCTGTCCTCGGGGGACAAGGTTAGGGCTGGGAGCACTGGTGCTGCGGAGGGGATCTGGCCCTGTTTGCAGACTGAGCAGTTACCACCTCAGCTTTTCAAGGCTCCTCCACTTGCTTTGATTCCTTACCCATAAGCTGCTGCAGGCAGCAGTTTGTGCTCAGTAGGGTCCCAGCTCTTGGGTCCTCATGTAGAGAAGATGTGAAAGCCTCTTTTTCTCTGTGGGAGCCCACACTCAGCCAGCTTCAGAGCCGAGAGCTACTGAGTCAGGGCTGACCCAAAGCTGAGTTGTGAAGGGTCAGCCAATCTTGTCAATCGCCCATCTTCACAACTGCATTTCCACGCCTCAATCCCTTCCCTTGGCCCTTCGCAGATCCCCATTGAGGTTAAGGGCCCCCAGGGCATGGCTTAGCCAGCCTGCCTTGCCCAGCCCAACCCACCTCTCCCTCCACCCTCTAGCCTCAGTCCAGGGTGCACCCCTCTCCACCAAAGGGTTGGGGCTGGGAGGTAAAACGTGAGGAGGGATACTGGGGGGACAAAGATGGGGATTCCTGGCCACTTCTTTTCATTTTTATAAATAGCAGTTCTGGGAAAATCACTTTTTTCTGAGACTCAGTTTATTTCTTTGTAAATCTATGATTAAACCCCCAATTTATCTAGCTCAGAGCATCCCTAGATTCAAAAGAGATAACAGACAGTGTACACACTTAAAAATCTTACCCGACCTTCTAAACCGAGAAGATCATACTAGGACTATTTAGAAGTAAATGGTTAACAGCTCTTCAGGAGCTAGTCTGGGCAGCACAGATTGATCTACAAAACAATAAACTCAGTTGATAGTCAGCTCTTAATGGCCTAAAGTGGCTTTAAGGGTTATACCACTTAGGTAATGTATTTTCATTTACATCTATCTCTTCAAGTAAATGCAGTCTTAAGGAGAAATCATTTAAGGTGAGAATTTCAGGTGTCAGGCTGACCTCTAGAGGCAATACCTTGAGGGAGAAGGGGCGGTTAAACACTCAAGTCCTAGTTTGGATAATTGTCCTCTTAGCCTATCTATAAAGCTGAGCATGCAAAGTCTCCTATAATTTGGACAGACCGAAGATGGTCTCAGAGCTTACCATCACCTTTACACAACTACTTATTTCACAACTCTTGCCTCATCAAAACGATGTTTTTCTCTTGGCTTGCTTTCTCTTTCAAGTGCCCTGACTACAAATTGCAAAGACCAGGCAGACCCAGGCAACCCCAAACAGAAGTCGTGTCTTCTGGCTTTGGCAACTTCCTCTCCTCTGTGACTGTGGGAACAGAAATAAAGACTCACAGACCGTTGGAGTAGATGGGAACTTAGAGGTCAGTGGGCCTGGCCTCCCTCAATGCTGCCAGTCAGTTGATATGCCTATAGAACACCTACTTGGTGCCAGATGCTGGAATCAGTCCTCTCGGGGGTAGGACACTGAACAGGACACTGTGGCTAACCCTGTGGAGGATGGGAGGCAGGCAGACAAAAGGTTGGGTTGCACAGATAAATACTATGAGGTTGAATGCTCAGACTCATGCATGGAATGTCACCCAAGGTGGGGGAATCAGAAAAGGCTTTTCAGGAGAGGTGGAGTTTTTTTGTTTGTTTGTTTCATTTTTGTTTTTGTTTTTTTAAGTAAGCTCCATGCCCAGTACAGAACCCAATGCAGGGCTTGAAGCCACAACCCTGAGATCAAAACTTGAGCTGATATCGAGAGTCAGATGCTCAGTTGACTGAGCCACCCAGGCGCCCCAGAAAAGTGGGGGCCTGAAGGAAGAAAAGGAGTAAGCCAGAAGAAGATCAATGGGTGGGGAGTGGGGTGGTGTTGGGAAGAAGTTCTAGATAGTTTATAGCATATGCAGGGGAGAGAGACCAGAAAGGGAAAGAGATGGAAAGAAGACAAGGAGAGATGGAAAGGGCAAGATAAAGGGTTGGGAGGAGACCATGTAGGATCAGGGGGAGGTGACCGAGCTCACTGCCCATTTAGGGAGCTGCCAGGAGCTCCCCACTGCAGTGTGAAGGTTCAGTGGGAGCAGCAGCTGGTGAGGCTGGAGACATAAGCAGGGGCCAGATCAGAAAGAAACTTCTGGTCCTTGTGAAGGAGGCGGGAAGGTAGGACTTTATCCCAAAGGTGACAAGGTGACTCTGAAGATCTTAACCAGCACAGTGAATTCTAAGATTTCTTCATCGGTTCCCCTCTGCCAGCAGACAGTTCATTCCCCTGGGAGGGAGGTCAGCTTGTTAGCAAAATGTGTGTTCCAATGAAATCCAAAGATGCTACAGGCAAGAACATGGGTGAGGTGCTGCCCTCCCTCGTCTGCTTGCTCTCCCACTGGCAGTGGTCTCAAGACTGGAAGACTTTTTCTTACCCCACCCACATCCCACATGTCCTCCTCTTCGGGGTTCACAAACCTGATCCCTTCTGCCTCTGTTTATAGACATAGTAGAGCTCTCCTTGGAAGCAGGGGGCTTGGAAATCCCAGCTTTTCCACTCTTGCCTCTCTAGGAAAGTGAGTCGTCTACACCATAGATGTTCAAACAGCCATCTGGGCACAGATGAAGCAGATGAGTCCTCTCCTAGTGGCAGTGGAGACATTTGTATAGACATCGAGCCCAGGTCACTTTGCCTTACAGCCCTCCATTTCTGGCATTGTTTCTTTGATTAGCTAGCTCTCCCACTGCTGCTCAGCTGGCCAACCACTTTCTCTTCACTCTTGCCTCTTCTCTAGGAATGTACTCTTTTTATGGTGCTTTGTTTTGTTAAGCTTCATGTATAACCATTCAGTGTCTTCTTGCAGCTCCTTTCTCTGGAGCTGGGTACATCTTAGTTGGAATGCCTCACCGCTCCCTGGCAGCATGGCATAACGGCAAGAACAGTCTTCAAAGTCAGAAAGACCTGAGTCTGAAATTTGGCTCGGCTGACTGATAACTGTGGGACTTAGTAGGAAAGCGAGCCAGCCTGTTTGAGCGTTGGTTTCTTCATCTGTATCATGCCGAGTGACGAAGATCTGAGTTCATTTAGGTAATGTCCTCCGTACAAAGTGGGCACAGGCTTTCGAGAAGCAGTGGCTATTAACGATCAAAACAACAACGGTAATGACGATGACCATCTGGCCCTTCCAATCCCAACTGAATGCCCTGGGTTCACTGACTTACTCAAGGTCTCAGTTTTCCCATCTCTTAGATGAGGATAACAGCAATTATTTGATAGAGCTGTTTGAGGATCCAATGTGATAAAAATGTGCAAAGCACATGGGAGGCCCTTGAACATGGGTATGTGCTCTTTGCCCGGCAGGGGACCCCTTTCCTTTTAGCCAAGCCCTCCATCATTAGACACCCTTCCCTCCTCCTTGGGTATTCCTGTTAAGGGCCACAGACCCTTTCTGGGCAAACAGCCTCTGAGAAGATGAGGCTTTCCTTTCCGTTTGCCTAAAATCAGAGTCATTTTTCTGTCCTTTGTTTTTCTCGTGTTGTCTCTTTCTGGCCTGTCATGGATTGAATTGTGTGTTCCCTACCCCTTCTCAGGATCGGAATGGGGGGGGGGGTTAAAAAAGTGTGCTGTGTCCTAAAACCCAGCACCTGTGAATGGGACCTTATCTGGAAATAGAAACTTTACAGACTCAAGCAAGTTGTTTTGATAAAAGAAGAGAGCACCATTTGGAGACCAAGGCATAGAAGACAGTCTGTGAAGACAGAGATTGGAGATTTGCCATCACAAGTCAAGGAAGCTGGGACTACAGAAATTGGAAGGGGCAAGGAAGGGTCCTGCCCTCGAGGTTTGAATGAAGCATGGCTGACACCTTGATTTCAGACGTCTGGTTTCCAGAATTGCGACACATCTCGTATTTATCATTTTCAGGCACCCAGTGTGTGGTCCTTTGTTCAGCAGTCGCAAGAAGCTGACACCCTGACCCTGCTGCTAGTTAGAAGCCACTTGACCGAGAGGCTTATTAACTTGTGAAATGAGCATTCTTAAAGCCCAACCTTTAGAACTGACTGAAAGAGCGGGGATAGATTATGCACTTATGTGTAGAATAGAATGGATAGAAAGGAACAGGGCTAGTCTGATCAAGAAAAGAACCACTTAGAAGATTCAAAGCTCCACCCTGCTAATGAATAAGACAAAGCAACTTGGGAAAGTTGGGAAGGTCTGAAGTGAGGGTCAGGGTGAGAAGAGTAATGAGGCCATGATTCACAGGTTTTAGGGGGGCTGGCATTTTTGCGCTGATTTCATCTACGATTTCAGCTTATCAAGGGATAAAGTTGACAGACTAAAAATTAGCCACAGGGTACAACTTTACTCCTGGCTTAACAGAGGACTAAAGACATAAAGTAAGCCGCCGTGTCAGAACTTGCAGGGCGGTGTGAAATGCTGTGGTTTCAACAAAGCCGAGTTGGCCCGAGTATGAATTACAGGAAGAAAGGAAGGAAGAAAAAGAAAGAGCTCTGGGCTATTTATTCCTTTTCTATGGAATGCATTGAAGAAAAGATTTGTCCCATGTCACAGACCCAGCTGGAGGACGTGGGGCCAGACAGGGCACAAGGGGCATGAGTCACAGCTCCCAAATTTCAGAAGCTCCTTATGTGGGAGCCCAGCAAAAGGCTCACCACTATTCTGATGGAGTCCCTTTGGTTTGGGGGATGCACGAGCTTCAGCCAAATGTTGTGCAGGTCTTAGAACTTAGAGCCAGAGATGACGGCCTCGGACTCATGCAGCATGGTGTTTTAGGTACGATAGTACTTAGCTCCCGGCGGGGTGGGGATGGGGAAACTGGTTGATCCTATGTTAATGGGGTGATCAGATCTGATGGGGCTGGAGCGGCTCTTGGCCCAGTTTAAGACTACAGTGGACTTTCAGTTGCCTAGCATGTGTTCCTCCCTTGCTTCAGAACCATGTTCTGATGTTCCTTTGGAGACTCGGACCTTTCTCTCTTCTCAGTTCCTGCTTCTAGGGGCAGGTGCACGGCCACACTACAGCCAATCAGCATATTCCATTGTCCTGGCCCCACAGTAACTGGTTTAAGAATGGGCACGTGTCAGCCCCAAGAGTCGATCCTAGGGCCTTTTACAAAAACTATTGAGGATAAGATACAGTCATGTGGGTTGCCGAGAGAAGAGGATGTGCACCGGAAGTCACTGGCGGCCATTTTGGTACCATGTTGGAAGAGCCAGTTTAGTGAGCCCAAGGATGGAGAGAGTCCTGATGAGACTGAGCCCTTACATCTGACTGTGCCTAAAGCTCTTTTTTGGTTACATGAACCAATACATTCTAGCCTTTTATTTTTTTTAGGCCACTAGAAGTTAGGTTTCTTGGAAACCTAAAGAGTTTTGACTAATACACAGACCTCAGCAAGGCAAAATAAGACCACAGAAAATGACACCAAAATATATAGAAGACAGAATATACATGATATAATGTGTGGCACGTTGCACTGGAAGGCTTGTAAGCTAAAGATATGATCATAGGAATAGCTCTGAGAGCATTTTAGAGTACTTAAGAGTATTTCCAAACATAAAATGATGGTATTACTCTTTTAAATCCTTCTGGGATTAGGGAATAAAACAAAGTCCAAAAATCAGTAATCTGAATTCTTGTAGTAATATGGCTTCATCATCATCATAGAAAAATCATCCTAAAGGCAAGAGGTGTGGGTTTCATCTGGGCTCTGATCTACGGTTACCAACTTGTCCTGGTTTGTGCAGTGGGACTGCCCCGGTTTTATAATGGAAAGTCCCCTATTCCCAGCACCACCTCTGTCCCTGGCAAACCTGGGTGGTCTGTCGTGCCGGATCTTGGGGAAGCTCCAGGTTTTCATAAAGGGCCGCAGCGCTCGCTGCAAAAGGGGAAGGCTGTCAAGCGACCTCTTCTGCTTGTCAGAGCAATTTCTCTTTTGTATGTTTAAAAAAATCAGAGTCTCTGCCTAAGATTTTTTCGGGGGATAGGGAAACCCACTCTGTGAGGGACCTCCCTTTAGAATGCCATGATTTAATTCTCTTTGTTATTACACAAATGGCTCTTATAGACCAGTGTTCCCTGCACCTGGCTGGTCCCGGCAGTCACCTGGGGAACTTTAAAACAACACACATTCCTGGCTACCGCACCTGGACATTCCAACTCAGCCAGAACCAAGTGGAGTCAGAGATCTGTATTTTTAAGAAATCTTTGCAGGTGGCATACATATAAATTATTCACAAATGTTGGTATGTTAAGTATCATTAATAATAAATCACTTTCCACACACCTCACAAATGGCCAAGACCCATCATTGTTTGAGGTACTGTTTCCATTACGCATTAAACTTTCCAGGCATCAGGAGGGCTTGTTCAGACAACCTGATGGACCCCACCTGCGGGCTTTCTGTTTCATGGAGGGCTGGGGCAGGACAGGGAATTCGTGTTTCTGAGATGCTCCCTCCCTGATAGGCATCATCACCGTAGAGCATAATAAGCTTGCTTGAGCGTCTTATCTGGTCTCTTTCATCTTTGTAATTATTGTAAAACGCCCCTCTCACCTCCCCCTAGCATAGTTCTAAGTAAATTATTGATGAGCCAATGTGTGGATGAAGCGTTATTGGCCTCAATGACGGTGACCTTTCCACTAACTTTCTAAAGAATATTGTGACCTATATCCCTTAGCATGTAAGAAAGGTTCCTGTGGGTTATCTAAGGAATATTGTCTCAGGGGACCTCCGCTGAGGACAGGGTGGGAACCACAGGATTTCCTGCTCTGGGGCTTTGTGCTGAATCCAATGAGGGAACCGCCATGTTCTGTCCGGAGGCCTCTAGAAACGTACATTGGACCCTCCCCAAGCCTCCATTTTGCTTGTTTGTCACTTTCGAAAGCTGGCAGGTGTGCTTTTCACCCACCAACTCCTTTCTGTCCTTAGCTTGTCGTTATATTTAAAATTTTGAACTGATTGGCCAGGACAGTCCCTAAACATATTCTGGTTGCTATGACTCTTTATTTCTATGGATAAGCTTGTCATTATCCCTCTGGAGGCCCAAGAACGATTGCTCCAATCCCTGCTTCGGCTGTGCGGGGGGTGGAGGGGGGACCTCATCAGGCCTGCACCCTTTGGCTCGTGTCTTGTTCTCTGTTGGTGCTGGAGTAGCTGCGGGCCCCTTGGCACCCTCTTCCCACCCATCTTCATCAGTGCGAGGAATGGTTCTCGCACTACAGAGACCACACATGGCCATAATCTGGACCTCAGCCCAGACACACCCCGAACAAAGTTAGGACGAAAAAAGAAGGCCACTGACCATTATTAGCTGCTGAATACAGGAGTACACTGTCCAAGTTCTGCAGGAACATTCAGATGATGTTTCGGCGGCTTTGTAACTTGAACGTAACTACTTGAAATGAGAAACGGCACCCAGAAAAACACAAACAATAATAATAAGAGAATTTAAAGGTTCCCTCTCTTTATTAAAAGAGACCACAATAATATTTCAAACAGATGGTTCTTTCATTGGTATACAGTCTAGTTACCTCAGAAAACAAGATATGTGCCCCAAATGCAGGAAACAGAGGACCATCCCAGTTCCTCCCTGGAAAGAGGGTTTGCTTCTGGTCAGAGCATATAATTATGGAGAAATAATCCATTCTACATTAGTTCTGCAACATCAGCCTCGATAAATGGCTGAGTCTGTGGCAGTGGACGAAAGCAGGCTTCTCTGCCCATTACGCAGGCAGTCAGTGTGGGTCTCAACTCCGGAGGTGACTAGTCAGCAACTAAAAGAAGCAGTCTGCTATTCTACAAAGTTAGCAGCGTGATGGAAACACCGACCTTCCCCTCAAAGCCATGGTGGTAGAAACGCTTGCCGGCATAGAGCTATATTCCCTAGTACAAACTGGTCTGAGAGGCTTAGCTGTGTGCCCTGGAAGGTTCTGAAGCCCTTTGGTGTTGTAATGACACTTATGTTCCAGGAAACATCTCTGAACTGGGCTGACAGGAAAACATCATGTTAGGTAATAACAAATAAAATTGAGGACTGAAGAAGTTTTGACTCTCCCTTTGAGGAGTCAAGTCAGTGTTGAGGGAAACTGGTATTTTCCTTGTAGGTTTTTAGAAACACCGTGGGTGGTGATGGGTAGGGGGGTGGGAGGAGGGAGGAAACATGACCAGCATGTCACTCTTAATAGTTGCTTCTTGTCTTTGAATCAGATGTTGATATTTTTCCACTCGTCAAAATCTGTGTGTGTGTGTGTGTGTGTGTGTGTGTGTGTGTGTGTGTGTGTGTTGGTCAGGGAAGGGTGTTGCAAGGAGAAATTGAAAACAACTCCCACCATTCACAGAGTCTGAAGAGATCCAAACACTAAGAAGTCAAGTTCACACCATTGCAGGCCACAGAGTGAGAAGGCTAAGGTATCTTGGCTTAATTAGGCATATCAGCACTGCCTGCCGGGAAACTAGGCAGTCCTCAAAGTCCATCTTTTTTTTTTTTCTTTAAGATTTTATTTATTTATTTGACAGAGAGACACAGCGAGAGAGAAGATACAAGCAGTGGGAGTGGGAGAGGGAGAAGCAGGCTTCTTGCTGAGCAGGGAGCCCGATGTGGGGCTCGATCCCAGGACCCAGGGACCATGACCTGAGCCGATGGCAGACACTTAACAACTGAGCCACCCAGGAGCCCAAAGCCCATCTTTTTTAAAAGTGGATCAGGATCAAGTATTTTGTAAGAGACACATGAGTTTGTAAAACTTAGAGTGACTTGAATGAGCTTCTGTATTTAACAGAGAGAATACACGCTCTTACCGTGTGGGAAGACAAGTCCTCAGCAATCTAAAGTTTTGGAAGACAGCCAGCAAAGAATTTCATTTGGGATGGGGGTGAAGGAGCACAGGGAGAAGGATATATACATGTATCTCTTTGTAAGGAGATGGTTAGAGAAGCAGACTGAAGTTCCCAGTCAGACTTTACTGTTTATCCTTGGAGTCCAGAAGCAAATGAGCCTCTGCTTAGGAGTCCAAGAAGTCATTGGCCACGTTCGGATTTCTCTGAGGAAGAGGGTGGAGGAAGTTTCTGCCTTACGGTCTGCCATCAGGAAGACATACCCAACAGACTTTACAAAACAAGTGCCTGGTTATCTGCATTTCACAACAGCTCATATTAGTTAGTAAATTTTTGGTAAATTCACGTTAAAGAGATAACTACATATAAACCAGTTCAAAGTTATCTGTGAGTTCCCCTCATTCTCCTATATAAACTTGACTTCTACCTCTTGTCCTTCTGGACATATTCCTCCATACTGAGGCTTGGTTGTCATTACAGAATTTTCTCAAGAGCTGCTTCAACCATCATTAGACAGAGCTAAAAGATTTTCTCTTTCATAATATCCCATATGAATTGCTACATCTTGTCAATCCCAGGCTTTGGAGAGATCTATCACATAAAGTTGGCATCCAGTCCATTAAACACCATTTTTGTCATGAAGATCTTCTCTAGTTGAGAGAGCTTACCATGTTAGTGTGCCATTTTGTTTCCAGATACCTATTCCCTTGAGACTTGTCTCATGCCACTGAGGGACAAACCACTGAAGCAGTCTGGAAAACATAGGCCTTATCAAATCATTTTCTGAAATTCCTGCCCGCATCATGACAAAAGGAGGACATTCTATTAGCAGAGGTTGATGTGGAATTCACAACGAAACTATCCATTGTATGCTAGAATTCTGCAGGCTTCTGTTGCCAGTGTATCACAAGGCAGGGTGACGATTGTCCTTTCCAGCTCCAAATTCTGTGGTTCCAGGGAACTGCTGTTGAAAGAAGCCTCAGTCTTGAGTGCCACCCAACAAGCAAGTATGGATAAATTAAAGAGACATCAAGCAAAAGAAACCCTTCACCCGGGATGAAGAGGGCATGATATGTGAGAAAGGGTTGAACTTCAAAGTACACCAGGGATCAGGAAAGGAGAACATGATCAAGATTCTGCTAATAATTTAACGAGTCCAAAGAAGAGGAGAAAATGAAATAACCCTCACAAGTAAGAATGGTGTGGTCATTGCTTAGCCAGGGAAGGGTACCGCCCCTTACCTGCATGGCCCCTTCGTGAGAGGCTGACGGAGCATCACAAGAGGAGAGACCTATGGCAGGAACCGAAAGGGTACGCAGCAGAGTTTCCCACTCAATGTCCAGAGACAGGCCAAATCCTAAGTGTAAGCTTTTTTGTGTGTATGCACATGAGGCACTTTTTCTTACTGCCATTTACTTTTGGGTACTCAAGCATTATTCAATAAAAAAGTGGAGGCTGGTCTCCAGAATTAAGCTGTTTGATCTGGAAATAAGAAAACTGCTTTTAGCAAGCTTGGTTTGGGGTTTTTCTACAGGAAACTTTTGTGCTTAGACAGCAGTACTGTTGGGGTAGGAATCAGAGGAAAGGGGACGATGGCTAAAGTCTGATTAAACCCTAGATGGCAACTTCTTTTTACCCTATTCACAGTAAATGGTTAAAAATGCTTATTGCTGATAAGAGAACAAAAGACCCAACAGTTCAGTGAGGGAACTTAGAGGAACATACTGTGTCAACTATAACTCAATTAAAAAAAATATTTCCAAATCTAAAAAAAGTAAAGGAGAACCCATCATATAAATTTAAATCATTTCAAACAATTAATGATGTAAAAATGAGGTGCTTTATATATTATGTGATAACTAAATGTTCTAATCAAAAATTCATAATGTCAATTATATGAAGAGCTTTCATTAAAGAAACTTTTGTTGCTGTTAAAAAAGAAACAGACGTATACAAAAAATTTTTATATATAAATATATAATCTCCTTTGATAATTATATATGATCTAATTATATATGCATATATATGTATACATATGTATAAAATCTAAATGTGACCCTAAGAGGCAATATTTGACATTAACAAGTGAAGCTATACATTTGGAGGAAGGAGAAAGCACCAGGGCCTAGAATATTCAAAAGAAGCCGTCAAGAAGAAAAGAGTATGTGAGCTAAGTCTGGTACATGGGTAGAAAGGAGAAATTAGTCTGAGCAATGGTGAAGGCACAAATATTCAAGGAATAGTTGGGAGATTATAAAGGAAGAAAAATGAAGTATTAATACATAGTGTATGCTGGCAGTCTTTCATTTCATCTTTCCTCCTGCTTTGTGTGTTTTACCTCTCATTTCTCCTCAGCATGTCTTAAGTCCTACAGTAGTACCCCTGGCCCAGCTAATATCAACCAGGACCACAACGAATGCTTTGACCTCCATCTTCTAGGAGCTTCTCTTCTTATTTTTTCTAGATCCCATGATTTATTCTCCAAATTATGATATCGAATAGCCCTAGTCACACTATTCTTTCCCTTTGGTTTCTTTGTCTTGCTTGCTTTTCTCTCCAGAGGGAGAGATTGTGTAGGTGTCAAAATTTGGCCCTGGGTTGACTCTCGTCATCCAGGAAATACACACCTACACACTTGGGATATGTCATAAACCACCAAGTCAAAGGTGAATCTCTTTTATTAAATGGCAATACATCAGGAATTGAATGTGAAAGGAACAGACCTTTATTGACCATTCACCATATGTAAATTCTATGCAAAGCTCTATAGGGGACAGAAATGACTAAGAAGTTTACAAAAGCTTCATTTATTGGACAAGACAGATGGGTTACAACTAACTAAGCTATTGTTGAACTAAACTATTGAGCCAAGACTCTTTGTTTCATCACACTCTATGACAATATGGCAATCTCTATTGAGAGTGTATTTTTTTAACTTAAAAATTTTTCCTTATGAAATTTCTTTCATAGGATCTAACTACTGAGGCAAAATTCAGAGGATTTTGTTAGCCCTATCCAAATGCCAAATTCACCCCCCCCTTTTTTTTTTACTAAATGATCCCTCTCAATTAAAGGACTCCCTCTCAATGTGGAGATTTTCTGGTTCAGCTGAATTAATGTGTGCCTCAACTGTCTACTTGGCATTCACAGTCAGCTATGGGATTGTCATCCCACTGACAGACCAAAGACACAAGACCCTGGTGAAAGATGAAGTAGAGAGAATGTTGTCATGTAAGGTCATGATTAACGGGTTAGCACTGGGAGGGGATACACAGGAGAAATTTCTTTGCCAGAAGTTGTGTAAGCCTAAAAATGATTTACAATCGGATGACTTTAATTATCGTGTGAAGATTCACCATCTAGATCTCATAAAAAAAAAGTCTTAGAGTAGTATGGATACACCCCCCCCCCCCAAATGAGAGACATCCACAAAGCATGCCTAATTGAGTAGGATGGAAAGACCGTGGCAAGTCCACACTATGCTCATCTGGGACATTAAAGTACTAGACTTTAGGAGTATTTTAGCCAAGGAAGATTTTGCATCATAGTGTGATTTTATATGTAATTCGATAAAGTTGTGTCTTCAAAAACAGTCGGCTACACTTCAAGGCTCCAACTTCTGTGAGCCTGAGAAGGGAGGAACCCACCACTTTCATTCTTAGCTGGGGTTTGAAGGGTACTATTTTGCTTATGCTAAAATAAAGTCAACAATTTCATGGATGTTTTTTAGTCCGGTAGATGTGAATTCAGATTCCGGGTGGGATAATCTTGGATTTGTAGTCATTGTAAACCTTAGCAATTTTCCCTACTTGATGGGAATGGCTAAACAAATTTTTAGGGGTTCTCAAGCATAAGACACTGTTGTAAGCAATGGATATATATTCCTTCATCCAAATTCACAGTAATCCAATGAGTTGATGTGCAGAAATGAGTTAATACAGCAGGGCTGAGGCCTTCGAAAGCCCTGCTTGCAAGGTTGGCCCTTGGCTGGCACCTGGGAACTTGGATTTCAGGAGGGTTCCCGTCATTCCCTGATAAGAGTTATGCACTGTGTCTAACTATTTGTAAGAACAATGTGGTTTATGCTAACACCTGCTCCCCTTCTGGGAGTTTGAAATTTTGGTATGTGGCAGACAGAGGGTGCCTAAGTGATCAGCCCTCAATGAAAACTCTAGCCCCAGGTCTCTGAGGAGCTTCTCTGGTAGACACCGTTTCACACCTGCCATAATTTGTTGGAGGAATTAAGCATATCCTGTGTGACTCCATGGGAGGGGATTCTCGGTAGCTTGCATCTGGCTCCCTCTGGACTTTGCCCCATGTGCCTTTCCCTTTGTTGATTTCGATTTGATTCCATTGGGCATAATAGATCATAGCTGTGGGTATGATTATATGTTGAGTCCTCTGGGTACCCCTGGTGAGTCATCAAACTGGGGGTGGGCTTGGGGACCCATGACACAGGTGTGTGGCAGCTTTTAAAGGGGAGGAAGTGGTTTCCTGGAGAGGTTACCCCATGAGAGGTAACTATCTTAAGGTCACACAGCAAGTGCGCATAACCACCAGGACTTGAACCCAGGCAGCTAGCTCCAGAGCCCTTGTTTCCCCTGTGGAGGCTCTCAGCTTATAATACCTCCCTCATTGTGTGCTTGTGAGCCAAAGGAGGTGTGTTTGTTCAGGACATACTAAGTGCTCAGTGGAACTATTATATTATTATGTGCCAGTCCTCTATCCCTTGCACCTGCTAACCAGGAAATCTGCCATACATTTCCTATGGACCAATGATAGATAAGTAGAATGTCTCCAAGAAGTTGAAACATGCATGAAGAAGGAAATGGAAGGAAATGGCATGCAACTCAATGACTTAATTTTTTTTAACAATAACATCTATCACAAGACCTTTTCTTTTAGCCAAATGGAGCTTGTACTATTCCTCTCCTCTTTCCTTGCCTCTTCTGTCTCCTTGGGCCCAGCTTGGAGGGGCTGGACACTGTGGTGATGGTGATGAAATCAGCAAAGCCGGCTGGGTGTTTAGGAGAACTGAGGCAGAAGCAGGAGAGGAGCCAAGCAGTTTGGGTTGGGTCCTTTTCATTATGGTAACCCTAATTTCCACCACCCATCCCCTATATGGGAATACATTGTCTTGCAACAGAATACTTTTTTTTTTTGTAGAAACCATTTTTTAAAAAAAATTCAGTTTAATTAACATATAGTGTATTATTAGTTTCAGGGGTAGAATTTAGTGATTCATCAGTTGCATACAACACCCAGTGCTCATTCATCAAGTGCCCTCCTTAATGTCTACCACTCAGTTAACCCATTCTCCCGCCAACCTCCCCTCCACTAATCCGCCATTTGTTTCCTATAGTTAAGAATCTCTAATGGTTTGTCTCCCTTTCTGATTTCATCTTATTTTATTTTACCTTCTGTTCTTCTATGTTCATCCGTTTTGTTTCTTAAATTCCACATATGGGTGAGATCATCTGATATTTGTCTTTCTCTGACTGACTTATTTTGCTTAGCATAACACCCTCTAGTTTCATCCATGTTGTTGCAAATGGCAAGATTTCATTCTTTTTGATGGCTGAGTAATATATATATATATATATATATATATATATATATATATATATATATATATATCCCACATCTCCTTTATCCATTCATTAGTCGATGGACATCTGGGCACTTTCCATAATTTGACTGTTGTGGACATTGCTGCTATAAACACTGGGGTGCAGGTACCCCTTTGGATCACAACATTCATTTATTTGGGGGAAATAAGCTAGTAGTGCAATTGCTGGGTTATAGGGTAACATTATTTTTGACTTTTGGGGGAACCTCCATACTGTTTTCCAGAGTGACTGCGCCAGTTTTGCAGCAGATTGCTTAATATTCTGCTTGCTAAAATTATTTCTCAATCACTCTCACCCCTTTCCTACCTTTAAAGCCTTCTAACTAATGTAGAAACAGCCAGTTTCTTTCTACTGAGGAAACTAAATGACCCTAGCATTCCACAGACTTATTCTTACACTACTTTCAAGGAAAAACAGCTTTCCTGCCAAATGCCTGTTTGCTATATGTCAGAGCAGATGTGTGGCAAGTTGATTAGTAGAACAAGATGTCCTCCTTGGAGCTGAGTTGGCTAAAGCGCAGTACATCTACGTGGCAGAATCTGGACAGTAAAGGAAGACGTCCTTGATGCAAAACCTCATCTCCTCCATCTATTCTCCAAAATGCTTTCTACTAGAGAAACAAACTTCTCTCAGAGTAAGGAATATGACTTAGAGTGTAAATGGTGAGTAGTGGCTTGGCGATGCCAAAATCTAAGTCAATGAGAGCAAATCCTTCCCTATGAACACATTTTGATGAAGTCAGATTAGAAAGAGTCCACGCCCTCCATGGATATCAGATAGTTGGAAAGAGGACTTGGTCAGAACAAGGGCCAAAAGAAGGAGCTGAGACTTAGGAAGAGAAGCTGATGGGCTACTCCACCCATACCATAGATTTTCTCATGGGAAATCTTGACCTTTGGTGGGGACCATGATAAAAGCAATACGAGAGAGGAGAAAATTAAAACAAAAACTTCCTATCTTGCAACAAAACCCACTGTTGTCTAAGAAAAATCAATGTCTTCACACCAAAGGTGTGTGTGCTGTCAGGATCCACTGGAAGGAGTTGCCTGGTTATTGGATAAACTCCTTTAAGCCAATGACTCAGATTCAGTCCTAGCTAGGCCTTTTGCTCAGTTGTTCAATTTTACATAAGTTACCCCATCTTTTCTACTTCGATCCCTTCAGTTTCTCTATCTGTAGAGTGGGGGATATAATAATGCTCCCAGGATCCCTGTGGGCATTGGATAAGGTGATGTGGGTCAATGTGCTAACTGAATCGTAAATCTGTACCTAAATGTTAGCTGCGAATATTTTGTTCCAAGAGTGTTAGCTATCACCAAGATTGAAGAGAAAACTCAAATGTAAAACAAAAACTTAGTTTTCACTGTACTGAACATTCAGAAAGGAGGGTTACCTCAAGAGAAGAGCCTTATAAAGCTAAAGTACAAATGGAATGGGCTTTGCAATAAATTCACTTCTACGATAAGTCAAAATGTTAACTTCCCATTGTAGCAGCTAAATCCCTCTTCTTGGGTTGGTCTAAAAAATGGCCTAAAATGGTGATGGGCATCAATGAAGACTTAGGTTGGAGTCTCTGAAGCAGCAGTGATTTTGTTTCTGGGATTAAGGAAAACAAAAATCTTACCAATGGCTGGATAAAAATAACATTCCTTTCTATTGTGATCATCCGACATCAAGGAAATGTTTGAAATTTAGGCAGCATAGTATGATGTGCCTGCTACAGTTACTATATAGTGGAACTTCTGGAAAATACGGCAGCACAAATGTGTCTCATCAGTCTTGCTGTTGGTAAGAATCGTGGCGAAAGCAAATTTGAGTGACTCCCCAGTGCAGTTCACTCTAAAATGCATCACTATTCTAAGGCACTCATCGTGCCTGGTAGATTCGGATTCATCCGCTCGGAGGCCTCCCACCCCCACCCCACCCCCACTCTGCTCCCCTTTATTCAAACGCTCTGTGCTTTCTTCACAAATGCTGCACACAGACTGTCATTAGGTACAGAGTAAGCTGCAATTAGCAAGTCTGTCAGCTTCTCTCACAAGGAACTTATTTTTCAGTGGAAATTTTTGTCATGGTTCCTGTCTGATCTTTAACTCTTCCCTGGAGACCAACCTCCCCAGCTCGATTCTTGGCAACGCGACTCTAGGAGTGAATGATACCCCTTTGGACCAATTAATTACTGTAATTTCTTAAATTTAGCTACTAGCTGTTTTGGCACCTTCCACACAGCACGCCTTGCGAATAAATCCTGCAGAGCTCTGAAATGTCTGCCATCCCAGTCTGAGCCCTCAGAGATTTGCAAGACTAGGTCTTGGTTCTCACAAGGCCTCTTCAGTGTGGTCAGGGGTAGTAGGCAAAAGCCTCAGTGTTTCAGGGACTCACTTGCATTTCATTTCCTGGTTGAAGGTGATAAGGTGTTGGCCAATGTTGCCCAGCTCAGTGACCAAGGGGCTGCCTAGAACTTGTAGTCTACCGCCGGGAAGCTGCTTCTCCCCTCCCCTCCAGGTCCCCGGGGCCCCTTGCAAGTTGAGAAGGAGAGCTAGGGTTGGAGTGTAACTAGGAATCCAAACAAGAGGGAGGAAGTTTTTAAACTTAAAAGGCAAAACAATAATGATCTCTTTAACTTACAGGTAAAAGACACATAATTTAATGAATCAATTATAGGTATTCCCGTGAGCACAGAAAATCGACTTGTCTCTGTCTCTCAAGAGGTCATACAGTGATTTTCTCTTCTCTATTTGCTTGAGTCACACTGAGGTAACTGCTGTAACACATGACTACAAATCAATATACAATGAAAGAAATCATCCCGATAGTTCGGTAGGGACTCCAGAAAGACTTGCTGACTGGTGACTGACAGGCGTGTTGGTCTACCTGATGACAAAGGATAGCTTCCTTATATTTCATCTTCATCCTTTTACCTATGAGCTCATGTTTATTACCGAGGTAATGAAATATCATTCTGGCCTTCTTTCCAGGGGCTGAGATGACTTTAATTGGATTATTTCATTCATCCCAGAGCCTTTAGGTTTTGTTTTTTCATGCTCTTCTCTTCTGGAATTCTTGTCTGACCAAACCCTGTTCATTTTTTTTTTTTTTAAGATTTTATTTATTTGACAGAGAGACACACGGCGAAAGAAGAAACACAAGCAGGGAGAGAGGGAGAAGCAGGCTTCCAGCCGAGCGGGGAGCCCGATGTGGGGCTCGATCCCAGGACCCTGGGATCATGACCTGAGCCGAAGGCAGACGCTTAATGACTGAGCCATCCAGGTGCCCAAACCCTATTCATTCTTGAGGGCCCTTCTCTTTTATGAAAACTTAGGCTCTGTCCTCCTCTTCTTCCTCATAGCTAGTATGATCTGAGATTTCAATGCGTCAGATACGGCTCTGAGTGTTTTGCATATATTAACTCATAGAACACTCAGATCCCTGTACTGAGTCATAACAACCATGGAGTGAGGTATTACTGCTCTTAGCTCCCTTCTGCGGAGGAGAAACTGAGAAACAGAAAGATAGAGTGGTAACCTGCTCAAGACCACACAGCAGGAAGGGGGTAGAGGTGGGACGCAGACCCAGCCCATTGGCTGGAGTGCTGCCTTCCTAAATACTCCACCAATTAGCCAGCCCTATCGAACCTGCCCATGTCCTGAACCCTGACGGTCCCTTTTGCTTTTATTTATTTTTTTCCCAAGAAGATAGATACTAATCATCATTTTATTAAAAAGAAGCTTAATAGTCTATGTTCTATTGTATTTATTGCTTTGGATTTAGTTCACATCTCTTCATACCTTTGTGTACAGATCACCTTTATTCTTTTATTTTTTTAAATAGTAACATAATGTCCTAAAGTGTGGATTCCCAAATTATAAAAAGGATCCTTCTGATGGACATTCGGACTGTGTTCACATTTTCAATATCCTGCACCACTGCATTTCAAATCACCGCGGAAGAAAGAAACACACACTAGGCTGAAGTCACATAGAGAGTGTGGGGTCAGGTAGCTGTTCTCTGCTATTAAGAAATAAATTATTCAGCAGAGAGGAAATAGGACATGGATGAGACCTGTATTGGTGCTTGCCGGGGGCATTAACTCACCGACGTAAAAACTTCTCTACCCAACGCTTTGTTTAACTGTGAAACAGATGCATTTTGCCACTAAATCTTCCCTGCAGGAACCCGGGGTTGGGGGGGGGGGGGCGATGGCAGGCCTGCTTAGGGGTAAGGTATTACGTGAAAACATTCCTGATATTTCTCTATGGCTGAAACAAGCAGCTGGCCACATTTCTCTGAAAAATGCTCTGGCCCAAAATATTCTTTGCCCATCTATATTGACTTGAACTCTGTTTTTCAATCAGGCTGTTGCTCAAATACTGGAGGAGATTCAAATTTGCTTTCCTGTGGAGAAGTCTGTCTCTGCCCACAGCATGTGTAGGCCAAGAGGGAGGGCTTCTGGCCTCTCGCGAGGGACAACGGGCCGGAGGGGCGGCTCTGGGGTCTGCCCTCCCACAACCCGCGTGCATCCGTGCATCCGAAGCAGCTCAGGGGTCCCTGGACGCCCCCTGGGGCACAGCCACCTTGCGCCTCGGCTCAGACTGCCTATTCTTCCCTTCACAATCTCCTCATGCTTTTCTGTTTCCTCTTCTTCCAAATGGGCCATCTGAGCCTCAGCCCTCCTGAGCGTGGTTCCTGACTTAAAGAGCTCTACTGCCTGGACAGTAATGGCATCGGCCTCTAACATTCACTTGCTGAGTCCCTCACTCATCATTTGCTTATCCACTCGACAGATACATATTATGCACCTACCGAGCGCCAGAGATGCGGCATTGAATGGAACTAGGTCCTTCCCCCACCGAGCTGGCCTTGCAGGGGGGGAGGAAAGAGAAAATCAAGCACATGCACAGCTATTTACTACGCTGGTTGGTGGGAAGTGCAGGTAATGGAGTGGGGGTTCGAGGTGGGGATGTGGCTATTTTATATAACGTGGGAAAGGGAGCGCAGTGTGATGAGGTGACCCATGACCTGAGAGCTGGGGGAGGGGAGGAGCCTTGCGGGGAAGTCCTGGTAGGTCCTGCCAGTGCACAAGTTGTGAGTTGGGCGCATGCTTGGCCATTTAGGAGAGCATCAAGGAAGCTATTTAGCAACTTTGCAAATGTGATTTTTGCTTTGCAAATGTACATTTTCTCCTCAAATCACGTGTCCGCTTCTTGAGAGTGGGGGGCCCGAGGTAGAGATTACAGGTGAGGTTTTCTTTCGTAAAATTCTGCTCTCTGAAGTACACCCATCTGTAGTATGTATCCTTGTGCCCTTCCCGGCCCTCGCCAAAAACTTTGATTGGATAATTAGCCTTAGCTTGTGGCACTTGAATATCCTGGGAAAATACTGACGCTCTCCTCAAATGCCCAGGGCCGCATAGCACACTTAGCAAGCTGGCAAAAAAAAAAAAAAAAAGATGGATTCTCAGTTCTAAACAGATTGAACTAATGCCTTTTTCTATAATGCCTGCCCTTGCATCAGACAAGACACTAAAAACACAAAGTAAATAGATTAAAGCAACCAAAGAAACAAGCACCATCAAACAGTCCTGCCTTTCCAATCAATACTTCTCAAATCAGAACATCCTGATGAAGTGGTTCTTTCATCCATCTTGCCATAAAAATAAAGAAATTATGACAAAAATCAAATAACTATGCACAATGCGCCTTGGTCGCTTTATTTTAAATACATCAGTATGCAATTTGTCACTCCTTACTGTCATTTATAACTGAATTAGATGTGCTTTTTGAAAGCTGTATAATGGATAGCATGTTGTGTGTAATCGTGAAAATGTGTTTAAGATCATTCTATAATTTACATCTGAGGTCTCTTGTCAACCATAAAGTCCATGAAGACACAACCTCGTTATATCCCAATACCATATTACCGAGGAAAATTGCTTTTGATTGACTTGTGTTGTGTTGCATGGCTTCTTAAGGGTATAAAACCTACAAGCGTTTTTAATTATTAGGACATCTCTTACATATGAATTCCTTAGAGATAAGGATTTTGTCCACTTAGCCTCACTGTTGAATCCTCAAAACCTAGCACACTGCCAGCCCATAGGGGTCCCTTAACAAATGTTGAATAAATAACTAAGATCCTTTCTGAAATGAGATATGATACCTGTGATGGATAATTCTGTGTGCCAACCTGGCTAGATCAAGAGACTCAGATAGTCGATCAAACATTTTTTTTAGATGTTACCGTGAAGGTATTTGTTAGGTAAGACTAGCATTTAAATTAGTTGACTCTGAGTAAAATAGAGAACCTTCTAAAATGTGGGTGAGCCTCATCTAATCAGTTGAAAGTCTTTTTTTTTTTTTTTTAAAGATTTTTATTTATTTATTAGAGAGCGAGAGACTGACAATGAGAGGGGAGAAAGTCAGAGGGAGAAGCAGACTTCCCGCAGAGCTGGGAGTCCGACATGGGACTCGATCCCGGGACTCCGGGATCATGACCTGAGCCAAAGGCAGTTGTTCAACCAACTGAGCCACCCAGGTGCCCTCAGTTGAAAGTCTTAAGAGAAAAAGACTGATCTTCCCTGAGTGAGAATTCTGCCAGCAGACCGACTTTGCACTCAGCTGCGACGGCAGCTCTTCCCCAGGTCTCCAGCCTGCCAGCCTACTCTGCAGATTTTGAACTTGCCAGCTTCCACAGACGCATAAGCCAATTTCTTGAAATAAATCTCTCTGTATACAAAAATATATGCTCACATGCTGTTGTATCTGTTTCTTACCCTGGACAGCTTTTGATCTCAACTTCTCCACTCTAGAGGAGGCCCAGAAAGCATTACCTCCTCAATGTTTCATTGCTCTTGTGATGCAAAGCATTTACACCTTCTCTCTAGAGAAACAGAGGCCAAGAGAACACTGTACTTGCTAGAGCCATTTTGTGATGGTATTGCGGGAGGTACCAACTTACTACTGTGGTTTTAGGGGAAAATACTTCCCATGGTGACGTGGAGCCATTAATAGTATCACTTCCTCTAAACATTTCCACTCTTTACGAGTGAAGCTGGGGGTGGGGAGTTTCCGTCATGGAAACTAGCCAAAGGTGACAAAAGGTTCACAGACACTGTACCATTTGATGACTGTGTGGTCGCTAATGGGTCCCATATACACTAAGGGAAAGATGATTCTAAAAATACATCATCGGGAAGCCTCTAGGGGAGCGTGGTGTGAAATTTGGTTCTCTTCGGGATCTAGCAAAGTGATTAGCAGTCACAGAGCCCGTTTGCTGACCTGGGGAAGGATGCATTTGTAGAGTAAGTATTCAAATAGAGCCTCCAACCAAGGGTTTATGTGAGAGGAGAAGCGGACTTTGAGAAGGAAAGCCTTCTTACTGTGCCCACAGTAAGCACAGTTCTCGTGTGGGAGTACGTTTTATCTCTGAGAGTGATTTTTATCTCTTTCCTCCCACTTAACGCCCCTTCCCTCCTTTGATGTCTTTTTCCTTCTGGCTCTCAGTTTTCTACTTCATGTACCTCTTATCTCCAGTTAAAACCTGTTTCTAATGTGCAGCGAAGCGTCACACCTCTGCTGGTGGTATTTTGTGCACGAGAGAGAGAGAGAGAGGGAGGGAGAGAGAGAGAAATTCGGGGAGCATTGTGCCTTCCTGAAATTATACTCTGAGCCTTCATCTTTAGCAATTCCCCAGCCCCGTCAATGGCTAGAAATGATAGATGGGTCATATGTTTACACAAAATGCTCTATACAGCCATCAAAATACCTCATCGACGAACGCCTACCTGCATCGACATGGGTAACCTTCAGAAACAATGCTGAGCCAAAAAGCCAGACATGGAAGAATATATATGGTAGGATTATATTTGTTTCAAGTTCCCAAGCAGACACAAATAAACTGCATATACAGTACACAGAAATTACATATAAGGGAATTTTTATAGAATACATTTATGTATAAACTGCACATACACATTGACATATGTATACATATAGACATAGGAGGACGATCTAAAAAGAAAAGTGAGGGAATGTGATTAACACAAAATTTAAGACAGCAGTTCCCTTTGTGGGGGCCGTGGATAGAAATGGGTACAACTGATAAGGGGCATGAATCAGGCTTCAAGGGTCAGTAAGGCGAGCAACAAGTAACCAGGCATTTGTTTTATTCCTATTATGATTTAGAATGTATGTCTACATAACAGGTACTTCCTTGTGTGATATAAAATGTTTCACAATATTTTAAAATTTTTCTAAAGTGAAATTTACCTGGGTTATTAATCCTCATTTATCTTCCTTGGGAAAGGAAGGGAGAGGCTCAGGGAATAACAGCTGCTTATAAAAATTAAAGAGAGAGTTCATTGAGTTATAGACCTCCATGAGCCAACGCTTCTAATCTGAAGCGAATGTGAGGAAGAACATGGAGGCACTGACACCTCCTTTTGAACCCCCTGGTTTGCTTCCTCAGGGCAGAACCGCCATGTTTGTAATGGAGCCTTGCCTTGGGTCAGTTTCACGTCGCCTCCCATCACCGCCTGGATATTTGGGAGCCATTGTGGGCACACTGAAGTTGTTTATTTGAATGCTCAAAAATCAGCAGAGGGCGCCTGGGTGGCTCAGCTGGTAAGTGAGGACTCTTGATTTCAGTTCAGGCCATGATCTCAGGGTCTTGAGATCCATCAATCCCCACCTGTGGAGCTGTGCTGGGTGTGGATTGTCTCTCTCCCTTTCCCTCTGCACCCGCCCCCTGTACCTGCAGGGGTACATGTCTGTGAATCATCAGTCTTACACAATTCACAGCTCTCACCATAGCACATACTCTCCCCCCTGTCCATAACCCGGCCACCCTGTCCCCTTCCCCTCCAGCAACCCTCAGTTTGTTTGACTCACTGTTTTTTTAAACTTAAAGATGTTTATAGTAGAAGATAATTTTTACCACTCCTGCAGATAAATAACCAGTGCCATTAAGGTTCATAGAAGGGAATCATGAAAAATAGATACGGGAAAACAAAACCATCGTGTTAAATTTTAGCTGGTAAGCATTGCCTGCCTGTGGCTCATAGCCCAAGGCCCACATTCTTTTTGTTGAAAATGATACCTGGTCAATGGTTAGAGAACGTTAAGATGAGGCCAAAATCAGAGGCTCAAAAGAGTGAAAATGGAAACGTTTCCATGACAAAGTCTAAGTGACTCAGTGTGATTTTAGGCCATATCTATATATTGTGTACCACGTAAAATTACCATAAGATGCCCCACAGTTTGGAAATTTTGGTCAAGTAAGTTTCAAGGAGACTGATAAGCAGAAAGTCAATGGAGGGGGCTCGTCGTAAGATGCAGTACAGTTCTGTAAGACGACATGTTAAGTCTAAGGGCGTTCTTCCTAGGGCACCTGGCTGGTTCAGTCAGGGAAGCATGAGACTCTTGATCTCAGGGTCATAAGTTCAAGCCCCACGTTAGATGTAGAGATACTTAAAAACAAAATGTTAAGAAAAAAAAAATAATAATGGCGCTCTCCCTGTGGTAGTACCTGGGTCCTTTGTCCAAATGGGATCTCAGAAGGGCATGAGGAGGACCCTGAATGGATGTGACAGAGATCGAAATGCAGATGTCTAAGGTTTAATGGGAAACTGGGGATGACATGGCCCGAGTGTCCACAGTGCTATGTAGCAGGTTGTCTCGCTTCCATTCCACCAGAAGCAGACCCTGAACAAATGATCCCAGGACACCTTGGCGGGGAGCAGGGGGTGGGGGAGGAGAAGTGAGAAGGGAAGGGCACATGAAAGGCACATTATCAAGCCAGCTATCACACTGGGCAACTGAGCTTGAGCTCACATGGAAACCTTGGGGCAAAGGTAAAAGGCTGGTCTTAGAGTTATTACACTCAGGACTGAGTGAGCTGAGATATTTAGGGCCCATTGGAGAGTTAGTTTCTGGGCATTTGCATTCACCTTTAAGCAATTACAGTGGCCCTACCTGGCTTAGAGAAAGCTCTCAGGTCTTGAGGTAAAGATTCAGGCTGTTAGAAGTTAGTCCAGTCCTAGAAAATCACTAGAGACTCTTAGCTCCAGGGAGCAAACTGAGGGATGCTGGAGGGGAGGTGGACGGAGAGATGGGGTAACTGGGGGATGGGCATGAAGAAAGGCACTTGATAGAATGAGCACTGGGTGTTGTATGCAAGTGATGAATCACTAAAGTCTACCTCTGAAACTAATAATACACTGTATATTAACTAAATTGAATTTAAATAAAGAATCTTAAAAAGGTGGGGGAATAAAGAGATGTCCCAAAGAGGTGAGCAGCTTTTAAGAAAGATGAATTAAAGGAGTAATCATCCCCTTAACTATAAAAAAAAAAAAAAAAAGGAAGAAGAAGAGGAAATTAGTTCAGTCCTGATGAGGCCAAAGGGATCTAGGTAGGGAACTGACTGCTCTAACTACACCCTCCCTCTTCTATCAACTTATAAAAACCTGTCTTGTTTAATCGTTACCAGAGCATTCCAAGAGAGTTAGTTCCCCTCATTTACATATAGAGAAAGAAGAACCCGAGCTGCTTCATTTGTCCAAAGTCACACATAGCTTGTGTCCTATGCCTCCAGTTACATCTGCCTCGTCTTCTTTTTCAGTATCGAGGTGAAATTCACATAACATCAATTAGACATTTTAGAGGCCCACTCAGCAACATTCAGTATATTCACAGTACTGTGCAGTCACCACCTCTACCTAGATCCAAAGCACTTTTGTCACCCCAAAAGGCAATTGCAGACGCATTAAGCCCTTGCTCCTGATTTCCACCCCCCCCCCCCAGACTCCGGTAGCCACCAATCAGCATTCTGTCTCTACTGATTGACCCATTCAAGATATTTCACAAAAATAGAATCACGTACTTTTTGTGCCTGGCTTCTTTCACTTTAGCATAGCATTTTGTTTTATTTTTTAACATAGACTTGTTTGGTTGGTTGGTTGGTTATTTGACAGAGAGAAAGAGAGCAAGAGAGCACAAGCAAGGGGAGCGGCAGGCAGGGAGAGAAGCAGACCCCGCCGAGCAGGGAGCCCGCTACGGGACTTGATCCTGGGACTCTGGGATCATGACCTGAGCGGAAGGCAGACGCTTAACCTACTGAGTCACCCAGATGCCCTCACTTTAGGATAGTGTTTTTGAGATTTATCCATGCTGTCACAGGTATTAGTACTTCTTCTTCTTCTTCTTTTTTTTTTTTTTGGTGGCTGAATCATATTCCATTGTGTGGATGTACCACAATTTGCCTCCCCACTCATCTGCTGATGGACATGCAAGCCATTTCCCCTCCTAGGCTGTTGTGACTAGTGATGCTCTGAAAGTGTGTGTACATGGATTTATCTGAGTCCCCGTTTTCAGTTCTTTGGGACAGAAGCGCTAGGTCATATGGTAATTTTGCATTTGACTTTTCATGGAACCCTCTTTGTCTCCGTGAAAGGACCCTTCTCCTCTACCTCTATTTAAATGTTAGAATTCCTTGAGATTCAATTCTTTTTTTTTTTTAAGATTATATTTGTTTATTGGAGTGAGAGCAAGAGAGAGCACAAGCAGTAGGGGAGAGGGGGAGAGGGAGAGGAGAGAGAGAAACTGGGGTAGACTCCATGCTGAGCGCGGGCCTGACGCTGGGCTCTATCTCAAGAACCTGAGATCATGACCTGAGCTGAAATCAAGAGCTGGACGCCCAACCAAATGAGCCACCCAGGCGCTCCTTCCTTGGGATTCAATTCTAAGCCGCCCTCCTGCTTTCTCACTCTCATTTCCCTCAGGTGTCTATCACCCATACCCATGGCAGCAATTACCGACTCTACGCCCAGGATCCCAGATCTCTGCTGGGAGCTCTAGATATTGGTTAGTGTTGACTTCCTGGCTGACATCTGCCTTTGGATCAATTCTAGAACTAAACTAACCTCGGCCTGGTCCCCACCAGCTTCACCAGTCTCTGTGATTGACAAGCGGCATCAGCATCCATTTGGATGTGCAAACTGGGAAACTGGGGGTCACCTTTGACACATCCCCCCTCCCTGCTCTCCTTTTCTGTCCACCACCAAGTGCTGTCAATTTTCCTCTCTAGCTGACTTTTAAATTTGTGTAGTCCTCTCTTCACTGCCCCCACTCTTGGCCGTACTCACACAGATATGCTTGCTTGATTGACCTCATCCACCTTCTCATTGGTCTCCCCGTCTACAGGTCTATAGGTGTGGCCCCCTCCCCTCCATTCTCCACATCTATCGAAAGGGATTTCTGAGAAATGCAAATCAGACCACAGCACCTCTACCTTCTGCATGGCTCCTAGAATCAGTGATCTCTTTTATACTGAACCTTTGGGCTCATTTTGAACCACTCCTCACTTCCCTCCTGTTGCACTGCCTTGATTTTCCAGACAATTCTGCAGTCTTCTACCTCAGGAGATAGTCTCCATTGTTCCCTCTGCCAGGAGCGTAGACTTATGAACTCCTACGCCTTTTTCAGTTCTAGTCTCACCTTCCTTCTAGAAACCTCCCCGCTTCCCAGATGAGATCAGCTTCCCTCACAATATGTTCCGATCCTTATCACATTTGTGTAATTAGTAATTAACATCTGCTTCTCCCCTGGACTGTAAGCTTTTTGGAAGCAGGAAAACATCAATTTTGCTTCATCTTGTGTAGGTTTTGACTTAAACGTAGCTGCCACACAGTGAATACACACGAGATAGGTGTTAAATACACGAATTAATTAATTAGTGAGAAATAGAGCACCACCTCAAAGCTCATTTTACATCCTGCCTTCTCCAGTGCTCCCCTGTGCCCCATTCTTAAAACAGGAATATTCTTGAAAATGGGGAGGAATTTCCTCCCAAACTCGGAAGGAAGCAGAAACAAGGAGGAAAACCACCTGGCTGGCTCCCAGAGTCCTGCCATGGGCAACTGCTCTTTGCACCCACTTCTGGGCGGGACCCAGCTTCTGGGGAAGAGGAGGGGCTCCTCAAGCAGGAGTTGAGAACTCTCAACTCTCCTCACTGGCATAGGGGAAAAATAAAAATAAAGCAAATAATAAATAAATAATAAAATTAAAAGCTAAAAAAATAGGGGGAAACCTTTCCAGTTGTATATGTTCTTCATTTTGAAATAATTTCAGCAAGATTAAAAACCTTTGTGGAAGAAAGGCAATCGAATGAATGAACGAGTTACGTGACTTTGTAAATATTGAGAAAAGGAAGGATGATAAGCTACTGGGATGGGCCAGTGTGACCAAGTAGAACGCAGTGCAATTTGATCCCAAGCCCCTATCGATGATACTAAGGACAAGGTCTCTGCAAAGTTGGACACGAGTCCCATACTCAATCATGGTTTCTTGCCCCCTCGAGGGTCATTTCCAGAGCACCTGAAAATGACATTAAAAATGACTCAAATCCACCATCAAGCGTAAGTGACAGCCCCCATTTGGGAAGTACTGAAATCATTTAGGAAAAGCCAAGGCGCGAGGTCATCACAGGTAAGCTCTCCGAGGAGGGCAGCAAGAGGGGAGGAGCCATCCAGCTTCTACACCAGGAAGCACCTCCCCAAGATGATTCAAAAACTAGAATCATGTAGCTTTGAGGTTGCATTAAAGGCAGATCAACTTGAAGGAAACCCGGAGTCCCTCTTTCCTCCTTTGGGGCATGTTGAGTCCCTCTCGGCTCCAGTTAAGGGGGTATCCCACAGTGGGGAACACTAACAGATGTCTGTCCCCAACTCAGGAAGTCAGAGTCTGCCTGAGTCTCCCCACCCCCTAGCCACAGCGAGCGTCTGGGAACTCACCCAGGGCAGGACCACTGTTGTTGGCTCATCGGGTCTTCCCTGGTGTCCATGCCCTCTCTCTGACCAGGCAGGTGGGGGGCGGCAGCTCAGTCCTGCCTCATGATTATGCTTCTCTCTTGCTGCAGCCACCAGACTTGCTTCTGAGGCAGCTGCAAGCATTTCCCTACTGGGCAACCACACACGTAGAATGTGAGTTGCGTCTGTACGTGTGTTTTTCCTTCCGGTTGCTGTAAGTGATTTGTCCTGGTTCATTTCCTCTCTGTGCCACTTTTTTTCTTCTCTCTGATACACTGGGGGTGATTTGTAGTTTAGCGACAGGTGGGAAATCTAGCTCTTCTCTGCATTGCTTGCTGTTTTGAGAAAGAGAGGTGATCTTTAAATTATGTTTGTGATGAAATGTAGGGGAGTGGCGTAAGTTCCTTTCTGGGCTGCATACGGGCAAACATGAGGCTCTTGCAAGGCCAACCAGATTAGGACGTTGTAGTTTTATGGACTTAAAATATTCTAAAGGTTTCCACTATAAATTGACAGTGAAACATCTTTTCATTTAATCAGTATTTATTGAGTCTGTGCACGGCAAGAGGCACCCTGCTAGGTACTGGGAACGCGAATGAAGAATTCCTGTTTCCAGTTCGGTGTAGAAGCAGAGACTGAGCAAGTGGAAGGGAATTTGGAAGTCACTTAGTCCCAAATCCTTTGTCTTCTCGCTGTGCTTTGAGGTAGCAGCCGAGTTGGTATGGTCTGAGGCTAACCACCTGGTGCTTGCCCTTTAAACACTTTTGATCCTTCTGTGACTCAGCTTCCTCATCTGAAAAATGGGAGTAGTCATAGGCTTGTTGTGGGATTAAATGAGTTTTTCTACGTGAAGTGCTCAAGGGGTGTCTGCCACAAGTATGTGAGTGTTTCCTATTATCACTAGTGGCAAATTTCGTTGGTATGAGCTCAGTCCTTTGCTTTTTGCCCTCTCTTTCCACTTCTTGTCCCTTGTTGGTGCCTAGAAATGACTGGGGGACAGAGAAGGTGGAGGAGAGAGAGAGACGGTTTGAGGAGTTGATACTCCCCAGTGATTGGGCGGCATGGAATGCTCTTGCTCTTGCTTGCTCTGTCATTAAGACAAGGAAAGCACTGTCCTTGGCCCTCCCTTCATCCTTGTCCTCTGCTCATGCTGTATATTGCCTTCTTGTGGCTTCTCTTTGGTTGCTGTTCTTTTGTTTTGCTTGAATTTCTCGTAATAATTCTCTGAAATTCATTTCCATGTCATTCATTTTTAAATGTCGAGCTGGTCTAAATTATATTAAGGAAATACTTGGTGCATAAGGAGAGGATACATTTAAACAAAGGCTCAATGCCTTGTGTGACTAGGACTTAGAAATAATAACGAGAACATCTACGGCCATCTTTATATACATATCGCACCCATAGGTATAATTAGCCATTTTTATGGCAAAAAAATCATCTATTTTTTTCTTTCTCTTTTCTTTTCCTTAAAAAAACACACGACTCTTGTGTACATGCTCTACCTCAGGAACTGTTCCAGATTAGAGGGAGAGTTATCCGATTTCCAAGTTTTATTTTATAACGCAGCATATCCATAATAAATCAAGCGGAGCAGAAACCTAAACAGTACACATTTTTTCCAAAATATCCCCCCATGCATTTCCCATGATCGCATATCGTGCGTTACTTTCTCCATTAGCTATTTAAGCAATCTAAATTTAAATATGTCAATCTCAGAAAAAATAACTTAGAGTTGTACCTAATACCTCGAAGGTTGATGCTATCACGTGATCACCCTGTCAGTGACACACTGGATATATACAAGAAGCCGAAGCTTAGCCTTCATATACAGAAAGCACGCAGGGTTGTCAACATGATTGTCCTTAACCCTGTTCTTTTGCCTACCTCCTCAGGGCTTCCTTTCCCACTTGGAGCTGCCTGCACGTCCCAAGCCCGAAGGCTTCAGGCTGGAGAGAGAGAGCTTGTCTGTCAAGGCAAACCTGAGGAGTTCAGACTTGGTCCAAAGACAGATCACGCTTGTTCTAGAAAAACAAGTGGAATGTTTTTTCCCACTTGGAAAGACGAAGGCTTTCTATGTCTGTTTTCCTACTTAGATTTTTCTTCTTCTTTTTTGGTTTGTTTTCTTCTTTTCCTGATTAGTGGGAGGTTTTGCCCCGTGTCAGGATTTTGACGAAGCCCAGACAGTACTGACAACAAACAAACAACTGTAGTTTCTAATCACTCTATCCTAGGAAGACCGTGTTTACATTTTCAGTTTTATTGAAACAATCGCCCTGCCTGCTTTAATTAGCTTCTTCAGGCCGGCTCGGTTAGCGCCACGGAATGGTTTCTAACTACCTGATAGGCGGTAGCCAAACCCCAGGCAACTGTTTTCAATTCGTAATGGCTGTTTGGTCCAAGGAGCGACTGCTGTGTGGAGGGGAGTCGAAGGGGCGGGGGAGGCAGAGGTGAGGAGCATTTGAGAAGATAAAAAGTTACCAAAAAATCTATGGCCAAGTTGTGTGTGTGTGTGCGTGTGTGTGTGTGCCCACGTGCGTGTGTGTTTCTGATTCCCTCTGCGTGACTCATTCCCCTCCACGACTGAATACAGTATTAGCCATAGGGAATCAGCTACCCACTGAGGAATTTAAATGAATATGCCCAGAGTTGGTTTGGCAAATTTTAAGAGCGAACTTGTCTGATATTCTAATGTGTGCCTCATCCTTTCTCGGGAATGGGAGTCAGGCTTGTGGTTTTCATTTTTAGATGAAGAAATCAGCGCTCAGAAAGATCCAGTTCATCTGTCCGTTCGGTGGCTATCGTGTCCCTGTAGACTTCTTCGAGCTTTCCCGGGCGCGTTTGGTGCATCAGTCCCCAGGACACAGGGCCTGCCCTCAAGATAATCTGGTGACGTAACTGTTCCCATGAATTGGTTCACTCAGATACTAAAAGCATTTATTGAGCAAATGCTGTGATAAGTAAAAAAATGAATGCGAATCAGCTCCTCCCCTCAGGGCCACTATAGGCTAGGAGGCACGGCAAAGGGAACCCTGTCCCTCTTCCTGTTCTCTCTTTCCACTGACAACCCTCTTCTTCTCTCATTACAAGACATATTTGTCTTCTTCATTTGTTCTCCCAGTTTTTCAGCCAAGTTCCTAGTCCCCGGTCCCAGAATGTCATGACTACCTATTTTGGTAACGTGTTAATGTTCATTTCCTTGTTCTTCTTCATTTCCAGCCATGAGTGCAAGCTCCGTCTACCTTCCTGCTCCAGAGCTACCCGGCCTCACTAGGGGAAGTTAAGAAAGGCCGATTTGTTGCCTTACAAATTCTCCCCCAATAAACTCCACGGAGGCCTTTCTTCTGCTCAGGATTCTTCTCGTGCCTCTCCCATGGACTGTCAAGTCTTCTTTCCATTGTTTTCCCCGCCCCCAGCAGCTCTGTGCCCAGGCCTCACCAGGCACCACGTGGAGGGTGAGCGCAGGTGTGAGCTCTTCTGGCCACTGCGAGGTCCCTGCAGACCTCGGCTCTAACATCCTCCTGTCCCTTGTTCTCTGCACATTCTCCAACCCTTTGAATTCTAGCTTCTAGCATGGCCACTTGACTAATAGTAAGCGTCAGAACTACCACTTTTGATGTTTATTATCAGGAGGGAAAGGATGTTTGCAAAGACGAAACTGTCTTTCTAGTACACAAAACGGCTGTTTGAAGAAACGTGGGCACCTCGAAGGCAAAAGAATAAAGACTAAGTTATTCTTAAGAGAGCCCCGATAGCCAGTTTAAAAGATTCCAATTTATTGGAAGCATTCATTGTATTTGGGCATCTGGCCACTACCAAGCACTCGTCTATCCATTACTTGTATCCTGTCTGCCCAGCCCTCTTCTGGATGGTAACCATTTTTCGCTTCCCCTCAGAGTAATTGGGAATATCTTGTAGGGGTTGATTTTTCCATAATTTTTAAAATTAATGTTTTAAATCTAAAAGTAATACATTTATATGGTAAAAAAACAAAAACAAAAACAAAAACTAACATTGCAGGTAAAACTGAAGTACCTTTTAAGCGTCAGCCTTAATTTCAATTCCCTCCCCTGCTTGGCCCACAGTGAAGCTCTGCTCTCTATCTGCCTGGCATGAATTCTTCTGAGTTGTTTTGTTTTCTAAGCAGTTACATAACTCAGTTGGGTACACCGGCCGTCTCACCCTCGAGCCTGTGTGCGCACACACACAGGACACGAGACTGAAACTATTTTCTTACACTCAGCTTCTGAGGGAACCGTCTAAACTGCTATTCTGGTTTCACATGCAAATAGCAATTTGAAAACATCTTATTCATGAAAATAGAAAAAATGAAACGACGTTGCTGTCCTGAATGGTTGAAGAGAATGGACTCCATTTGACTCTTATTCTTTCGTTTTCTAAATATAGAAAAACGTGGCTTTAAGTCCAGCTGGTTGGTCTCTGAGGGGAGATTCCAGGATCAAATACCAAAGGTGCAGTGGTCATTGGATAAAGTGAATTTCTGGACTTTTCTTTTTGCCTACATGATCACGTAGCCAAAACTCAAGTCAAATCATGCCTCTCCCTAGGTAGGTGTGTTGTTCCTGACCATGACCCCAGCCCTAGGGAGGGACGCAACATGCCGTTTGATCATTTATGGCCACTTTTCTCTCTACACCGGCTGGCTCTTTAGCTTTCCTCTTCCTCGAACATTTTCTTCCTTCTCACCTGTCAGATCAGCCTCCACACAGAACCACGTATGGAGGGATGACGACCTCAAAGATTGAGAAATATTTTTTGCTGATTCCAGGTCCTTAAAACCCCAGCACTGTTTTATTTTTCCTCTAGATTTTGGACAATTATTTTCCACTAATACAATACAATTTAAAAGGGAACTCCAATTTATTCCTTCTCTATTTTCACCGCAACTTCCTATTATATAAGCAAAAGCCTTGTGTCCGCATGTTGACAAAAGCCCTAAACCTCAGTCCCTCAGTTCTATCTAGCCTCTTGCTTTGCATTTAAAACAACTGATCACCTCTTCCGTCTCAGACCACTTCATTCTTTCTCTGAACCCTAGTTCAACTCCTCCTTCACGGCTACAGTCCCTCCTCCGCTGACTGCTGCCCGTGGCTCTCCATTGGACTGCATACATTCTCACTCTCCTTCTCCCTCTGGATGGGCTCATTGACTCGACTCCCATTTGGGTGGGGCCATCCTTTGCCCCCTGCACTCTCCAGTAGAATCATCATCAAACAGTCTCTGTCTTAGTCTGCTGGCTGCTTTCACAAAATACCATGGGGCATGGGTGGCTTAAACAAGAAAGAGTTATTTATCACGGTTCTGGAGGCTGGAGGTCCATGATCAGGGTGCCAGCATGGTTTGTTTCTGGCTAGAACCCTCCTTCTATTTTGTAGATGGACACTTCCTGCTGTATCCCTACATGGGGGAGAGACAATCTCTACTATCTCTTCTGTTGTCTCTTTTATAAGGTCACTAATCTTATTATGAGGGCTCCATCTTCACGACCTAATTACCTCCCAAAAGTCTCATCCCCTAATACCAACCCACTAGGGATTAAGCTCCAACATATGAATTTGGGGAAGAGGGGGACACAAACATTCCATCTCTAGCAGACCCTCTGCTCCCAAACACTGCAAATTTCTTTTCCCTTGCTTCTTCAATTTAACCTGTCACCAAATTCTTGTTTTATTTATTTATTTATTTTAAATCTCAAATCTTATTGATCAGTTATTTCTGTACACACTCACTGGTTACCACCTTACTTTCCTCTTCCATTGCTTAGACCACCACAATTCCTAACTGTGACTATCCTTTTCTAGCACACTGTTGGGCACAGGCTGGGTCCTCAGGAAATATTAGTTGAATAAGCATCTGCTCAATATTAGATATTCTCTTCAGTAGATTTCAAAGTTTCCACCAGTTCCCTGTTGCCTATGAAATAAAGTTGAAATGACTTAGTGACAAATCAAGATCCATGCTATATCCTCTTAGATTCTCTCCTACTTGTCCACAACTAGAGTGCCCTTCACCTTTCCATACCCCAAACTGCTCACTGGTCCCTAATGGTTCACATCTTCTCATGACTATGGCCTTTTAAAGGCTCTTCCCCTGCTTAGAATGTCCTTCCCTTTTCTCCTTGTGGTGGCCTCCTTTAAGATTATACTTCCCTGGACAGAGTATCTTTCCTCCTTTCTCTGTTATCCTGGACTTCGAAAGGTTCCTTATGGCCAGGAACTGTTGCTTATTAATTTTGGGGACTAAACATTTTACAAAGTGGTGTAGAGAGGTCTTATATCAGAATCACTCATGAGGCTTGTTAAGCATAGATGTTCCCCCAAGCCCCACCCTTGAATTGCTGAATCAGTTTGCTGGGGAGTGAACCCTCCTGGGTAATTCTTAATGCATATGAACATTTGAGAATACAGTTACAGTATCCAACAAATATTTGATGAATAAAGACATGATGAAAAGTACTGAGATCGCTACATCTAAAAATCTACTCTACATCCTTCATTTATCTGGGGGTATATTTTGGCTGGAGAGAGGTCCAGGGAATTTCAGCCATGGATCAAAGTGACCTAGTGGGAAACAGCCTTGCTTTATTTTCTAATCAGGTCATGCAAAGTACCTATTGTCCTATCCAAATGCTAAATGAAGTTTAAGGTCATTCAAAGCGCTGAAGATGGTTGGCTGTGATAAGAACTCGCAAATTCTTGCTCAAGTGAGAACTGGTATTGTGGGTATGTTCTACATTTTTAACTCACCAAATCCAAGTTCTTAGGTTTCAGTAGTTCACAAGTACCTCTAAAGAGTCTCACTGTCTCACCAGTTATTGTTAACTCTAGTTAGAGTTAACAAAAACTCTAGTTAACAAAAACTCTAGTTAATTCTAGTTATTAATAACTCTAATGTCAGTTAATATCCCTTGCTGTTGACATAGGGTGGACTGTGAATGCACTCTAGGGATTTTTAGACTTTAGGTGAGACCGATGGATTTGTGAAGACAGGCAAGTCTTGTCAGGGCCCAAGGTCTCTAGAATGTTCTTTTTAAATTTCTTTAAGTTTCTCAGTAAAGTTCTCTTTAAATTTCTTCAGTAGATTTTGAGCTCTACCAACATGATCTTGAGACTGTCATGAAGCACCATACCAGGTCTAATGAAGACTAATATGCCTCATCTAAATGACTTCATGACTACCCAAAGTATCTTTGATAAATATTTGTTGGATTAATGATTTACCAAATAATTAAAAATCTCCAAAAGTACATATAACAAATGTGTAGAAACACACTGATGCCATTAGGTGGTTGAATAGAGACATATGTACGTGAGACATGGAAGAGAAATGAAAGACATCAAGACTGATCTGTTGGGGGCCATTATTCTACCTATTGCATATAGAAAGTAAACAGTAAAGTGCATGGAAGAGTGATTTACCTAAGACCACAACATTGGAAAATAATTGGACCCATTAAACTCAGAGTGCAGGAATCTGATGCAATCAGATTCTCAACTAATGGATATTTACGATAAAAGGATGTAGGGAAGAAACAAAAAGTGTTTGAATAAACATAGGACCAAGCTTTTCCGGAACTGGCACCTCTTTCTCAGTCTACAGGTGCCATGATTTTGTTGATTTCTCAACAGTAGGCATCCATGACACCAATAAAGCCACTACCTGTTTCTGCGGCCACTCTTGACACTTCTCAAACCTCTACTAGCTCCTTCCAATGGCCTTTCTTTACTGCTTAGCTTCCTAGTTTCTACTGACTTATGGTTTCTGCCTACTGCCTCCTCCTCTCCAGGGTCTCTCGGTTTCTGGACCGTTCTGACACTTGTATTTCTGTATTTGTGTCACCTTCAAGTTCCCTAAAAGAAAGGATCTGAAAGAGCCTGTCAGTCACTTATGAGGCCCTGGACACCCCTGTCAAATAGGGGGTTCCCACTGGGTTATCTCATTGGCTGCCAGCCAACTTATGAGTAGCTGTCTTCAAAAACAATGGAGACTTCCCGGTTCCATCAGCCAGGGTCACCGGGCGAGTCACCACAATCTGTATGTAAGGAATCGTGTAGGGTTACATGTCTCAGAATAGGGCCACAAGCAAGAAGATGCAAAGAGATTTGTCTCCAGATGCTAAGCCAGAATGTTTTCCCCGTGTGTGTACCCTTGCATCATACACTATAGTTGAGCCATATCTTGGCACCACAACTAGAATAATCTAGCTGACTGAAAGCATAAGCCAGGGACGAACAAGAGGAAGACAACGGTGCTCAGAACAAATATAGAACTAACACTGAACCTATAAATATGTTACTTTATACAGCAAAGGGATTTTGCAGATGTCTTTAGGTTAGTGACCTCTGCTTTTGAAAAAGTTTAGGGAATCGTTCTCAATAATTGAAGACTCTAACAAAGAGGCCACACGGGCTTCTGAAAGTTCTAAAATTATATCATCTTTATCAGTAACCAGGACCTCAAATTGTTCCCACAAACCACATAGGGCCTTACGAAATAAGGTCTTGGAAAGGGGACTCTGATGTTTCTAAATTCTGCGCCCATTTGTTTCTCCAGCTACATTTGCTCTGAAAGGGGAAAAGTGGTCTCAACAACTTGGAAAGAATGAGTCTAAACAAGTTTCAGAAGGAGAAAAGCTCTCTTGGGCGTGCTGAACCCTGCCACACCACCCACCCCCTTCCTCATGGAAGAATGTTTCATCTGATGTTTCCCACAAAAATGTGTGCTGTGGTCACAGCTCAGCGATGCCAACACAAATCTCAAGCACAGCCACCTCCTGACTGAGAATACAATCTGGGCTGTTTTCAGTCTGGACCACAGGGACCAGGGACAAAATTTGATGTCAAATTTCAATTAATTACATGGGAGGAGAAGGCCATCTGACAGACAGGGTCTTAGCATGAATGCTTTTTCCCTGGTGTCAGAGTATTGGGGTGCTGCCTAAGGATAAGACCCAGGGCTTTTTCTGTGTGGTATGATATTTTTCTCCCTTTCTTGTACTTTTAGAGAGAACGCCAGTGGCACGTTGCTGTCTCAACTTTCTACACCCTGCAATAATTCATTCAATTCATTCATTTTTTTTTTTACTCTGAAATACAGAACATTCTTTATGCAGTCAACCAAAACCTTGATTTTGAGCCATTACTGCTGTGCTAGGAGATGGTGATAAACTATCGGGGGAAAATATACATGGTATGTTGTGTATATTGAATACTTTGGCTACAAAGAGCACAAACAGAGAACTTATAAAGGCTTGAACAACAGTTATTTGTTACCTCAGCAAGCAAGAAGGTTAAGGTTCATTAATTCAGAAGATCAAAAAAGGTCTCACGTCAGCTTTGTCCCCAGTTTTTGGTTCCCTTGTGATTGCCAGTGTCTGTGGTAGCTCTATATGGTGAATTCTCAACCACCTCCATGTGCAAATAAATAAATAAATAAAGCCAAAATAAAGATACTCTCTACTTTGGGTCTCTGCCTTTTCCAAGGATGATCCCCTTCCAAGAAGGGTGTTCTTTCCTCCCCCCATACCCCAGGAGAAATACCCTCAAGTCTTAGGAGGCAGAATTGTGTTCCAACTAAGCCAATCAACAGCAAGGCAAATAAAGTGGTGATAATTGTCTTAGGCCAGTAAGATTTTGCCTCCTGAGGTTAAGAAGAGGCTCAGTCTTTCCTGAAGAACAAGGCTGCCCCCTACACAAATACAATGCAGCTCCATTAGCAGGAGAAAGCGATTAGCTATAGGAAACCAGCAGGTCTACCTCAATATGGGACTTCAGATGACCCAGGAGGACAGAGAAAACACTCCCTATATAGACATTTTTCACATGACGTCCAAAATACTCATGCTTCAATATCTGCTTTGCTCCTTCGTAGTTGCGAGATCTTGGGTTGGTTTAACATCCAGAACTTTAACTCCTGCATATTTTAAAACAGGGATTCACAAGTATCTCACTGGGCTGCTGTGAGGATCAAATGTATCAGTATATGCAGAACACCTAGCACCATGCCTGGCCCATAAGAATCCCTTCCTCAAATCCCCCAGGCTTCTTAAAATTGCTGGGTGATTTACAAATCAGTCAGCTTGTATTCTGATGGATGGTTGATTTCAGTTCAGGTCATGATCTCAGGATCATGAGATCAAGCCCTGCATCAGGCTCTGCACTGAATGTGGAGCCTGCTTAAGATTCCCTCTCTCTGCCCCTCTACCCCAACTTGTACTCTCTCTCAGAAAGAAAGAAAGAAAGAAAGAAAGAAAGAAAGAAAGAAAGAAAAGAAATCCTCACATGTCTAGAATGAAATGATCCCAGAGAAAGAAGAAAGACCAGGGGGCAGCAGGGGTAGGTCAGGGAGTTCCTTATGGTCAATGTTAGGGCTTTGGAGAAATGGGGAGCCATAGATGGTTTCAAAGACAGAAGTGTTATAATCTAACTACACTCTTAGAGGATAGGTCTGACCGCTGCGTTAAGAGACCTGGAAACCCAGAGTGGAGGCAGGGAGCTCTGCTAGGAGACAACTGCCAGAGGTGATGAGGGCTTGGCTGTAGATGACGATAATGGAGTGGTGAATTTCTGTCGTAATCTGAGGTGAGACCAATAGGATTTTCTACTGGATGTGGGCAGAGAAGGAAAGAAGGTTAGGCCCAAAGATTTGGCTCTGGCAAGAAGAAGGAGTTGTCATTTTCAGAGATGCGGGAGACTGCGGGAGCTAGTGGGGATGGGAACGAAGAGGTAGATTGGAGGCTGGTAGGCTCTGCACCACCATTTGACATTGAGGCAGCTGTTACAAAGAAGTTAGATCAGGGGAGAAGTCTGGGCACGCAGATGACATTTAAAGCTGTGATGTGAGATGAGATCACCAGGGTGTACACGTGGAAGAAGGAAGTAAACTGAGGCCTGAGCACTGAGCACACCAACACGGAGAGGTTGGGAGAGGAGGGAAATGAACAAAGGAGGCTGAGAAGGGGTGATCCGAGGAGGGGGTCACCTCCAGTGTGTGATGTCCTGGACTGCCAGTGAAGAGTGTCCAGGGGGAGTTGACAAGGGTGTCAGCTACTGGTAGGGGAAGTTCAGTGGGGACTGAGAACTACCTCATGGATTTGGTGATGTAGAAGTCATCAGTGACCTTGGCAAAGCAGTTTTGGTTATGGGTGCAAGTGAAAACGGGAAGGGAAGTTGGAGGCAGCAGTGTAGACAATTTCTTCAAGATGCTCTGCTCTAAAGCAGAGTGGGGGGGGGCGGCGCCTGGGTGGCTCAGTGGGTTAAGCCTCTGCCTTTGGCTCGGGTCATGATCTCGGGATCCTGGGATCTAGCCCCGCGTTGGGGTCTCTGCTTGGCGGGGAGCCTGCTTCCCCCTCTCCCTCTGCCTGCCTCTATGCCTACTTCTGATCTCTCTCTCTGTCAAATAAATAAATAAAATTTTTAAAAAATAAATAAATAAAGCAGAGTGGGGTGAGAGCAGCAGGAGGGACCAGAATCAGTAGAGGCTCTTTTTTTTTTTTTTTTTTTAAGATTTATTTATTTATTTGGGAGAGAGAGAGAGAGAGAGCACAATTGTGAGCAGGGGCAGAGGAAGAGGAAGAGAGAGAGGATCTCAAGCAGACTCTCCTCTGAGTGTGGAGGCCAACACAGGGCTTGATCTCACGACCCTGGTCATGGACCTGACCCAAAATCAAGAGTCGGATGCTCAACAGACTGAGCCACCCAGGTGCCCAGTAGATAGATTTAATGTGCTTAAGTGATAATCAAAAATCTAATAGAAACGGGCAATTTAATGACACAGGAGAGAGGAGAGGTCTTTGAGCAAGATAAAGGGTTGGGAACGAGGATGTAGTGAAGAAGCTCGCTTCCATTGCGGGGGCGTGGGGGGGCTACCCAAGGACGGGTGTGGCTGCCTTGACATTCGCTTTTTTTTTTTTTAAAGTAAGCTCTACGAGGGGCTTGAACTCATGACCCTGAGATCAAGAGTAGCATGCCTTCCTGATTGAGCCAGCCAGGAACCCATTGGCATTCATTTGTTTGGCCAAACAGCCTGGATGGTCCTTGAACTGATACTCACCCCTCATACAAGCACATACCCTAGCTAGCAGCCCGCAAAGTCACAAGCAAATGGAAGTTCCTGATATGACTTCCCCAAAAGCCCTTGTGATCAAGTCCCCCCCACCCCCACCGCCACCTCCCAGGGCCTTCCTCTTACCTCTTCCGTGCTTCCTAGATAAGACCCTCTGGAGTTTTCCCAAACCCTATTCATTGTGATTCAAACTGGCCAATCTGTCCCCAGCTTGAGAACCCCAGAGCATTCATCCCCTGACCCTAATAAAGGCTGTGCCCTAGGTCACTCTCTCTGCCTTGACCTCCCTGCATTTACTTCCTCCAGGACCCATGAGTCATCAACTTCTCTACTTCAGTTTCTCTTGAGGTCTTCTATTGAACCGTGGCTCACCATCCCGCATCCTGTGTTCCACGTTAACAAATGTCACTTTAACAAAGTCATAAAAGCTTCTCATGAAGAAGGCAGACTATCATATGGGGTGTGAGTGGGTCCAGGACCTCTGCTGCGTGCTTCTATTTTCTCTGTGGAATAGGAAATAAACATGTCAACCAAGACTGAAGTCTGGGGCGGGGGAGGTGATGGGGGATTAGGTGAGAGGATACGGTGTGAGATAATCATCTTGAAAGATGAATGAACTCGCAAAATACAGTAGGACCACTGGCCAATAAACCAGTGAGAATCAAGGCTGTGGCTATTGGATGTTGGCTCCAAAATCTATTTTTGGACCCTAATAGCTCTCCTGAGTTCCAAACTCATATATCCACCTACATGTTGATATCTACCCCCTGCCTTCCTCATGGGGAAATTAAAGCTATTCTCTCTTTGCCCACCTCTGCCCAGTGCTCTTCTACCCACCATTTCCAAAGCAGAATAATAAAACCTTTCAATAGCTCATGATCTAGTGTAGGACAATATATATATATGTATATATATATATAATTTATATTTTATTTATTATATTTATTTATATTTATATTTTATTTATTATATTTATTTTAATATTTTTATTTATTTATTTATTTATTTATTTTCTGAGATGGAAGCTACTGGAGGAGAATCATGGTTTTCGGAGGATTATTATTTGTTCAGTGTGGACATTACTATCAAGATGTCTGTGAGAGTTCCCAGTGGGAGTGGTGACCATACAGCTATGGACATTGGGTGACTGAGTCCCTAGCCTGATAATACTCCTCTGGCAATCACGAGGCCATATGCATCTGATGCCCTGGGGCTCTAGGTGTCAATAAATTAATGCTTAATTTATTGGTTTTTAAATTCAAGGGTAGTTGGATTCGCTGTGTCGGGCTCCATGTTTCTGCTCAAAGGAATGAAAATGCCTTTCTTAAATCCTGCCGATTAATTTACAATCCAAGGAGTGACACTGGGGGAATTCAGGATGAATCCACTTTTAAAAATACCAACCAGCAAGGTTAGGGAGCCTATGGAGGAGACTATCTCTGGTGTGTAATGTTGCTGGCGGTGTTAAGGCAGAGGCAAATCTTGGGGTAATGCTTTAAGCTGCAACTCGCATTGGTATTTTAATGTAAATGAGTTTCAGATCCTTCTTGAAAGAACCTTTAGGCTGGGAAGCTATGGATGGTTCTGGGCCCAAAATTGGGGGCAAAAGGCTTGAGGCTGCAGAACGGAGAAGGTGAAAGGGGAAGGAGGTGGCACCAAGGCACTGAACTTGACTTCCTTCCCACGTTTGCCAGGAGCCCACCCCCTTCCTGAGCAGAGGCTCTTAAAATGCTGAATGAAGAAGAAGAAAAATCCTGTTTTGTAACTTTGCATTATTTGTGCTTCATTAGATTCTAATGTGGCCTGTGCATCCGGTTGGTTGCCTTCAAATAGCATTTTTCTTTTTAAAGGGGGTGTCTGAGTCACTCAGTATGTTAGGCGTTCAACTCTTGATTTCGGCTCAGGTCATGATCTTGGGGTCAGGGGTGGGATCGAGCCCGTGTTGGGCTCCATGCTAAGCAGGCAGTCTGCTTGAAGATTCTCTCCCTCTGCCCCTCCCCCGTCTCTAACATAAATAAATAAATCTTTAAAAAAAAAAAAGGGAAACTCTGATCTACATTTTAACCACTTTCCCTTATAGCTGCTGGGCTCTGTTCAGACTTCTCCAGACCAGAAAAGGTTTTGTGGGCACAGGGGAGCGCTAAGGTAGAGCAGCGGTGGTGCACTGACATTTAATTTCATAGAAATAGGGAGATGGCAGAAGGGGAAGGAAGGAAAGCCATCACTTACTGCGTACCAACTGTGTGCCCAGGTCTGCTTGGACTCGTCTCATGAATGGTATCTCAGAGGCTCTTCCTTTTCCTCTGCTTCTCCTTGAATCTCCAGTGCTGGAGATTGGCCCCAGTAGCGGACACACCTGCTGCTCAGTCATTTGTGTGAGTACGAGTAATAACTAATATCTATCAAGCACACAACACATGCCAGGTGTTTCACAAGAATCTCCTCATTTAATGCTCCCCAGCGATGGGTCACATTTGTATCTTCCTTTTCGGATAAAGTAACCGAACCCTGGAGATGCGAAGTGACTTGTCCAGAATCAACAGTGTATAATTCAAACTCAGGCCACTGGACTCTAGGGGTCCCATGTTTTGCCATTATGTGATACTGCCATACTGCCTTTTTCTTAGAGAGGAAATGCACAAAATTACACCCGCTCTGGGCATACTTTCCCTCTAGGTTTGAGGTCTTCAGCCTCCTTAATTTTTGCCTCCCTTCTCTCCCTACAGGCATCCCCTCTTCACTTTAGGTTCCCACCTCCCTCCTATACTGTGCATGTCTCACTGTGGCTACCACTTCTTTTCTGAGTAAATTACCCAATATAATTTTCTCATTTATACTACTACTACTACCTGTGCCTTCCAGGCATGAATACATTTGGAAACTTTTTATCTCTAACTATAAAGAAATTGTTTGTTTTGTTTTGTTTTGTTTTCTGAGACTTTTCAGCTATCAACTCAGAGATAAAGGATGTCTTTGTCTCTTAACTGTGGTTTGGGGATGTCATGGACTGGTGAGTGGTTGACATATCTGGGGGTGAGAACTCACTCTCAAGAGCTTCCTGCTTCTCTGGAGAGGATGAGCTTGAGAACCAGCTACCCGAAGTGTGTTCTTTGGGACTTGTGAGATACAGGAACTGCTCTCCTTCTTGGAGCTATGATTCTGAAATCTGGAGCCTTCTGTACCTGAGCACATACTCAGTCATTCACTGATCATGTAAGCATGGTTATTTGAACTGGCACTAGAGACACTCTGATAATCAAGACTGACATCGTTCCTGTGGCCACAGGGCTCAAGATGAGGAGGAGGAGACAGACATTGGTAAGAAGCTTCTAGAAAAATGGGCAAATCTCATCTCCTATTGGTCCTTTTCTTTTCTCTTCCTTCCTTACTCCACTGATACTATAGTTTCTCTCCCATCCCTTTGTCCCAAGGTCTCCATATGCTGTGTATCTAGAACTTCCCTTGGGCCAATATGCCATCTTGAACCTTCCTATCTCTCTTCTGCCTGGTGGGTGATGATTATGTTTGGCCCAGCTCACTGCCAGCCAGGAAATCCATGGCTCATGATCAATTTTTTTTCTCTACTATGAGCCTTCCGTTTATTCCAGACACACAGAATTAAAAACAGCTACAAGAACAGGGACCAGTTGATGGTCTAGTTCAGAATATCCATTAATTAATTAATTTATTCATTCAGTAAACATTAAATAGCTGGTATCTTCCAGGAATTGAGATGTAGAAAGGGAAAACACCTGGTTTCTGCACAGTAAAACTATAAATTTCCAAAGATAAGGACTCCCTTTATCTTCTGCATGCCTCTGTCCCTGATATTTAACTCCTTCATACCAGGTAGGAGCTCAAGAAATATTTGTGAAATAAAAGAATAAATTCCTATTGTGACAGAAAAGACATACACAAACTATAAGAAAATGGATAACCATTCATTCAATAAATATTTTTTGAACATTTCCTAAGTGCTAAGTACTATGTCAAATAAGACAGATGCAGTCCTTCCCTTATGAACCTTACAGTTAAAAATTCACCCAAGTAAGTGTTAGAGTTATTTAAAGTGATGCAAAGAGGTGCAGGGTCTAGAGAGCATAAGCCTGGTATGTTTGCCTGGCTCTTGTGAAAGCCCTGTAGCCCAATCAAACCCAGATTGCTTCTGAAAAACCAGAAGGTTGATGTGGTTGAAGCATTTCAAGTGGGGGAAAAGGGGAGTGTGGGAGGAAATGAGGCTAGCAAAGAAAGCAGTTATTGGATTCCCAGAGCTCGCAGGGATGGGAGGGGGTAGGCTAAGGAGTCAGGGCTTATCTCAAGAGTAATGAGAAGATTTTCTATGAATTTAAGCAGGAGAAAAGTATGGTGAGTTTTAATTTTTAGAAAATAGCCCTGCTTTGAGGATAAAGAATGGGAGGAGATCGGGAGTGGACGGTAGGCCAATTAGGATGATGTTGCAGTAATATAGGTCTGAGATGATATCCATTTGAACTAGAAGGGTAATTTTGGAAGCAGAAAAAAGCAGATGGATCAAAAATATATCTTGGTTGTAGAATCAATAGGCTATGATCATTGGATTGAGGACGGGGTGATGATGATAATAAGGGTGATTGTCAAGCATAACTTTTATGTTATGCAAGAAATTGCCAGAGCTAACCCATAAATGTTGGTATTATTTTCTGAGATTGAATATATTGGAGGAGAACCATGTGTTCTGGAAGAACATTATCAGTAAAGTTTTGAATACTCTCACCTTGAGATACCTGTGAGAGATCCAAATGCAAATGTTGAATAGTTCAACTGGTACACATTATCCCTCTAGTAATTAGGAAGTGTGCAGGTGACCCAGTCTAAATCAATCATCTTGCCTTGACTCCCAGGTCACATGACTGATTCATGGAAAAGCCATGTAAGCCTCACCAGACCAGTCAAATTCCTTCTCTTAATCTGAGTGGGCAGAAGAGAGAATTCTTCACTCTGGTTGTAGAGCTCTGAGGCTAAGTTCAGAGCTGTTGATGAATATGGCCCCTGTAGGGGAATCATGTTGGCTTTAAAGAATGGAGATAATATGCAACCAGAGAAGAGTAGAGGAGAAAGAATCCTGAGGATACTAAAGTCTTGCTTCTACCCCTAGATTTCCCCTTACTTCTGCCCCTAGTATAAATTAAAAGTCTCATATATGTCATATCTGTTTATTAACTAGTGTCCTTGACTCTGTATCTTACTCTCTCTGCCTTTCTCTCTGTTTTTTTTTCATCTGTCTATCTCTTTTGTTTTTTCTTAGCTAGTTGTTGGTGTGATTTTATCACTTGTAAATCATGACAATGCTAGTAATGTAAATAGGCAGTAGGATTTACAATCTAGAGTCAAGTGAAAGAGATCTTCTTTCTATACTTGTTTAGATAGTTCTAAGCATATTGTTGAGGGTTGTTGTTGATATAGATACAGAATTTGAAGACAAGGAGTGGACAAATTTACCAAGGAAGATAGGAAAGAGAGAGAAGAGTATTAAAGTCTCAGCTCTGAGGAACTCTAACACAAAAGATCCAGGAGAGGAGGGTAAACTCCCAAGGAGGTTGAGAGAAATGCCTTAAGTCATTAGAGGAAAGCCAGTGGTGTGGTGTCCCAGAAGCCCAAGGTGTTTCAAAGACATGGTGGTCAACTGTGTAAAATGTTCAAGAGAGGACAAGTACGATAAAAACTGAAAAGCAGCCATGGGCAGCATAGAAGTCATTGGTGCATTTACCACAAATAATCTCAGTGAAGTGGAGAGAGAGGTCAGGAGCCAACTGGAATGACTGAGGGGTAAATGGAGGTGAAGAAGCAAAGCCGGAGAATGGAAACCATTCTTCTGAGACCCATAGCTGTGAAGCGGAGGAAATAGAGAGGGTGGCCCTGGAGAAGGAGATCAGAAAGGGACATTGTTTATTTTATTTTATTTCTTTAAGATAAGAGAGACTAAAGCAAAATCACATTTAAAGACCTATTAGAACACAGAAAAGAAAACATTAACTCTACCTGGGTGAGTAGAGAAAGGTTTCCCCAAGGAGATGGTTTTGAACTGGGTCTTGAGTAGGGAGTAAAACTTTTCCAAAGGACAAAGGCATTGCATGAGAAAGGAAGGTTGCAAGGGAACCTGAAAGGGTGCATTTGGAGAAGGGTTAGGTAGCTCAGTGCATGGAAAATGTTAACCCTGGATTCTGTTAGGAAGAAAGGAAAACCCACCCAAGACCTTTCTCTGCCTTTTGTCTTTGTTCTCAATTTCATCTTTAAAATAATAGGTTAGGCCAGATTATCTCTAAAGTCTGTTCCAATATTAAAATCCATATGAAACAAGATGGGACCGGGGAGGGAGACAAACCATAAGAGACTCTCAATCTCACGAAACAAACTGAGGGTGGCTGGGGGGAAGGGAGGTTGATATAGGGTGGCTGGGTTATGGACATTGGGGAGGGTATGTGCTATGGTAAGTGCTGTGAAATGTGTAAGCCTGATGATTCACAGACCTGTACCCCTGGGGCAAATAATACATTATATGTTAATTTTTAAAAATCTGATTTAATTAAAATAAAATAAAGTAAAATAAAATCCATAGCTAATGGGGCTCTGCCTTCAATATTTCGTTAGATTGATAATAATATTCCCCCGAATGAATATTGCACCACCGCTGTTTCCTATAATTATGCTTTATATTATATGGTGAGGGTCTTCCAGAAGATTGGAGGCTCCACTAAAGGGACCCACTTAGAAAAAAATACTCATGAAAGATCTTTGAAGTCTGCTATGTTTTACCTTCATAGTTCATGTGCATCCTATTCCTTAATATAGTTGACAGGGTTTTATTATTAAGGTGTTTTATGATTATTCATGGATACCCAAAGCAGATAGGTCAATTTCACCCTTTAGATTTAGATATCTGCATTTAGATGAGAATCCCTGGCTGGCTCCTATTACCTGGTTCAGTTTCACTTGCCCATTCACCACCAGTTCCATAGAAGCAGGGAGTCTGAGCCCCAGCTGTCTATGCCAGTGCAGTATGGTGGGACCTGGAGCAGAGAGGAAGGGCTCGTTAAGAGTCATTTAACTGAGCTAATTGATCTTTATAAATGCCCTGGGCCATAGAGACTCAAGTTATAGCTTTATGAGCCTTAGCATCTCAACTACTCACATATCATATTATTCACATCCACTTGGCCATAAGAATTTTCTTTATAAAAGAGTACAAAATATAAAAGCCACACGAAATTGCCTAAGAGGAAAACAAAACACACATTTTGGGTTCTTGGCAAATGACTGCAAAAATGTCCCAGAACTGACGAAACAAGTTATTTTTAGACAACTTTGCCCTAAAATATGTTGGTGCCTCTGTCAGTGAGTTCATCACACATGCTACAAACTCCTTTGGCTTGATCCTTTAAAAAAAAAAAAACCACACACACAAAACTTCAGTTTTCCTTTTTATTACATAATAAAATAAAATGAGCAGTCTCCCAGTATTGTCTCATGGCTGCCTTCCTCAACTGAAAGTGCTTTTTTTTGTGCTTTTACCTTCATTTTTACCTTCCTTTGTATGAGCCCTTTTATGTACATGCCCCCCACTTTATAACCTGAAGATGCGAAGAGAAATTTAAGTTCTTTCCACCATTCATTTATGATTTTTAGTTGTCTCCATTTTTAGCCTATGAGCTCACCCTTCTGATTCATCAGGTGTCCTATACTACAACCTTCTGCTCGTTCTCCAATGACAACGTTGAGGACAAACACTTTCTATGTCATTGCAGGGAAGGCTGAAGCCACTGGTGGTTACGGAGATCTGATTTTGTCATAAGAGACCTGCCGATGATTAGAAGACTTCACCTAGTTGGTCTTAAAATGGAATTAGCCCAGATGGTGCCAATGGGAATTAAGGCTCTACATGGTCCCAGAGCAAACACAATACTTGTCGTTTGGATACTCTTAATCTCAGAGTCAATGGGGGAAAAAAGGCTTTCTGACGCCTAGCCACACATTCCCCAGTGATTATAGTACCAAATACTCATGATTCAAAGTGACTGGTTATCAGATACTAGAATCACCTTCTCAATCATTAAAGGATTTAAAGGTCTGCTTGAGTGTTCCATGTTATTGACATTAATGAGTTTTAAAGTCATTTATACACATTTCTGAAGCTGTATCTACAGAGGTTTTCAATAATGTTGGCCATATACATCTTTGGAAGGAAAAGCAAATTTACTTCTAGAAAGCTCAACCTGGATATAGATGTATTTCCTTAGTGTGTGTCCTGTTTACTTTGCTTACAGAACCTCTCTCTGTATATCCTGGACAAATTTCAGAAACTCTATGCCAACAAGCATACTTCAGTGCTTATTTCTTTCTTTCTAGCAGCCTGGAATTCGACGTAAGAGTTCAAGTGGATTCTTGGTATATGTACTGTTTTTAAGGGCTAGGAAAATTCAGAGCCCCTGTGTACTCACAAGATCTTGCCCGTAAATTATTTCCTATAAAACTCTCTGATGACAGAAATGATCAATTTCTGGGCTTCAGGCTTAAGCTTGAATCTCTGGTAAAATGCACATAGTCAGATTGAAACTTTCTTTATACTGTTATCATTCATTTCGACCCTAATGGAAATGAAGATTCTGAAAGATGGTGGTGTGGGGTGGAGAAGAGAGCTCAGTTTACTGGGTTGCTAGGGGTGACAATGAGGAAATATTCTCTGAGGGCAAAAATGAATAAATCCTGACTTTGCTTAATTCCATAGTTGTGCATTTGTGAATAACGTGATCTGTGAGTAGTTAAGATGCTAAGGCTCATAAAGCTGTGAGCCTCAGGATGAAACTAGGGCAGTTTCTTCAAAGAGGAGGAGCTTCCAAAGTTTGAGTATTTTTTCTGCAGATAGGAATGAGTCTCAGGTGTCACAGAATCTAAGAGCAGCTTGCATTTCTGGAGGTCCCCCCTGTGGGCATGCACCGGTGAATGTCAATGTGGGCAAACCAATATGGCTTCCGTTCCGAGATCCTGGGCATTTGTTTCTCTCACACATGCTTCATGGCTAACTTTCTTGCTGCCGGTTACAGATTAGACTTTTGAGGTCAGTGATGCAAATACTTGCACACAGACCTTTCTTTTCTTGTGATGTCTTTACCTGGATTCGCTATCAGGGTAAGAACTGCTTAATACAATGAGCTGGAAAGTGGACCCTCATCTTTTATTTTTTGGAGAAGTTTATGAAGGATAGGGATTCCTTCTTTAAACATTTGGTAGAATGCACCCGTGAAGCCGCTGGAGCTGCGCTTTTCCTTCAGAGTTTTTGAGGACTGTGTGTATAGAGAAGAAGAAAGTAGTTTGGCAGTTGTCTGATGGCCACTAGGCAGTGACTGATTGCCTCGTGGCAGTGAGGGGGCAGAGGGCTTCTTTTTAGGATGATGAAAATATTCTAAAATTAGATTGTGGTGACAGTTGCACAACTGTGCGAATAGACTAAAAACATTAAATTGTTGCCTATAAGCGAGTGAGCTGCACGGTATTTAAATTTCAGTAAAGTCGTTTAAAAGGTAGGTATGGACTCTGTTCCTCATCGCAACTGTTTCTCCTTTCTGTAGACTATTAATTTCTGCTTTCTTTCCTTATTTTTAATTTCTTTGGGTCTCTTCTTTTTCTAGCTTATTAAGTTGCCTCCATCTGGCTCCTTGGGGCTCGTGGACCAAACAAGTCTTAATGCTGCAGGATTGGAGCTCACAGACCTTAAAGATTATTATCGCCTCAAGGATTAAGGTTTATGGCCAGTCTGGTCCTGGAACCAGCAGTTAGTGTCTTTCAGACTCTGGAAATGAGGCTGTTTTTATGTCCTACTGATTCATGGAGGCAAAATTCCCAGGCAACAATTAGCAGAGATTTTCTCAGCCCCATCCCCTCCCTGTCGTTTTGTTGTTGTTGTTGTTGTTTTTCTTCAAAATCAGAGGGAGTTCCACCCAGTTTCCACCTCGATTCCTATTGCCACTTTATATAAAATAATTTTAGGTATCATTAGCTCAGATCAGCCCATTTGCCAGATGCTGTTGCCTGCTTCCTGCCCCAGAAGCAAGCCCAGATCTTTGTGCCGCGTGCTACCAATCGCCTTGCTTTTCCGGACCATGTACCTGGTCCATGCAGATGCTTTTCGTGGTTCGAACCCGCTTATGTTGTTTTACTTATTTATTTATGCTAGGCCTGTCATTGTTCTCGTTTGAAGTGGGGGATGGGCATACGAAGCATGTACTAAATGAACTAATCTTGATGCCTCCTTAGGGTGATTATTACTTAAGTACAATCTCCAAATTGCCTTACAAATAACTTCCGTCCAACTGAAATAAACCGTTTCTTTGTGTTTTCTTAAACTTTGAGTAGTGTTGTCCAATAGAAATAAAACGTGAGCCACATACAAACTTTTTAATTTTCTAGTAGTGACGCTGAAAATACAAATTGAAACAGGTAGGGACACCTGAGTGGCTCAATCCATTAAGTGTCTGTCTTTGGCTCAGGTCATGATTCCAGGGTCCTAGGATCAGGTCCTGGTATCGGGCTCCTTGCTCAGTGGGAAGCCTGCTTCTCCCTCTGCTACTCCCCCTGCTTGTGTGCTCTCTCCCTGCCTGTGTGCTCTCTCTCACACAAATAAATAAAATCTCAAAAAAAAAAAAAAAAGAAAAGAAAAGAAAAAAGAAACAGGTAGAGTTAATTCTCATATGTTTTATTTAACCCAATACAGATCTTCCTCACCTTATAATGGGGTTCCACCCTGATAAACACATCTAAATTGAAAACAATTTTCAACAAGTTGAAAATTTATTTAAAAACAACTAACCTACAGAACATCATAACTCAGGGTTGCCTGGGTGACTCAGTCTGTTAAGCGGATGCCCTTGGCTCGGGTCTTGATGCCAGGGTTCTGGGATCAAGTCCCTCATCGGGCTTCTTGCTTAGCGGGGAGCCTGCTTCGCTCTCTCCCTCTGCCGCTCCCCCTGCTTGTGCTCACTGTCTCTCTCTCTCCTTCTCTCTCTGATAAATAAATAAATACAGTCTTGAAGAAAGAAGGAAAGAACACTGTAACTCAGCCTAACCTGTCTCAGATGTGCTTAGAACACTTACATTAGGCTACAGTTGGACAAAGTCCTCTGACACGAAGCCTAATTTATAATAAAGTGACTCCTGTGATTTATCGAATACTGTCCTGAAAGTGAAAAGCAGCACGGTTGTATGGGGTTGGACGATTGTCAGTGCATCGGTTGTTTACTCTCCTGGCTGGGGGGCTGACGGGGGCTGCGGTGGCTGCCCATGACAGATGACCACACTGCAAATCGCTAGCACGGGAAAAGATCAAGATTGAAAATGCAAAGTACAGAGTCTATTGAATGTGTACCATTTTCATACCATCATAAAATCGAAGATGGCAACTTGACCCATCATAGGTCAGGGACCATCCGTATATCCAGCATACTCTCATTTCAAAATAAAATCAATATAAAAAACATTAATAAGATATTTTCATTATTTTTTCATCCTAGGTCTTTGAAATCTAGCGTGTATTTTGTACTTACAGCACATCTCAATTCAGAGTAGACACATTTCAAATGCTCGGTAGCCATATGCGGCTAGTGGCTTCCATATTGGATGGTAGAGATTTATAGGATGTATGAAAGGATAATAAGTTTAATCAGCACCACTACCACTTTGGGGTTTTTTGGGATATTTTTCTTCCAAGAATTTCATTAAGTAATTAAAACACACAAGGCAAAATCTAGATGGCCTCAAAAGTTGTGTGTTCTTCCGTGATACCTGTCATTGCAATGCTTCTTTATTTGGAGAACGCCCCTTATTTTCTCTTTTCTGAATTGAGGGAAGAGAGCAAAAAGCCTCATGTGTACAAACTTACAGTACAAACAAGACTATTTATGCTCTCAATCTTGGAAAACCAGTTTCTGAAACATCAAAGTTTTCTTTTTTCCGAGTTACATGAAATGACAATATATGCAAGGTTTGAAATGGTCGTCACGTGAATTACCTATTCGTTACTTAAGGAGTTAAACTCCATTTAATGCCAAAAAGCACTTGAGGGTGCTGGAAAGGATTGGAAAGAAATTAGAAATATAAAATATGATGGAGTTGTATGGGTTAATATGGAATTTTTTCTGTTGAGATTGTCAATGCTTTCTAGACAAAGATACTTGGTTTTGTGAGTGCTGTAGCAGGGACTTTAGATAGGCTGTTTACATTCTGATGTCCCAAGTATGTCAGGCAGATAGGTAGATCTGTCTAAATGCAAAAACTCCTCACCTCTATGTGGATATTAACTTGCTACTTCCAGGGAAAATAATCTTCTCAAAGTATATTGTTACATTATTAAATCGCTTGTTTCCTAAAGTGTGGGACCACCTTCTCTCAAGATCTCTAAGTAAATCACATTACTTTATCAAACTGCTTATTTACACAGCTTTAGAAACAGTAATAGTTCATTAACCTCCTGATTTTATGGCCAATCTTCAGACTTGCTAATCTGTCACATCTTTTGAAACCCCTTCCTTCACGGGTGGGAGTTTTCCCCGGGAATTTCCAATCATGTCATATTTAATGAAAACAATACCAGTAATCACATTGGTACATAGTCCTTTCCTCTTGGGAGTCTCCAAATGGTTTCCAGATTGGTGGGGGTCAGTTTTCAGAAGCTGCTAGTAAAGGAAGAGGGGGAGGGGATTAGCTCTCTATCAAGGTTGGTGGAAGAAGGCTGGCAAGGAGATTGAGTCATTACCATGTCATTCAGTCCATCTGGGCTGTATCATTTCCATTCGGACCCAATGTTCCAGTAAGCTGAAATGCACCTATTTGGAAGGGATTCCTCTTACCCTGGCCGGGGAACCATCATCCTGTCATCACAGCTGGCTATGACAGGTTCCAGGAGTTTAGAAATTGTTCTTGACATGGTGGGAAGCATTTTCATGTCCTAGCATCAGGAACACATCATTTCCTCCGTAAGTGGAGCCTCCCCATCCGCAGCCCTTTCCATCTAGTTATCGAGGCTTATTCCTTGATCCCCTCCCCCCCCACCACCACCCCGTGGCGCTCATCACCACATAGCAAGTCACGTACTGGTAAATATTCCGTCTTTGCCCACTAACATGTAACCTCTGTGAAATCCCCAGCACTGTTTTTGCTTGCAAGTGTGTGTACGATGCCGGGCGCTTAGTAGGAGCTCCTTCGATAGTGATATTCGCTCTTTTGAGCGAATGTACGTGCAAAAACCCCACCTTCTTTCAGAGCTCGATGGAGTCAGAAGCCGAGGTTGACAGCGCAGCGCTGTAAGATCTTGGGAGATCTGCTGCAGCTCTCTGTTTTCGAGTTTCTCAGGGATGAAATGGAGTAACAATATGTACCTTACAGCTTGGCTGAGGTGTAGATGATGCAAAATGCTCCGTTGAAGCATGGGGCAAGGCTTGCAGGGAGCACTCAGGAAATAGCAGCCATTTGGGGGAAAAAATGCTTTACTGTTCTAGAATACTTCCTCATCTGGAAGGTGGTTAGATCTCAGAATCCTAACTTCAGCCATAGAGGCTTAAGCCTTAGGGCTAAATTCTATTCCTTCAAGGACTGGAGACCCAGACTGGGGGGCATGATTACAGGTCCCAGGGGACTCTAGGGCTGCAGGAACGTGCAGAGGTGTTTTCCAGCAAATCTCAACTCAGTCTTTAAAGACACCTATTTCTACACAAAGGGGCTGCAAGCCTGTTTCATATTCCAGCCCAGAGGGAACAGTGTCTGGGAGGGGGAGGGGGTTCGTGATACCCCAAGGAAGGGAAATATTTAGTTCAGCCTCTGCTGGCTGGGGGTTATCACAGTTGGCTCTGGAGTGGAGTTTGACCCTTCTTCGGGCAAGGAGGGAAGGCGAGGCAAGTAGGTAAATGTTTCACTCCTGCAAGCCGGATGACCAGCTCCTTCCCAGCCCTACTGTGGCAAGAGCAGAGTGAGAGCGACAACAGCTGACTCACCCAGCCCAAGCCCTCACCTTCTGGAGAAAAAAGATAGGAGCATTCTTGCTTCTCTTCCAGAGGCCCGCCTTGAAGGATGCCTACCCCCGAAAGCAAGTGAGTGGGAAGGGCATCATCTTATTCACTTCTCAAAGCCCAGAAAGTATATTTTACCCATCACTTTAAAGAAGTGGCCCAGCAAAAATGCCATATTACTCCGACAGGCATTCCTGACGCCTCCAGGAGTGGGTAGGAAGCACTTCAAACGAGTGAATAATATAGTGTAACAAATGAGACCAAGATACGAGAAGCCATTTTTCAGTTGTTTGCCCTTTTACATATCTGAGATATGGTTATCGCTCAGACATGTTTTCCGATTAAGAAAAGAGAGGTAAAAAATGTCAGAGACAGAGCATGCAGTAAAGAATTTGATTAAAGCCCGTGTGTGCACGCGTGGGTATGCTTGCACATGTGTGTACGTACGCCCATGTACACATCCACTGCCTTTGCAAGGCTCTCATGTTCTCGCCTCTCCTCTCTGGACTCACGCACCAACCCTACACACTGTGCTCATTCCCAGCTCCCAGCACAGCTGACCCTCCATGCAGGAATGCTAGGAATGCCCTCCCTCCCCTCCCCTGCTCCCCGTGCTATCCCACCTACCCAAATCACCTTCAAGTCATCCGAGCTCTGATCCCAGTGCCTGGAGAATTCTTCCCTCCAGATGTCACGGTGATCCACATGCTGCTTTCTCTAACCATCTGTGGCATGCGGCACTCTACCATTTTTTATAATCGGAAGTTTGTTCTTGTCACTGCAAGAGTGGAATAAACAGTCTCTTCACTCTTCTGCCCTCACCGCTCCCACCCTAACAAGGTCCGGACGGCAGTGTGTGGTTCTGCACAGGAGGGTCGTAAAGCCTCTCACTCCCTTTTCCTCGAATGGAAAGTCTCTGACATGCCTCCCCGGGACAGGGATGTGGCCTGACAGCAAAGCAGCATTTCAGTACTTCCGCGGGGTTCCCTGTAGCTACCCATGATCCGATTTGGAGTTCCTTTTTTTAAGTATTTTTATTTATTTTTGTGAGAAAGAGGGGGGGGGATGAGAGAGAGGGAGGGAGAGAGAATGAGCAGAGGGAGGGGCAGAGGGTGTCTCCTTTTCCCTCCTGAGCAGGGAGCCTGATGTGGGACTAGATCCCAGGACCCTGGGATGATAACCTGAGCCAAAGGCAGATGCTTAACTGACAAAGCCACCCAGGCACCTGCAATTCGGGGGTTCCTTAAGCAGGAGCCAGGGGCCCAGAGGGCAGCCTGGAGTCTATCTGAGGGGAACAGAATGGAGAGGCTGGGGTAGGAGGGGTGGACGACACTTGACACCTTTCGGCATGTTGATGGAAGGCACCAAGTCCTTACAATACAATTACACTGTATCAGCATGGAATGGATTACACCATATTCGGAAAACGTGCTTATTTGTGGATATTGAAATAGATCACACGACTTTAAAAAGTAATGGTTATTTTTGGAAGAGAGAGAGAGTTTGTGTGTGTGTGTGTGTGTGTGTGTGTATGCACGTGCACACTTGCAATTGATTCCCGAGTTATCTGTGGGGTAATCAGCAAGCCCGCCTTCTGTGGCTTACGCTGCTTTAAAGCCCCTCCTGGATCCCATTCAGCCACCCTTTGAATACCTCCTCTGCTCCAAGCGATGATCTATGGAAGTGAATCGGTTCCTAGCGTCCAGGAGGGCACAGCCTTCCAGGAAGCAAGAGAAGACGAAGGCCGAGGGAGGCATGGTGTGCGGTGCCGGGGGTGGAGATGGGGGACTGATAGCTCCAATTTAGATGAATAATATGATTACAGCATTGACGTGAAAGCTAATTATAGAAAAATTCATCTCCCCTGGAATATAAACAATTTCCTGTAACTATTTTATTGAGAAATCTAATCTCATGAGGATTTTTTTTTTTTTTGTCCCTTTCCTAATTTGTTTTTCTGGTGTGTGCGTGTGTGTGTGCGTGTGTGTGTGTGTGTGAACTGCCGTTGAGATTGTCATACACAGAGCCCCCTGGGAGAAACTTGGTGTAGCCTGAGTCCCATGTCACTTTTGATTTTCCCCAAACGCCCTCAGTGCCGACACCCCTGCATAGACCCCCTACCCACACGCGCACACTCTACCGCATGTGTGCATACACACATGTGCACACACACACACACACACACACAGGCACGTGCATGCATGCATGCACACCCTTTGTGTTGGGAGGTCCTAAAATGCAATGACCTGGCTAACCAGGCACCTTCTATCCCATCGCATGACTGTGGGAAGAAGGGACATGGGAGGCTGTTTCTCTGACCTAAGACATTTTATGGTTAAGAGCAGCCTCCTGGGGGGTTCTGGGATCTGTTCTCATTCCTGTTCCTATCTTTTCATCAAAATTGGCTATGAACTTAATAATCCTTATGACTCACTTGCAAAAGCACATAGGAAGTTCTTTTTTTTTTAATTTCCCTTTTCTAAAGGTTAAAATTAAAGCGGGGGGAGCAGAACATTACTTTTCCAGGCCCAGAGGGACTCTGTGTTTCTCGCTTGCCACAGCTCTCTGTGATTTATCCAATGTCTCCATGATGGCCTTTCTCAACTGCATGGTGAAGTCAATCTGGGGGTGATTCCAGGTGCCCCCTCACCTGGCAGGCTTTCCTCCCACCACCCTGCCTGTGGCACTCCAGCCATTCCCCCTGCTAAAAATGCTCGGGGTCTCCCCATCTCCTGGTTTGACTCACCTCTGTCCCCTTACCTACTAGACGGAGCCCTTTCTGTCAAGCCTCCCCCAGCTGCATTGCGTCCTACCCCTTCTTGAAAGCATTGCTGAAATTCCTCCTCCGGTAGCCTGCCCTTATCACCTAAGCCAGGAATGCCCCCTTCTCAACCTGGAAAGGACTCACTGCCCTCCTGGAGTGTTGATCTCATTCATTTATTTAACAAATATTTGTGGAACACCTACAATGCCCTAAATAAACACTGCACTGTGGGAGATAGATGAATGAACACAGAAAACAAGTTTCTGTCTTGTGATTGGTCCTAGACTGGTGGTGGGTTCTTTATAGGGCAGGACTGGGTCTAACAGTTCCTTGTCGCCCCCAGGATAGAGGAAGAATTCAATGGAAAGTACTGAACTGATTAATGAAGTCAGTCATTCTTTCATGCAATCCCATACAGAGTAGGAATCAACACTGTAAATAACCCCTCTAAATATCTGAGGCTGAATGTGGAAAGAAAAGAAATACATTCCATTCTTATTAAAAACACAGGGTGATTATTTTCTGTATCAAATGCAAAGTTCTGGTTTCATCAAACGCGTCTCAGAGAAACACCCCAGTCCCCAAAGCAGACAGCAGTTGTAAACATCTCTTTTTCCTGCCGAGGGGCTGCCATACTCCAGGGCCCGATCTGTGAAATACCAGTTCTCTGTTCCCTCCCATGGAACGGAAGCTAAGCCCCAAGGGTATTTGTGTGTTTAGACCCTCTGCGTGATGCCTGCGGCTGGACCAGGAGTTAGCCGAACCCACAAACCACCAGTAAAGGGGATGGAAAAAGACAAGACCCAGCGAAAGGGAACACAATTGCTCAATGGCCTAGAATCTGGATCTTGGAAGTCAAATTATGGTTAGCCACATCACTTCATTATTGACCTTCTCTGGCACACAGAAAAGACACTTTTGTGTACACTGTATCTTTCGCTTTTTCTATCCAGTCTCCTCCTTCCCACCAACGCTGTTTATACCAAAAGATGGCAAATGGCAGGTATCCTGGCATTTTTCTATGGCTTAAGACACAGTCAAGACTCTTGATGATGTAAAAGAAAAACAAATGACATCATCGATTTCCTTCCTGATTACTAGACGACGTTACAGGAATGCTGGGGTTTTGTTTGTAAAAATACACTGATGATTACTTAACCAGCAAGACCCACATGTCTACCTTATTTTGTTCAGTGCAGGCTCAATTAAACTTCTCAGCCCTCATATAATCTGCTTAAATTTTTGTGGTTTATTTGACAATCTGGTGAGCTTTTATCACATTCTGAGGTTGGTGTACATTGTAAGGCACTGGGGAATGACGAGTTTTGTTCTGAGGTGAAGGAGGCGATGTGGGATAGGTTTTCCATATTAAATTAGCATAGATCAGAGGCTTTGGGGCGTCCATGACATCGGGTGACCCAGGTGAGGGTCAGTAGCCTCCCATGAGTCAACATGATGGTGGGGAAGGAAATGGAACACTTCTTCCAAATCCAGCTGAGACCGTTAATGCCCAGACTGGGGAAGAGCGGGGTCACTTTCCTGCAGCACCGAGCTGGGCGAGCCTGTGGGTTTCTCAGAAGCTTCTCTTTGCATGGCTAAATAATAGGTCTACTCTTATACTCTGCAATGGACCGCTATCAGAGCTCTGCTCACTGATCAGACATTTGACCCACTAAAGCGCAGCCTTGGGGCTGATCGAGTCCAGGAGCATCCGGGTGGGGGAGCAAAAGAACTTGTCAGTTAGCTCTCCTGCACAGTGCATTCATTTTTCCTCTTAATATCAGCAGAAGCTGTGTAATGGACCAAATGTGCCCCATCCCCACTTTCGTACGTTGAAGTCCTAATCCCCAATGTGATGATGTTTGGAGGTAGGGCCTTCAGGAGGTAATCTGATTCAGAGGGGCTCATGAGGCGAGGCCCCCAAGATGGGGTTAGTGCCCTTGTAAGTGGGAGAGCTCAGAACTTGCCCTCTCTCTACCATGTGAAGACACAGTGAGAAGGCAATCATCTATAAGCTGGGAAGAGAGCTCTCACCACACTGAATCTCCTAGAATGGTGATCTTAGACCTCCCAGCTTCCAGAACTAGGAGAAATAAATGTCTATTGCTTAAGCTACAGCTAAAATGTATTTGTATTTGTTGAACAGGAAACGACTCATACTCAACTCTAAACATACCACGCTCTCTTTTCCATATTTATGTAATATTTCTAATATTTAATTAGCATCTTTTAGTGTATGGTTGACCCTTGAACAACATAGTTGAACTGCATGGATCCACTTGTATGTGGGTTTTTCTGATAAACACAGTACAACACTATAAATGTATTTTCTCTTTTTCTTAATAGCACCTTTCCCCCCCCCCGGCTTGCTTTATTAAAAGAATACAGTATACAATACATAGAGCATATGAAATATGTGTTAACGGACTGTTAATGTTCTTGGTAAGGCTTCCAGTCAACAGGAGGCTATTAGTAGTTAAGTTTTGGGGGAGTCAAAAGTTATGCTCTTCAACTGCACAGGAGGGTCGGCGCCCCTAAGCCTTACATTGTGCAGAGGTCGGTTGCATTCTCCTTTTATCTGACCCAGTACCCTTCCCCACCCCACTGCCCACCTTTTCCACTTTTCTGTCATTGCCTGAACATATCCTCCTGCACATATGTCAGGACTCAACTCAGGTGTCCCCTCCTCCATGGAGATTTCCCTGCTCTCCTCTCCTTCACCCATGATCTGGCTTCGGGGAAGATTCTATGCACCCCCAGGGGTTGGCTTCTACCAAGGCCTCTATTCAATATTTTCCTTTGTACTTTTTACTCAGTCCCTCACTGGACTGAGTTTTTCACTGAAGGCAGGAGTGTGTGCTGAGATCAAGGAGTCGAACCTGGAGTAGAGCAGTAGGCATCGAACCTCTTTATTGAGTGAAATATGTTTTTCAGTGGAATCTTTTGACTAGAAATTTTAACTTGTGCGTGTAAAGTAATGTCTGTTTGCAGGAAAGAGTGGGGGAAGGCATACTGGCAAAACACAAGGCTGCGGGTGGGAGTTTACTGCGGACTTTCCAATCGCAGGGCCTCAGATGTTGCTGGAATCGTTGAAGACAAAGCCGGTAGAGTGATAGAGGGCTTTGGCATGGAACTGGGTTGTAGAAGTTTAGAATTCAGCCTCTCGGGAGGAGATCAAGTTCAATACAGAAGGTCAGAGACTGTAGAATTCTTGCTCACTTGAACAGCAACTCTGCGATGGGTTGAATTGTGTCCTCACAAAAGACGTTGGCGTTCTAACTCCCAGCACCCGTGACTGTGACCTTATATGGAAATGGGGTCTTCGCCGATGATCAAGTTAAGACAAGGTCGTCAGGATGGGTTCTAATCCAACATGAATGGTGTTCTTATAAAAAGGGGAAATTCGAACACAGAAACAGATAGACGCAGAGGAAAGATAACATGAAGACACCAGGAGAAGGTCATCAACAAACGAATGATGCCCGAGGATGCCAGAAAACTAGACCAGATTCTACCTCCCAGCCCTGGGAGGGAACCCACCCTGCCAATACAGGGTCTCCACCGCCTTCTAACCTCCAGGACTGTGAGAGAATAAATTCCTATTGTTTAAGCTGCCCAGCTGTGGTGCTTTGGTCCTGACAACTGTTGGGAACTAGTCCAAATGGCTCCATTTAAACTCTAAATTACCCACGGACAGGGACTTGGGGTCCTTCCTCCCCAAATCTCTAGCAGCTGGCATACCCACTAGATGTTTGCAGAAGTCTCGAGCTGATTTCTCAAACCGAGCTTTCTCTGGACTTTACGTTGGAGGACAGGAGCTAAAAAGGATAGAAAAATGAGCGGCTAGAATTGGTATGCTCCAGAATTTTGCCCAAGTTTTTACTGTCCCCACTCACCACTACAGCACTCCTAAACCATGATGTCTCCTTCTCCACACGCATAGAGGAAAGACTCCCAGATGCCAAGATCCAGGGCCATTTGTCTTTAAAGTCATCTGTTAAGAGGGATAAGTAAGAACACGATGTCTTCACCCCATGTCCCGCCCCCTCCCTACCCTGGGGTTTAGCTACCCCACAATTTCCCTAAGGAACTCTTGTTTCTTATTATTTAAAGGTTAACTTGAAATTCATTTCTGATGAGAAAAGTAAGAAAATTTTGGAAAGCTGGCCTTGAATAAGCGTTTTACCCTAGGTTAGCTTTTAATTCCAGAATCTTTGAAAACTATAAAACTCAGTGAGGGGTTTATGTGGTTCCCTGACCAATACAGATATTTGTAATAATAATAATAATAGAGAAAAAGATAGCACAACCGCAGATTTTTTTTCCCTTTGCTCAGCTGAAAATTAAACCAGACAGGCAATTGCTATAATATATAATATATGCCCACTGCATTTATAGCATATTACATATTACATGGTTATTATTCTGCGTTTTCATCCAATCATCTTATTAGCTCTGGTATTTTTATGTGGTGAATGACTACAAGCTGAAAAGTCAAATGAGGAAGTCCCTGGGGGAGAAATGAAACACAGACTCAGTAAAGCAGGACCCATTAAAATGCGACCACCGCCACAGTAGACCAGAGTTGGGTGTTGACAATGAACTTTGGAAAAATACTCAGGTCGTACGGTGTGACGCACCCTCTGTGATACCGTCTTTACCATGTAACTAAATCTGTTTCATTCTACTATCAAACCGCAATTACACCTCCCTCCTCTTTCTCAAGCACCATGGTTAGATAGCTTTTTGAATGCTTTTGTAATGTTCTCTGCACTTAACGGAAAAAAGAAATCAAAAGAGGAGAGTGCCGTGTCAAAATTGAACTCATGGTATCTTTAAATATATTTTTCAGACCCTGGAGAATGCCATTGTATATATATTCTGACGTACTATTAAAAGAAAATAAAACCACCCCATGAAATTCTAAAAATAAACTTGGACCCCTTTTTATAGCTCATTCAACTGATTTTCTAAGGTATGAGTCATCTCTTGCTTTTGGTGTTTGATGTCATTTGCCCGGAGCTGCAATGAATCCTATTTTGGGGATATGAGCAAAGATATGATGGATTACAATAAATCAGGCTGCTGTTCACTTTTTTTTTTTTTTCTAATAGTGTTCTATCTGTTCTTCCCCATTTCTAAATTCCCTAACCTCCTCTGTCTTTTCTTCTGGAGCTAAAGTTTTGTTTTCTTTTATTTCTTTCTCATTTGTTCCAATGTGGGTCCCTTTCTCTTTGGAGTTAATGTAAACCATCACCCCTGTGAAGTCCAGAATTTTCCATCCTAAAGATAATGTAATGTGGTTTAGTCAAGCAGCTCTAAGGGTAAAATTCAACCTCTTACATCATATTCTGAAGAGTAGAATTTGTAGAGAAAGGCTTCCCCCCCCAACATAGAAGAAAGTGACCATGTGAAATGTACTAAGGAAGAAGGGCCTAAACACCCCTTTATTAGCACAATAACTGATAGGTAAGTTGTCATTGATTATAATTACATGCTCGACCACATATTCAGACTTTGAGATGTAAAAAAGTACAATGCCTATGTTAGGACCAATTATATTTTGACCCAATGAAGAATGGTAAGTGACAAAGCAATATGCTGGAATATGTAACTTCTTTTTTAATAAAGTATTTATTTATTTATTTATTTGAGAGAGAGGGGGAAAGCACGAGTGAGAGAGCACAAGCAGGGGGGGCAGCAGGCAGAGGCAGAGGGAGAAGCAGACTCTCCATCGAGCAGGGAGCCCGATGCGGGGCTCCATCCCAAGACCCTGGATCATGACCTGAGCCAAAGGCAGACCCTTAACCAAATGAGCCACTCAGGTGCCCCAAAATACGTAATTTCTTGTCTATAATCACTAGGTGCGGTGAGTTAGTTAAAATCAGGATGTAGGACGATTTATTTCTGCTCTGTAACTTAGCATCTGGTTCACAAGGAGGCTTCAAAAGTTGAATCAAATTGAAGGAGTAAACCCTTGTTCAAAATCAAATATGTAACTGCCTGTTGGAATCGACTTCTCCCTTCCACATGCTTTCCTTGAATTTCAGAAATGTTCTTAGGGCCGGACCTGGCCTCCCTGGGGAAGGATTATGAAAAAGTGGGCACAGAGTCAATGGATGGTGAGGATGAGAGTGAAGAGTTTTAGGGGGTCCTGGTGCCCGCAACCTTCAGTCTCTCTCTGCAATTTTGTATCTATCATTCCACCATTTCCCTCATCCTTTACAAACACAATCGATGTCTCAAGTGGAAACAAAAACAAAGGCAAAAAAAAAAAATTGGAGCACGTGTTAGCTGATTACTTATCCTTTGTCCAACATATGGTAATATTCTGAAGGTAGAGATCATTGCTCCTTACATCTCGATAGGGCTCAACAGCCAACCCGAGTGCTCTGCAGAAATGTTCACTGCGTTGGAAACATAAAACAAACAATTAAAAAGTAATTGTTGGAGGCCCAATCCTCATTTTCCAGTTCTGGGATGTGGCTAATCGTCCTAGATCCCTGGCCATGTTCTCAGCAGCCTAAGCCTGTGTTTGAAGGAAGCATACTCCTGAAAATTCTGAGAATTCCTTGTAATCTTTGAGTATCTTGACTGAGAACCAAGGCACTTGACTCCAGTCCTTTGTCTTCTAATCGCTTACTGTAAATGTTGAAGAAATTACTGACTCTACGTTACCTTAGCAAATGGACCTTGTATATACACTGGGTGATGGGGAGGTAAGAAAGCCAGCTAGGCTGTTATGATCAGAATAGCTAATGTGGTCGACCGGAATGGATCCTAGAGAGTCCCATTTTGTTGTTGTTGTTGTCGTTGTTGTTGTTGTTGATTTTTTATTTTTTCCCAGAAACAGAAATGCATTCTTGGGTATAAAGCAATATATGGCTGAAAGCCATCAGCTGGATTTCTCAATCTTCTCCTGCATGGTGCAATGCCTTATGTTGGAATCTCATGGCCTGGATTTTTCCTCCTCACAGCGCAGCCAAGACTCTGCACTCCAGATTAGTTGAGAGTTCCTGGCTGTGTTTAGACACCCCAGTAATTGTGTAGGGGGCAGTAGAATTCAAGCAGGTGGTGTCCCATGGGGTCCAAATCTGGACAGAGTCAGAATCAAAGGGACCCCATGCCATGATTCTTCTTGAACACTCTCCCTGTGGGCTATTTGGATATATTTGGGTGATATTAGAACCCCGCTAAAGACCAGCTGAATGGAAAGAGCCTGGAATTCAGAAATAGCCAGATCTGCTAAAAATTCTAGCTCCCACATTCAACTTTGTGATCTTGAGTAAGTTACTTAAACAGTTTGAATGGTAGTTTTCTTGCCTACAAATGAGAAATTATGCCAATTTTGTACATTGTTTCAAATTAAATGGCATTATGTCAAAAAGTTTTTATTTTAATTCATGGCATATACCAAACATGAAATAAAAGCCCTTCTTACCCTTCTCTTCCTAGTCTCCTTATTCTTCTTATTTTTATTTTATCTCTATGACCAGGTTAAGTGCGGAAGGCTACACGCATCTTACATACAACCAGATGGGAGTCAGGATGCTAGACCCCCTCCTGGCTGTGTGTGTATGTGTGTGTGTGCATGCGCGCATGTGTGTGCAAATGAGTGTCAGAGCAGGGAAAGGGTTTGGGTGGAGAGGGTAGATGACAGACTTTTTAAGGCATGGTAATAATTAATAATTATTACCTGAGATAATAATATATTAATTAATAATTATTATTAATTATATAATATATTAATAATTAATCAATTACAATTTAATTAAAATATAATAATTAATAATTATTACCTGAGGTAATGATTAATAATTAATGATTAATGAGGGTCTGAATTCCCCACTTTTCTGCTTTAGCCTCCTGTCCACCATCAGCTAACGCCCCCGGGGCACGGAGCTGAGGGCGTCTTTGGTATGATTATTGTCTCTCTGTCTCCTCAACCACCTGCCCTGGGAGGGTCAGTGGAAGGAGAGAGGCAGTATCTTGCTAATGAATGGCTCTGCCTCCTCATGAAGACCACTGTCAAGGTCACGGGCTCCAGAGGGTTGATGGGTTGATGGCCTCCAGTCATTCCTCACGTCACCCCAATCCCCTTCTGAGGAAAGTAGTGCCACATGGGGGCAGTACCCGGTGGGCTTCCCGAGACCCACACGGTACAAGTCCTTTCCATTGGCCATTTCATTGTTCCACACACGAGCCAAGGAACAGTCAAGAGGAACTCCCTAGGAATTAATGCTGTAGAACTTGACAGAGAAGAAAAACAGTGTCTTGGGCAAACCAGTTGTAAGCAGATCACCAAAGAGGTGAGTAAGAGAAAGAGTTGGACAAACACGAAGCTAGAAGACGGCGTGCATCCTTCCATTCATCTATTTATTTAGTTCGGATTACTTTTTTCAGTACTTGATTATGTGCCAGACACTGAACTAAAAGCTGAGGTTATAATGGTAAAAAAAAAAAATCAGAAATCCCTGTCCTTGTGTTGTAGGGTCTGGTGCAGGATCTTATAGCCTCGATAATTCGTGGCTGTGCAACAAATTATCCCCAAATCTAGCAGCTTAAACCACTACTTTATTATGCTCATGGTTCTGCAACTTGGGAATTTATTTTTTATTTGTTTATTTTTTATTTTATATTTTCCTCCCAAATATGTTTATTTTATTTTTTCAGTGTTCCAAGATTCATTGTTGATGCACCACACCCAGGGCTCCATGGAATACTTGCCCTCCTCAATACCCACTGCCAGTCTCACCCAATCCCCCACCCACACCCCTCCAAAACCCTCCGTTTGTTGCTCAGAGTCCACAGTCTCTCATGGTTCATCTCCCCCTCTGATTTTCCCCCATTCACCCTTCCCTTCCTTCTCACGATGCCCTTCATTTTCCTTATGCTCCACACGTAAGCGAGACCATAAGATAATTGACTGTCTCCACTTGACTTATTTCACTCTGCATAATCTCTTCCAGTCCCGTCCATGTTGATACAAAAGTTGGGTATTCATCCTTTCTGATGGAGGCATAATATTCCATTGTATAGATGTACCACATCTTCTTTATCCATTCATCTGTTGAAGGGCATTTTGGTTCTTTCCACAGTTTGGCGATTGTGACCATTGAGCTATGAACATTGGGGTACATGTGGCCCTTCTTTGTACTGCATTGCAGCTTAGGAATTTAAATGGGGTGGAGGATTCCACGATGTCCGAGTCTTAGCTGAGAACACTCGATCATTGAGCATGACTTAGTAACCAGGGGCTGAAATGATCTGGAGATGTCTTCACCCACTTGGCTGGCAGTTCTTGCTTAGCTCTCACCTGAGAGCTATTGCCTGGAACACTTGTATGTCCCTCTCCAGTATGACAGTCTTAGGGCAAATGGACTCCTCGCATGGTAACTGGCTTTATCCCTAGAGCAAGTGTCTTGTCAGAAACACACAAAAGCTTCAGGACCTTTTCTGATCCAGATTTGGAAACCAAGGACAATCACTTCTACTACCCCATTCCCTTGGCTACTCAGGCCAGTCTGGATCCCGGGGAAGGAGAATCAGGCCCCTACAACCTCTGCCCCCAACCTCTTGGGGGAAGGACCACAAGGTGAGAGCATGTGGGATAGGAGATACAGGTGTGGCCATCTTTTGAAAATACAGTGTTCCCCGAACACAGGGAAATTAGGGTTATGGTGGAGGAGGATAGGTTCACATAGATGGGATCCTAATCTGGGCTGGCCCTAATCTGGGTCAACCAATAACGTTTCAAAGGATGGGCCTACCAAGCTGAAATTGAGGATCGGTGGAAGTTAGCCAGACAAAGACTGTGTTAGTCAGTTCAGGCTGCTAACACAAACCACTCAGTGTTGGGAGGCTTAAGTAAGAAACATTTATTTCTCACTGGAAGTAAGATTAGGGTACCACCACAATCAGGCTATGGTGAGAACCCTCGTCCCAGTTCACCTTGTATTCTCTCCCGGCAGAGAGGTCGAACTCTCCTCATCTTACAAGGACACTGATTTCATCATGGTTCTGTCCTCATAAGCTAATCATCTCCCAAAGGCCCTATCTCCTAATACCACCCTCTGAGGTGGAAGAGGGGCAGGTTAGGGTTTCAACATATGAATTGGGCAGGGCCGTCACAAGCATGCGGTCCATAACAAAGAGTATATGAGGAACAATATTTCAAGCAAACAGAACAACATGGGAAAAGGCCCAACATCTGGTGAAGACCTAGGCCATTATGGAACTGAAATGATCTCCATATGGTTGCCTTATTAGGTGTGAACGTGGTGCCTCATCAGGGAGGGTGGGATGGACTTGGCAGAGGGAAGCTAGCATGTGCATATGTGTGTTTTCCTGCAGGATAAAAAAAAAGAAATGAAGCTGGAGAGGTAAGCAAGGACCGGAAGGTCCTCGTGAAGGTTCTAGTGAGACATCCTAGGGAGTTTGAACAACAGTCAATGAGAGGCAGAAAGAAATCCTATCTGTATATAGAAGAACCACTATGAGCAACATAAAAATGAGAACAGAATTCAAATGCAGGCAGCCTTTAACTTTCCAGTTTCCAAACTCTGAAAAAGATAAGGATGCTTATCTTGCCCACTTGGAAGAAAGAATATGGAGCTTTTTGTCACCTTTCTGATTATTTTTAAAATTTAAATGGAAAGTGCTGGTCACTCTGCCAGAGAAGCGTCCATGAGACCCAAGGATTTGGACACAACCCCTCCCCCCAACACCATCAACATACAGCATTTTCATCACACATTTAAGACTTTCTTGATTCCTATCAAAAGCAGTAGTGCACCTAAAAGATTAGCCTAAAGCCTAACGTGAAGCATCATTTATTGCTAGTACAATCTTTCATAAATGTGGAGAAAATCTCTTCAGGAGGAAATGAAAATCCCCCAGTCACCATTTTCTTCTCTAGAAAGAACTGAACTTTCCTCAGGAAGGGAAGATGCTGAGTAGGAAATGCATCGTTTTAAGACACTTTATGATCCTGTGGATGACGTGGCAAATGGCTATTTATATGAAACCATTCATTTCCTGCAGTGTGGTTCCCAAGTGTTTGCCTTCTTGGAACAATGATGGGAAATTTCCTAACACAAGAAGGACTATGACGACAGCTCCACTCATATATTGCTCTTACTCTAGTCTTGGAAAATGTCTTATTGTCCTTCATGCATTAGATGAACCTAAAATAGGCATAGAAGTCTAGACAGTGGAAACCATATATAAGATGTATGTTTTTCTTCCACTATTTAGTATTGGAAAGTGAAAGTCACTCAGTAACCTCTAGTCTAATGGAAGAAAAATTAGGGAAATACACAAGGGTAATAAGTATATATGTCAAGTAACAAGTCTTTGGCTATTTTCCTAGCTAATTACCAGCTACTTTAAGTCTTTTTAAGAAGTAGTGGGGCAAAAATCACACGTAAATGAAAAAAATTGTGTTTATCAAGTTCAAAAGCAGACAATTTATAACATGTCCTCAACCTCCAAGACTCTACTGTCTAACCAATTTTGATTATATCCAGCAAGTATTCATTGGGCTCAGTCTACATAATACTATGCCAATCTATGTGATGCCACACCAAACTATTTTGTTGTTTACAAAAGATGTGTTCTACCCTTTTATTTGGACAGACTTTGGGCAAACTTACTACTGAGTCTTTGCTCTTTCTCCTTTTTTTTCATTTTGTTCTTTCCCACATTTTCTTTGGATACTCTAGGTCATTTGGATTTTCAAATGAATTTTAAAAGCAGCTTTCATTTGTACAAAAAAAAATGTTCTCTGGGATTTTCATTGAGATTACATTGATTCTGCAGAGCAGTTTGGAGAAAATTGCTATCTTAATATTGAATCCTCTGATTTACAAAGTATATGCCTCCATTTATTTCATTTCTTTTAATTTCTCTCAGCATGGTTTCATAGTTTTCAGAATACTTCCTTTGTCAGATGTGTCCTTAAGTAATATGAATTTTTATGCTATTGTAAATGGCATTGATTTTTAAATTTTCAATTGTTCATTGTTAGTGTATAGAAATACAATTTGCTTTTGTCTATTGATCTTGTATCCTAAAATTTTGTTCAACTAACTTATTGATTCTAGGAATTTTCCTGTAGATTATACTGAATTTTCTATATAGACGTTCCTGTTGCCTGCAAAAAAAGTTTTAATTCCTTTTCAAAATGATGCCTTTTATTTCTTCTTCTTGCCTTATTACACTGCTTAGAACCTCCAATATAAGTGGTGAGTGCAAACATTATTGTCTTTTTCTTCACATTGAAGAAAGCAGTCAGTCTTTGACCATTAAGTTTCATATTGGTTGTAGGTTAGTAGATGTCCTTTACTGGGTTGAGGAAGTTCCCTTCTATTCTTAATTTGCAAAGAGGTTTTACCAGGAACAGATGTTGGATTTGTCTAACCTTCTACATCTGTAGAGATGATTATGTGGTTTTTCTTTTTTACGTTGGCGACTTATATTGGTAGTATTTAAAATACTAAGCCAAACTTCCATTCCTGATCTAAATCCCACTTGCTCATGATATGCTTTTTATGTTTTGTTAGATTTGATTTGTTAAATGTTTTTTAAAGAATTCTTACATCTGAGTTTATGGGAAATATTGATCCATAGTTTTCTTGTCTTGTAATGTTTTTATCAAAATAATTTCAGCTTCATGGAGTGAGTTAGGAAGTATTAGCTCCTCTTTAATGTCTAGAAAAGTTTTTGTAAAATTAGTATTATTTCTTTTGCACCTGTTTGGTAGAATTCACCAGTGAAGCTATCTGGGTCTGAAATGTTTTTTGTAATTACAAATTTAAGTTCTTTCATACACGTAGGGATATCCAGGCTTATTTCTTCTATTTCTAAAAAAGATTGATTGATTCATTCATTCATCTGTTTATGGGGTAGGGGCAGAGGGAAAGAAGAAAGAGAACCTCCAGCAGACTGCCCTCTGAGCACAGAGCCCAATGCAACACTCATTGTCACAACTCTGAGATCATGACCTGAACCAAAACCAAGAGTCGGATGCTTAACCCACTGAGCCACCCAGGCACCCCTCTTTCTCCTTTTCTTATTGACATATAACATTGTATTAGTTTTGGGTGTAAGCATAATGATTATATAGCTATATAACATATGCTATAATAATATATTATATCACAATATCATATATATTATACCTGAATTATATTGTACTATATAACGCTAAATGATTTCCACAGTAAATTTAGTTAGCATCTATCACCACACAGTTATAATTTTTTCTGTGTGATGAGAACTTTCAAGATTTACTCTCTTAGCAACTTTCAAACATATAATAGTGTTAACTAGAGTCACCAGGCTGTACACGACATCCTAGGACTTATTTCTCTTAAAACATTGAGAAGTCCAATAGGTGAATAATTAGGGAATCACAAAAAGAAGAAAAAGAATGAGGCAGCAAAAAATTTAAGAAAAATTAGCTGAAAGTTTTCCAAATGTAACGAAAAACATCAGGTTATAAATCTAAGCACCTCATGGACCCCCAAGCATGAAAACTACAAAAAACACAAGACCTAAGCATATTATATTGAACCGACGAAAATCAAAGATACGGAGAAATTCTTAAAAGTGGTCAGGGAAAAAGGCACATTTACCAGAAACAATGGTAAACAAATGGCAGCTGATTTCTAGTCAGAAATAGCAGAAAAGAGAAAACAATGGAACAACATCTTTAAAGAATTGAAAGAAATAAAGTCAACTCAGAATTCTTTCTCCAGGAGAAATATCTTTAAAAATGAAGATGAATAAAGACATTTTCAGATAAACACCACTTTCACCCATTTCTCCGTGTGCTCTACCCCATGCCTCATGAATTGTACGTATTTTGCACAGCTCGTGAGAATGAGCACTATTCCTGGCCCATGTGAGCTCAGGTACTATTTCCTCCAATCACTTTGGGTGGCTCATTCTCTAGCCTCAGATAGTTTCATTGTACACATATGATTATTACTCAGTGACTGCTGGTGGAGAACCTTCTGCAGATCTGGATTTCCCTCATTGAGCAGCTCTCTCCTCTCCTCAGCATTCTGTCCTGTGACCTTTGTCTGTCTTGGTCTCCAGAGATTCTCAGCTCCAACTTCTCAAATCAGAATCCAGTAGGCTCTACTTGAGTTCTCTCTCTTAGGGACACAGCCTGAAATGACGATTCTCTCACAGAGGCAAGCTCGGGCAATTAGAGGACTCACTTTATTTGTTTCTCCTCAGTCAAGATCGCTATCCTCTGTTACCTGATGTCCAAGTGTCTTGACAATGGTTGCCTCTTATATTTATTATTTGTTTTTCTTTTTTCTTTCCCAGACAGGAGAATAAATTCAGTCCCTGTCACTCCATCTTAGCTGAAAGCTGAATTCCTCCTCTTGTTAAGCCGTGGCTATATGGGTTTTTCTATCACTTTACTTGAACTTAATCCTAACAATCACGAAAAGGTGTTAGCAGTTCGATAGAGAATTAGTAAACCAGAAAAATCTGAAGAAATTATTCGGAAGATAGCACAGAGAAAACAAGAAATAGAAAATTTAAAAAAAGATAGAGGAGACGTGGAGGTAGAATGAGGAACTATAAAATACTTCTTGCATGCCACTCTTTCCTCCTGGGATTAGTTTTCTTCCAATTAGTAACACCCTCTTTTTTTTTTTTTATTCTTTCAGTGATGGAAAAGTCCATGAGTTGTAAACTGTCAGACTTGAATTGTTTGAAATTGTCTTTATTTCACCTTACTCTTGAATAATAATTGAAGGAGACAGAACTTTCCAGGTTGACAACCATTTTCTTCCATTACTTGAAGGCATTATGCTGCTATTTTTTGGTCTCTTGTAATGCTAATGAGAATTCTGCCTTTAGTCTAATTGTTGTTCCTTTGTAGGTAATCCACCTTTTATTCTGATTGCTTTTTAAAACTTTCTTTTGTTTTTAGTACCCTGCTGCTTGCTACTGACCATGTGTCAGAATTTCCTCCCGTTTAAAGATTGAATAATATTTCCTTACAGGTATGTGCCCCATTTTGCTTTGAAATTCTTAACAATTTTTTAACAAAGATTCCTGTGTTTTCATTTCGAATTGGCTCTGCGCATTATGTAACTGGCCCTGTCTTTATTCTATCACGTGAGAGTTCTATTTGAAACACTATAAAAGAATACAATAGAGGAGACGTTAATAGTGTGTGCTTTACAAGATTGTTTTAGTAGTCCAGAAGAAAATCACCCAGTGGGTTAAACCCTTCACAGATATACCGAGTGCGTCCACCCTGGCCCCCTCTCCCCCTGAGGGCGGGGCTTTCTTTTTCAAACCACCAGAATGTGAACCTTCATCTCCCCTTTGGAAAAACGCACCCTCTACTCATTGGTATCAGGGATGTCCTAGAATCAATCCCCTTCCAACCATCTGCACACCTTAATCAATACAATCCCTAGGGCAATCGCTTGCCCCAGAACATTTCCCAAGTTAAGCTAGGGTATCACTGGGAGACCGGTTTTTTTTTTTTTTTTAAAGACAGTCTAGGACAAATCTTGGCATTCCAGATTCAGTGTTCGTCAAGATTTCCCTGGCAGTATAATAAGCAAACATGCTTTATTCTTATTCTTTCTGGGTCATGTCATAGGTAACTATCATCTCAGGAGAGATATGAGGTTTCATAAACATCACAACCAAGGTCCATATTAAGGATGAGAAACATTTCTCTAATGACAGCATAGTGTGTCCTGACTGCTTCCCCGAGGGGATGGTGATAGATACTATTATGCCCTGAAGTGGCAGGCTGCCCTTTGTCTCCTTCCTAATTCTGGACCTTGACCAGAGGCCCCTAGCACATAAAAAAGTGAGTCCTTGTATATGTAACTTTTTCAAACAATAGAGCCATTTGCTTCTTGATGTCTTTCCTCTGGCCACACAAAAACCTACTGGAAGCTTTGACACAAGGATTTTTCTGTACCTTAAACTGGTCATGTTTGTGAGCAGAACATACTGTATGAAAAAGTGAATCAGAATTAAAATATTTTTCTAATTTAAAACAATTCCCAGGGTAAGAGGATAGGATGCTGCAGGTTGTGTGTGTGTGTGTGTGTGTGTGTGTGTGTGTGTGTGTGAGTGTGTGTGTGTGTGTGTGTGTGTGTGCTGGTGAGGGGGCAGAGTACTGCTTATAACATGGGTTTAGAATGAAAGAGAGTACATGAAATTGAATCGGATGACAAAATAATCCTTAGAGAGAAGTCTATTAGGCAGCTGGAATTCTAAGTATAAATGGAAGACGTCAGACCTCACTATAATAAAAATGTAGCTTTGGCTTCATGACTAAAGCTATTGTTTTTGATCCGGCTATCAAAGATCCTGCAACTAATTTTTTTTAAAGATTTCATTTATATGTTTGACAGAGAGAGAGAGAGAGAGAGAATACGAACAGGTGGAGCAGGAGGCAGAGGGAGACGGAGCAGGGAGCCCGATGCGGGGCTCGATCCCAGGACCCTGGGATCATGACCTGAG